>QTSX02000814.1:0-249527 GCA_014839935.2 Entomophthora muscae | reverse complement strand
CTCATAAATTAAATTTATTTCAAATTCACCTCATTGTTGATTTGAAATTTGGTTCTTGGATTTGACAATCCCACAATTTCATATTTGTTAATTTTTCCATGTTGTCTACAATTTGTTAGACATACAGGAAATATCAAATTGCACATTAGCATCCCTCAATTTCTGATTCATATATCTCACATTTGTTTGCTGTGTTTTTTAGTTGAGTTATCTGTTCAAGAGATTTTAAATTTTCCAATCTAAATAAACTAAAAAAAGCCAAATTAAATGATTGATTTTATTAGATATTTTAATTTTCACTCAGCTGAGTTGCGCACAAAAGTGATTTGAAATTTGGACCAAGGATTTGAAAATCCTGCATTTTTATGTTTAGGTTCTGAATTTACAGCAGCAAAGTGCTTTGATATGGCTGATAAAGGAATCATTGATTTGGTTTAAGGCTTATTCTTATTATGGAGGTCACTATATGAAAGAGCCTGAAGCTTAATGGAATGGTTCTGAAAAAAGTATAAGGAAGCTTTAGGCTTTTTGTAAGGTAAGACCAAAAAGCCAATTCTATGACAGAAAGAAGGCAGCAAGGAATTGATTAAGATTTCCAAGGAAGCATCCTAAAGGAAAAACACTTGAAACAAGGGACCATATATCATAGATTTAACAATGAAACTGAGCATTGGCATTTGGGACACATAGAAAAATGTATTAGTTATCTTGCCATTAATTAGCACTGGTATATCAATAAAAATTTATATGTGTCAGGAATGTAATTTCTAACCACCTAAATCAAATAGAGATTTTGATATTCAACACAGAAGCAAAAACAGTGAATAATAATGCACTAGGCATTAAGGAATTATCAAATATTGAATAACACAGTGATCAAACCCAAAACCCTGAAAAAGGAATAAGTTTTAGATATAAAGCTAAATCTAAAGTTATTTTACCTTTTTATATTCAACTATTTCATTCTTTTTACGCTTTTAGACTTGGAAACTTTATAGGGATCATAAGTGACACTTACCGCTTGTCTCCTTGTTGGTTGCCTTCCCAGCTGTTTTTGCTTTCACCCCAAGTTTTAACATCAAAGGCTTTGGAAATTAAAATAAGATTTAAAAGTTCTCAATTCCTCTTGTTCCTCAATCGGTATAACACAAAATGGTCTTGTTTTCTCTGTTGCCTCTGGTTGTGTCACTTTATCACCAATCAAGTTAAGAAAACCTTTTAAATATCCTCTCCATTTGGTTTTTCTTGAGAAACCCTTGTTTCTCAATGATCCTCTATTTTTCTTCATCCCTTCAGAACAATATTTAAGTATCCATATTAGATATTTGAAATATTGTTCTGGCAACAATAAAGCTTATTCATTCTATAATACATTCTTGTACCCCACCTTATATTTTCCCCTCTTTAGAACCATGAAAGTGATTTTATTCCTATTCTGGTGTCTAACCTTATTACCTCTGTTTGTTATTTCACTTGAAAGCCCTGCCTGCACTAATTATTGGCATAACTCTTCCCCCAATGATTCTCATAAAGAAGAGTCTTTAGATCATGGCTGGTTTAAATATCCTTCTGGCCACTGGGGAAAGAAATTTAACTATGACCACTCTACTCATCTTCCTCTTAAAGTTGAAGTCTCTCTGGTTAGATCAAATGCCTCATTCTACCTGTTGGTCTACTTGATGGGTTACTATCTCCTAGGAAGGTTAAGCTTTCTGATGGGAAGATTAGCCCTCCTAGGACAGTTTGGTTACTTGGCAATGATCACTATAACTATTGGTTCCATAATTAAAGAACTGAATTTGGGGGCCCTTGCCCACAGGATTGGGATTTTCTTCTCATTCAAGCTGGTCCCTGACAATAGAGAAGCAAAACCACAGCTTGGTGGAACTATAAGGAATTATTACAAAGGTGCAAAAGTGCAATAATGTATTATAGAAGGGTTCTAAGGGATCTTTTTATGAATTAATAAAGATATAAAGACCCTGAAAGTCAATGACCTTTAATTATATAGAGAGCTTATTTATCCTTTATTATCCTACTGACAATCAATTATATCAGCATAGGTAGGGTTATAGACAGGCACCTTTTACCCAAATACCATATAAATAATGTTTAAGGCTAAAAAAAGGGTTGGCTCATTTTCCAGGAGGCCAATAGTTTCTCTGAGGAAAGTTTACAGATTTATTTCAGAAACTTTACCAACTAAAAGAGTAACTAACATATGCAAATATAATGGTTTATGCAGTACATGCAAGGATGATGATAGGCAAGGTTTTAAAAGAGTTTGAATGTTTGTAATCCTGATATAATTTACTTTCTGCATATCTAGTTCACCTGAAGAATAGCTTTAAACCCTGCTGAACCCTGAATTTGACCCAGGACACACATTTGTGGGCTCTGGAAATCAGGTGAACCATATAATTCTCTGCTAAAGCAAATGTGTCCATTCCAGCACACTAATACATACTTCCAGCCAGCTGCAGGACAATCTAGAATCCACCATTAAGACCAAACCTTCCCTAATGTCCCTTCTACAGAAGACTGATATCTTTTAGCAGGGGTTGTATCAAGGAGAAATATTTCAAGTCTCCTAACTTCTATTTGATCATCCTCATCTTTCATTTTACATTAATATAGTTCAGTCACATGATAATATACCACAATATCTTTATCTTAAAGGCCAATCAACATCTCAATAAAAATCATTCTTCTCTTCCCTATTTTTGCTTCCTCTCTATAGGTTGCCTCATCACCAAAATCATTATTTAACAATTTAACATGATACTTAATTTTATACCTTAAAATGGCAACTGAGAATGTAATTTTCTACAGTAGTTTCAAAAGCTATGGCAACAACCAAAAATACCTCATATTTAAACAAAATTATTTCAGGTTTGAACAAAATCCAAGTTGCTCAAAATTCAGGATTCAAATTTTTTAAATATTTTTGGTTAATAAATGAACTGTCAAACAAAAAACAAAATTTTACTAGCCCATTATACAAAATTATAGCTAAAATCAAGTAGCATTGTTTAAATCACAAACAAAATGAACTGACACAGCAAGTGAGATGGATGGATGCTGTTCTGGAGTATATTATAATCCAATCAGGATTCATTTGAGGCACCAACAGAAGGACTAAAATGAAACCAAATTTGAGCAATCTGGAAGCAAGATTCCACAAGAATAAAACAAAATGAAGTCACACAAGATGTGTAGTATGAGCAGCCTAAAATAGAAGTATAGCAGTATAACAGCCAATCAACAGCTATCCAATTTAGGAACAGAGGCATTTTATTCATTTTCATGGCTCTTGATTTGCATAAAATGGGGGTGAGAACCTTCCAAATATGGACTCAAGATTACAATAAAAATAAATCATAAAACTTTAAACTTCTACTTTTAGTGATTTTATCCTAGGTTTTGTTTCAAGATTTTTTTACTAGCAACAACATTTTCAACGGCACCAGCAGCCAAGCCAGCCTCAATAAAGGCAAGGCTCAGAATGTGGAGGCACCCGTTTACACCCAAGTCTTTGAGGTGGGTAACAAGGAAGCTGTCCTGTACCTGACCCCCAACCCATATGGCTTTGACTTATTCAACAGTCACCTAGTGTCTAGCTCTGCCCTGCTACCGTACCCACCCCCGCACAAGCTGCCTATCAACCAACCAATCAGGATGGCAACCTCAATTTGGAACAACTTCCTGTCATCAGCTATCCTGTCCTCATCAGCCAATCAGGCTTCAGCTCCCGCAGCCCAGCACCCCAAGTGACAAATCATCACTGCCAAAGTTCTCCAAGAAATTGTGGCACTGAACCTACAGGGTCTGTCATGGGATCAGATTGCAACCCAATTGCAATTTGCCCAAGCCACCATAATGCAGAAATTCAATAACTTAATGAATATAAGGAATCTGATCAGGACAGCCAAGAAGCCCAAGAAGGCCCAAGAGTCCCAGATCAGCGAGGCCTACCCAATCATGCTTGATCTATTGCAGCAGGACCCCAAGCTTCCCCTGACCCAGGTCTGGAAGCAACTTGCACACCATGGCATTTAAGTGTCTGAGTGCATGGTACATCTCTGGATGTACGGAAAAGTGACGTCAGACTGTATATTAACCAATGTTGCTAGCAACCAATGTGATGGCACTGAGGATTCCCCATATGATCCTGCCATCAAATCAACTCTGATCTGATGCTTGAAAAGTCTACCAGATGACGTCTTGTTCATATCCTACTACAAGCTATCAATAGCTTTTGATGATTTTGGCTTGCAAAGAAGAGCTGCCACCCAAAAAGGAAGAGGGTCAAGAAGGGGTTGTCATTGGTGCGTTTCTGGCTGTTTAAGCCAAGGGTTTTGTCTATTATTGGATAAACCCAGATTTCATCAATAGCTATGAGTACAGCCACATCTTCAGTGGATTACTTGACTCCTGGGATGACTCAAATTCCAAGCACTGGGTTTTCTTGAGCCACCAGATGGAGGGAAGCTCCACTTCCCTCAAGGCCATCCAGGGACGCGGGCACCAGGACTCAGTCTACCACACTGGTCACGCTGAAATTCATTTGGCAGATGTTGTGTTCTTCAATATTGGAGACACAGTATGGGAGTGCCACCCTCAGGCTTTCAACGACCTCTATCTTGGGGTCCTTGACCATGATTCTCTCTCTGGTCACCAAATAGTGGCTGACTTGTTTGCACAAATTGTCTTACATGGGAATATGGGCAACTAATCACAGAAGGACAAGCGCCTCCCACCCTGTGCCACTGCCACCTATCAGCCAATCACAGCAATGGCTGACAAGGAGTAAAATGAGCAGTACATGGCAGCTATCACAAATGTTGTAACTGTGCTGTTTTGGAAGAGTTACAAGGGGAAAATATTTAGAAACTAGATAATACTCTTTATTGAGAGATAGTGATTATATAGTCATTGTGAATCAAGGATAACAGGAACATGATTGTGTTGATCACACAGTTGGATGGTGAAGGGGGTGGCTTGATCCTGGTAATGAGTCAAGTGCCAAAACAAGGTATCCACCATAAGAGATCATCATTTTTTCATGTTGTTGGATTTGGAAATTTGAGTTGACTTCCTAGTCTGGCTTCGAGTGGCCGGGTAATTAGATTGCAGGTCACAAACCCGCTTGCTTGGAACCTTGCTGGCGGGTCAAGCCTGCTGTTTTGACACCCCCTGACTGAAGGTTGACCTCCTCTGGGGGTAGGTTGTCAGGGAGGTTGTCAGGAGCCCGGGCGCCATACTGGACTAACTGCTGTTCTGTGGCAGGCAGGGCAGTTTCACACTGCTTTTTTCTTGCTTTGCAGGGTCTCAGACAAACATAGTGTAGGGTTTTGTCTTGTTTGCGCTTCCTGAGTCCTTCCACAAGGTAAGTGTTATTTTTTTACCTTTAGAATGATTGCTGGGCCTACTTTCTTGGGTTGTAGTGTGCTTTTATCAGTGTTCATGACCCAAAATTTGTCCCCAACTTCATGTCTATCTTGGATGGGGACAAAGGCTTTTTGCAGGCATTCATTTTTCTTTTATTTTTGCTCACTGTTGGCCTCTATAACTTGAGGGTCTGAATGCAGGGGGACTTTACTTGGAATTTCCAGTTTGGTTCCTGTTAATGCTTGAATGATATTTGGCTGTATGCCATACACAGTAGTTTTAAAAGCTATGGCAACAACCAAAAATACCTCAGATTTAAACAAAATGATTTCAGATTTAAACAAAATCCAACTCTAAGGTTAAAATATACACTCTGTTAACAGGGTTTATTGGTGTTAATGGGCAAAATGAGTCAACACAGCAACAAAGGGCTCACATGCAAAGCAAAACCATTCAAAATACAATCCAAAATACATTGATTCACAAACAAAATGGTGTGAGTTGACTTTTGGTGTACATATGGGACATTATTTTTCTTGTTATGCCTAAGCGCTGGACTGATTATTTTATAGCTTAATTAAATTATTCATATTCAAATTATTCAGAAAGATTAAAATACAATCAATGTCAAATCTTTAATTGATCTTGGGCTTAGATATTTTTAAAAAAAATAATCTATCAATTTTAGAATTGAAAATTGCACCTTATAATATTGCTGGAAATATCTTAAGTGCTACTACATATTACAAGCTAAAAATATTTATGATGAGTTTCATGGGAGAGTAATAGCAGCCCCAAAGATATAAATGCTATTACCCTATCTTTGGCTCATCATAAATATTCTTATTTTGTTTCAGAAAAAAGGTTGTTGTTTTTGAAAGACTGATAAATCTATTTAAAACACACCCTCTAGTAAGCTGCCCTACTTCATGAACTTGCCCTAATGCACCACTAGCATCTTCTGATATTTTTGTTTCTCTGGTATCATCACATGTTTTCAAATGATAAGTTATTTCAGAATATTTTGATAAACTTTCAAATTTTAAAGGTGAAGTATACACTTCCCATCTTTCATCAAATATGAAAGATTAATGCACAGATTTTTAACTTTGAGCTCTCTCCTTATAGGCTTAACTTTTCTCTCATAAATATAAAAGAATGACTTTTGAGAAATATTTGAGCCTGATAGTACTGATTTATATTGTTCTTTTCTTTTTTCTTCTTGCTCAAAAATATTTTTAATATTATTTATATTTGTAATATAAAGCTGCTTTCTTTCTCTTTTGATGTTTTTGATATTACACCAAAGTGACCATCAACAATGCTTTTTCCATGACATTCTACAAATCTATTGTATTTAATAGACCCTTTATGTATTGTGGTGCCTCTTTAAATAGATAATATAAGAATTCATAGGATCTAAAATGGTTTCCATTATCAGTCCATACTTTGATATTATTTATTTTTTTAAACTTATCTGATTTAAAAAGACTTATTAAATATTCACCTGAAAACAAAGAATCATGAGACAATATTTGAGATAAAAAATCATGGTATTCATATTTAACTTCATTGTTTTCTTTAAATACCAATGCAAACCCCAATAAAGAAATAGGTCTTTTGGAATAAAAACAGTTATTGGTTTCAATTGGACCACCACCAACTTTTAAATTCTCCTTAAAATCTATGACCATAATACATGGTTCATTATATAATCCATTGATATCTTTCTTGAATTCCCTATTTTGATGAGCATAAAAGTCTTGGTGCTGATTAATAGCTTTTAAGTCACTGTTTATAGATTCTGGCAATAATAAGTTTTTACTTTCACATTCTTCTTTTCTTTTTTCTAAGGATGATTTTAAGTTAAAAATATTACACATGTCAGTTTTTTTACTCTTTATTATATTTTTTGGTACTAATTTATAATAAGTTGAAAGTGATATTGAAATTTCATTTTTTATTTTCATATTTTCATATATTTCTTTTTTTGTTTTTAATAGAGAATATTTTATTTCAGTTGAATATTCATTCATTTCTTTTTCAATGTCTTTATAAATTTTTTCTGGTGCTTTTTTTGTAAACTGGCTTGTTTCAAAAGAATTTTCCAGTAGTTTTTTAATTATTTTTTTGATTATTTCTTTTTTTAATGAATAGTTATTATCTTTTTGGCTTTTTTTGTTTAAGCTTACAGTTTTATTTTTATTTATTTTTCTTGAGTATTCAAACTCACTTTTGGTTATATTAAATCCCATATCAGTAAGCTCTTTTAAAGAGTAACTGGAAGTAACCAGAGATCTCAAGGCTGGGAGATGCTTTTGAGGAGCAGATTTCAGAAGATCCTTTAAGTTGTGAATTATCCCATTTTTTTCTGATTGTGAATTAAAGGAATGAACTCTGTTTTTCCAAACTCAGTTTGAGTGAGGAAGTGATTGATGAAGGAATTAAGATTGCCTCCAGAAACAAAGAGGAATGCTTTCTTTAGCATAGAAATTCTTTCTCTTTTTGTTGATGCTCCCAGTGAGGAAAATGGCTTTATGGCAGAAGTAAAGTTAACAGATTTCATAATATTGGATTTGTGATTGCTGATAAAGAGATGCTTTGTAGAGATGCCTTGCAAAAGAGTGCTGGTTGCAGGAATTATATCTTTTTGTGAAAATGGTTTGAAGTAAACCTTATGTGGTGCTTTAGCTCTTATATACCAAGCCTTATGACACCATTCTGAAAGAAATGATGTGACAGCTTTATTTACAATTTCAACTTGAATTTATATTTCTAGAATAAATGAAATCCCAGTTTTCATGCACAAGTGATATATGTGTATCAGCTAAGCATCAAATTGCATCATATCCTCTTTGTAATCTATGCAAATCAATTAAAATGATGTATTAACTTAATTATAACTGTTCTGCATATTTTTAAAATGATGAAATATTAAAGAATTTTATTTAAAAAATGCTTAATTTGAGGTTTGCAGTTCACTTGAACCTCAAAATTCATCTAAACAGCAAATAAATTAATGTCCTAACTTCAAACTACCATAAAATCCTAAATAATTAAGCTTTTTAAATAAAATAAAATGTTGAAATACTGCTCTTGATCTTATCTTTAATTTATTCAAATAAAAAATATATTTATTAATGAAAAAATAACTTTTTTAAGCTTAAAGTAATCCATTTTATTTCATTATCAAAATAATATAATAAAATCTGACATTTGTTCTTTTAAATTACTTTTTCTTTAATATTAAATATATTATATAGTGATATTTTAACACCAATAAAAAGATAAGATTCTTAGCTTCATTTTGATAGTTTACAGTCTGAAAAAATATTAACTTTTTGTTGAGTTATTACTGTTTTAAATATAAACATTTGTAATTTGATTTTTTCAAAATTGAACTGTTATGCAGCAACTTGGGCAGCATGTGTATTATAAAATGGCCTAATCCCTAAAATAATGACCCATATGTTTACTATATGAATTGGTGACTAAATACACTCAAGCAAGGTGTGTCAAAACTCAAATGAAAAAAAAACAAAATAGCAACTCAATACGTAAACAAAATCACTCACACAATGTGTGCAATGGATTGTAATCATGAATGATACCAAGGTATCTAAAATAAGACACAAGATCTGAAACATAAATTTGAAAAATATTGTGTTGGGTGTTTGAATTTGGCAGTAAAATCTAGGAAAATGGGTGGATTTTTTTTGAGTATTCTAAAATGGGCGTTGTAAAACCAAAAACAACTAATTAAGAAATAAAAAATCTATAATTGGGATATTGGGTGGGGAAAAATATTAATTAAATATCCATATTCAGATAAAAGAAAAAATTAAAAATAGGGAGTAACTTAATTGAAATTCATTTAATATTTTATTAAATTTTGAAATGGAAGGAACACAATACCAGAGTACCAATACACCCGTTGTGCGCTGCAGTTGCGGTTGCCCTGCGGGTCAAAGAATAGAGTTAGTGCAACCCAAGTGCCTACTCAAGGAGGAGACAGGAGAGGAGAGTTCCATAGTGATGCTGCACTGACACAGCTGTTTCAAGGAGCACAAGCTGCTAGGGTACAGAGCATAAACCCTTGGCTCCCCAAGCTGACCCAGAAGCCAACCAAGGTTACCTTCACCAAGAAAGTTAGAAACAAGGAGGTAAAACTTACTTTTTATGTGTTTGACGTTGTGTACCAGCAAGACTTGGTCCTATCAGCCATTCTGGAGAAGGTAAATCCTGTACTTGATACTAGCTACAAGCCCTACGTCAGTGATGGTAATCAGGAAGAGGACAAGGAGCCCAAGTTCTATTAAACCAATGAGAGACAGCTGGTGTTAAAAAAGGTTGCAGCCTTCTATACCAAGGTACCTATGCCCTATGTTGTGCCTAATGCCAATGAGTCAATCTCCACTGCTAAAAATCCTGCCCAGAAGCGCATCCCTGACATCAAACATATCATCCTGCTTAAGCTAATTCAGGAATCAGGTGATTACAAGGCAGCCGCGGCCCTTGTTGGAGTGGATCCCAAGTACGCCAGCAAGACCTTTCAAAAATTCATCAATACTGGTCATGTCCTTGCTGTGGAGAAATCCTTGCGTGTTTCTACCATGCTCACCAAGGAGCACAAATGGGCAATCCGCCAGTGGATAACCCAAGATTGCCATCTTGAACTGGCAAATATACAGGCCATGGTCAAATCTACTTTTGGGATTGATGCCTCAATTTCCTTTTACTACCATCTGGTGAAGGGAATGAGATTTTCTTAGAAAAAGCTCAGGGTATCTCCCTACAACAGAAACAGCCCAGCCAATGTTGAGACCCGGAAAAAATACGCAGAGGTGTACACTGCCCTCAAAGCCAAGGGGACAGTAAAATTTTACTATATTGACAAATTGGCATTTTTCTCATCAATGCGCAATGGGTATGGCTATGTCACCAAAGGCTCCAATGACAGGATGGCTTGGCGTGCTGCAGTCCACGCCACAGCCTACTTGATGGTGGCTCTTCTTGGTCCAAAGGGGGTTGAGCTCTACCAAATGATATTGGGTTTGCATAACAGCAGGACCTTTCTGTCATTTCTCCAATTGGTCCAGGAGCACCTGAGGCGCACAAGCCCTGGCTTCATCAATGTCATTGTGTTGGACAACGTGGTCTCCACAAAGAAGCTGACATTCTTGAAGAATTTCCATCAATTGATAACAGCATTGCTGTGGGCCCCCAGCAATTGGCCACGGCAAATTTACGCCTTCTCTTCCTCCCAGCCTATTTGCCCTTCCTAAATCCCATCAAGGAAGTCTTTGAGTGGCTCAAGCAAGTTGTCAAGCAAGGAACCCCAACTGGGACCGAGGACCTCTTTAATTTGCTGCAGGCCAGAATCCACATCCTCCCAGCTGAGACCATGGCCAAATTTTATGGTCACACTGATTTGTTCATCCCTGTGTGCCTAGCCAAACAGCCAATCAATTAAAGGCTTAGTGTGTCCAGTTTTTTCATATTCTCTTATTTACTATTCAAGATTTATTAATGATCATTTTATATTTAGATTTTTCCACGCCCGCAATCACATTCAGAAGGACCATCAATAGATGTAAGTAATTTATTTATTTTACTATATATTATTTTATTATGCCATCTGAGGTAATCCCAAACGCTTGATACTGGATTACGCAAATAGATTTATACCACTTTGTCAAGTAAATATAAAATAGTCTTATAAAAATTAAACATAAAATGTACAAGTTGGAATTTATTTTATTACATATTATTTTAAGCTTTTATGAAAGCTGTTTCCGCAATATATTTTGCAAAACTGGTTTGCTGAAATAAGAATAAGAAAATTTGATTATAATGAAAATAATATGAATTGAAATGAAATTTATTAGAAAAGAGAATTTATTGTGAACACCTGTAGTGAGTTCTTTGGTATGTACCCACCCCGCAATGGAGGTGGCACACAACCTCCACTGCCACACCATGGACAGTGGATAGGCCCTTATTAAAAAACTCCCTCCTGCTGATGAAGGGGAGTAAGGTAAGGTGCAAAATGAGGAGCAGCTTTTCAGGCGGGGCTGCAAACCCGTAAATCCCTGCCAGGACCAGGGTGTCTCAGATTACATGGTCCACTGAGTCATATCCAGGGGGGACCTTCTTCCTGTCAAGTGCAAGCTTGGCTTTGTCAATTCCCAGAAGGACCCCATCTAGATCCTCTACGCTGGCGCTCATCCCAAAGAAGAAAAGATAGCCAAGGTAAACCACCAAGTGAAGCCTTTGCCTAGCAAAGGCTTCCATGAACTCACATAATTTATTATAGGCCATGCTGATCTTCTTGTTGTGCCTGGTCTTTGTAAAGGTAAGATCCATTGCCAAGGGGAGCCCTGTCTCATCTGCACTCCAGGCTAGCCCAAAGTCCGCAAGGAGGATCTTAGTTTTCTTAACGGCTGTTGCGTCTGCAACAGCCAATTTCCCCACCACACGCCCAAAGTTGTCCAGAAGGTAAGATAGGGTATGCTCCAACGGGAAGCAGAAGCAAGCAGCCGCATGAGCCTGGCCTATCTCTGGTACATTCTTGAATGGGAGCGTTGCCAGGACGTCCCAAACAAGCTCAATGGAGTTTACACAGTAAACTCCACTGAGGTTAACCGGGTCCAGGCGGACCAGTTGGGCATCCTTGTAGGCAGTAACTGCCCACTCAGATGCCCCACCTCCATGCGTCAGCCCAGCCAATGCCTCCCTGGACATAGGAAAGAACCAGTGGATCTGGTCCTCTAGCTCCTGCACAACAGGGGAGGACAGATATAACTGCTTGGCCACATTAGTGGCATAATTTGCATAAAAGGTGGCCAGGACAAAGGGGACAACGACTTGGCGGAGTTTGCTGTCTATGCTTTCTAAGAAAAAAGGTAAGTATTTTGAAAATGTATTAATTTTGTTTTTTAGGCTACCTTCTTGTATTTCTTCCTTGACCGCAGCCTTGACCAGCTTGGCCATTCTTGGCACAAGCAATTGCGCTGGCAATTTAGTATCCTCTGCCCTGGCACACTTGGCAGGTTTGAGATGTTCATACGTCTCCGGGTTGTCAACCCAAGCAGACGGCACAGAAATATTGTACACCTTAAACTGGAGGCCCTTGACCACCGTCTTCTGGATGTTGAGAAAATGCCCAATGGTCTTCTCTGGGGTGTCTGGCATTTTTTGTCATCAGTGCCTTTGCGGACACCTTGTCAATTTTGTCCCCAGTGAGGACGGCGGACTTCACTTTGGCTTTGACCTTGCAGTCAATGTCCTTTATTTTAGCAATTGCCAAGTCAAGGTCCTTCAGAAGCTTTTCCAATTCTCTCATTGATTTTTTACTAACCTTTTCATATGTTTTTATAGCTTTCACCCCAATAAAATCTGTGTTATTCTGATATTTTTGCCTCTTTGTTTATTCCTTTTTGTTTTCCCATTTACTACATTATCCCATCTTTTTACCCATTGTGTATATATTTTACGCTCATCTCAATATGTCTTGTTTGCTTTGTGTTGGCATTGTTTCCTTGATTACCATATTATTTTTGGTGCTTGACATAGCCCCTTGTGAAAATAGTAACAAAAATTTGATGATCAGCTAAATTTGAATTAGAAAATTATAAGTTAATTGTGTTTAGATAAAGCTGTTGCTGATCAAAATTCAAAACCTTAATGATAAACTTTAAGCCAATCAGGAGCCAAGTGATAAAGTGATTGCTGTGACATATAGGGTCATTCAATAATTCTTTGATGTATGTGTGCTAATTAATCTGATTGGCTGGTTTTTTGTCATTGTGTACCATTGCTGCTGTAGCAAGTTGTTGATGGACTAGTGTTAACCCAGCAGCTGATTGGGCACTAGTCCACCAGCAACTTGCCACAGCAGCAATGGCACACAATGACAAAACATTCAGCCAATCAGATTAATTAGTGCACATGCATCAAAGAATTATTGAATGACCCTTTATGCCACAGCAACCACTTTATCACTTGGCTCCTGATTGGCTTAAAGTTTATCATTAAGGTTTTGAATTTGGATCAGTAAAAACTTTATCTAAAAACAGTTAACACTATAATTTTCTAATTCAAATTTAGCTGATCACAAAATTGCTGTTAATATTTTCACAAGAGGCTATGTTTAAGTGCTAAAAATAACCGTGTTCTGGATCTAAATACACAACATGGTAAATATATGTTTTTATAGAAATAAGCTGAACATAAAGAATAGAATCAACTTAAACAAAGAGAGCATGAAAAATTGAAATTTAAAAAAAGATAATATAAATAGAAAATGTTTGGTGACAGGGGTTTATTGGGGCGGGGGAGAGTGATGCCTAGGAGGCAGAATAACGCAGGAAGGAAGACGTAGAGGCAATGCTGGCCTGAGGGGTCTGGAATTGGGTGGGTTGGGCTTGCAGGTTAGGGGTGTTGGTGGCAGGGGTGGAGGCAGGAGGATTTTGTGTGATAGCTGCCATATAACGCTTGTCGTATTCCTCATTAGTCATTGGCTGGATAGACTGGTAAGTGGCAGTGGCCCAAGGTGGAAGGCGCTTATCCTTACGTGATTGGTTGCCCATGTTCACATGGAAAACCATTTGCGCAAACAAGTCAGCCACCATCTGGCGGCCAAAGAGAAAATTGTGGTCAAGGACCCCAAGATAGAGGTTGTTGAAAGCCTGAGGGCGGCGCTCCCGTAAAGTGGATTCCATGTTGAAGAACATGACATTGCCCAGATGAATGTCTGCATGGCCAGCAGGGTAGACTGAGGCCAGGTGCCCGCGTTCCTGGATGGCCTCAAGGGTGGTGGAGCTACCCTCCATCTGGTGGCTCAAGAAAACACGGAACTTGGAATTTGAGCCATCCCAGGAGTCGAGTAATCCACCAAGGATATGGCTGTATGAGTATCCATTGATGAAATCTGGGTTTGTCCAATAGTAGACAAAACCCTTGGCTGAAACAGCCAGAAATGCACCAATGAACGTCCCCTTCTTGACCTTCCCCCTTCTATTCTTGGTGGCAGCTTTTCCTTGCTTGCCAAAATCATTACAAGCTATTGACAGCTTGTAATAGGAGATGAGCATGATGTTATCTGTTAGACTAGTCAGGCATTGGACCAGGGTTGATTTGATGGTGGTGTCATTCAGGGAATCCTCAGCGCCATCCCATTGATCACCAGCAAAACCAATAAGAACCTGTATGGAAGCCACCTTCCCATACATTCAGAGCTGCACCATGAGCTCAGACACCCATATGTTATGGTGCGCAAGTTGCTTCCAGACCTGGGTCAATGAAAGCTTGAGATCCTGCTGGAGGAAGTCAAGCATTATTGGGTATGTATCAGATATTTGTGACTCAGGGGCCTTCTTGGGCTTCTTGGCTGTCCTGATCAGATTCCCCCTGTTCATCAGGTTATTGAATTCCTGCATGACAGTAGCTTGGGTAAATTGCAACTGGGCAGCAATCTGTTCCCAGGACAGACCCTGTAGATTCAGGGCTACAGTTTCCTGAAGAATTTGGGTAGTGATGATTTGTTGCTTAAGGCGCTGGGCCAGGGGAGCTGAAGCCTGATTGGCTGTAGGGGGACAGGTTGGCTGGTGGCAGGAAGCTGTTCCAAATCAAGGTTGCCATCCTGGTTGGTTGGTGGGCAGCTTGTGCGGGGGTGGGTATGGGAGCAGGGGCAGAGCTAGACACTATGTGACTACTGAACATGGCAAAGCCATAGGGGTCAGTGGTCAGGTACAGGTCAGCTTCCTAGTTACCTGCCTCAAAGGCTTGTGTGTAAACAGGTGCCTCCGCGTTCTGAGCCTTGCCTCCATTGAAGCTGGCTTGGCTTCTGGCGCCGTCAAAGATATTGCTTGTAAAAACCATTGTAAAAAACCTAGGATAAAATCACTAAAAGTAGAAAAATTTAAAACTTAATGATTTATTTTTATTGTAATCTTGAGTCCATATTTGGAAGGCTCTCAAAAGCATTCCATACAAATCTGGAGCCATGAAAATGGATAAATTGCCTCTGTTCCTAAATTAGATAGCTGTTGACTGGCTTTTAAACTGTTATTTTTCTATTTTAGGCTGCTCATACTACACATCTTGTGTGAGTTCATTTTTTTTGTTTTTCTGTAATCTTTCTTTCAGATTGCTCAAGTTTTTTTTACTTTAGTCCTACTGTTGGTGCCTCATATGAATCCTGATTGGATTATAATATACTCCAGAACAACATCCATCCGTTTTACTTGTTGTGTCAGTTAATTTTGTTTGTGGTTTGAACTACACCGCTTGATGTTTGATATAATTTTGTATAATGGGCTAGTGAAATTTTTTTGTTTGACAGTTCATTTATTAACTGAAATTTTTTAAATTAATTGAATCCTGAATCTTGCGCAACTTGGATTTTGTTTAAATCTGAAATCATTTTGTTTAAATCTGAGGTATTTTTGGTTGTTGCCATAGCTTTTAAAACTACTATACCAACTCAAAAGGGCTTTTCTGGTGGATCTGTTCACTTGGGTTTGGCACACAAGTAGTGCAGTCAATAGCTGCTTATACCAGTCTTCAGGTCTCCTGCCGGTGAGTTTGACTAAGGCTTGCACAAGGCTGCCATTAAGCCGCTCTACACATACATTGGCCTATGGGTGGTATGGTGTTGTCACAGTATGTTTGACCCCATTTTTAGTGAGGTATATGTTGGTGTTTTTGGAGGTGGATTCTTTCCCTCCATTGGTTATCAGGAGTTATGGCTTTCCAAACTTGCTGATTATCTCTTTTCCTATGAATTGTTGTACATCATTGCCAGTCTGCACCTTTACTGCTTAGGCTACTGGCCATCTTGTAGCAAAGTATATGGTGGTGATGATGTATTTCTTTTCATTGTGTTTCCCTGGAATGGGGCCAACAATGTTGAGGACCCACACCTTGAAGGGTAGTTGTGTGCAGATGGGTAGTACTGCTTTTGGAGGGGCTTTGCTTTTGGAAAATTTCTCACATACCTCACATTGATCTAGGACTTCCTGAACGTTACAATACAGGGTTGACCACCAGGTTTTGTGTTTAAGGAATTTGTATAGGTTTTGGCTCTTGGTGTGTCCAAGGTCTCTGTGATATTTTAGGATAGTGTCTATTTGCTGGTGTATGGGGATATAAGGGATGGTAGTACCATTGGGCATTTTTCTATGCAAGGTCCCATACATGTCAGCAAACAGGTGTTCGTTTTTGATGACTGTTTCCTTTGTTATATTGGTTGTACCAGGAGGGAAACCCTTGTCTTTTGTTTGTAGCACCAAGAGAGGCCAGTCTGGGTCAAGTTCATTTTCCCCTCTTGTGGCACAGGCATACAGGCATGAGAGGGTGTCTGCCATGGCAAGCTTGGGACCAGCTTTGTACTGCATGAGCATATTGAATCTCTCCAAGAGCTCCATACAGCGGGCTTGGCGACAAGATAGATTTGCTTGGGTTTGAAGTATATGAGCAACTTGTGGTCGGTCAATGCTGTGAATTCTTCCTGCTGTTCTAGATAACAACACCATTTGACTAGGCAGTGTACAATGGCCAGCAGTTTCTTGTTGTGGATAGAGTATTGACACTTGCCATTTGTCAACTTTTGGGATTCATAAGCTATGGGCAGGAAATCACCATCATTATTTTTGATTCTCAGTACTCCCCCAATAGATGCATCTGAGGCGCTGTTTCCCTTTTTATTCCCTGTCACGTTTGGTGTATTGCAGGATAGGAGCTGTTATGAGCTTCTCCTTGAGGCGCCTGAAACAGAGATCACATTGGGGGGTCCACACAAACTTGGATTTGGCGCCTGTTATGGTGGATAAGGGGGAAGTCAAAACGCCACAGTCAGGTATGAAGCGGCGTACATAGGTCACCATCCCCAAGAAGGTGCAGAGTTCTGACTTATCCTTGGGTTGCAGCATCTTGCATATGGCCTGTATCTTTTGACTGTCAAGTTTGATGCCGTCTTTTGAGACTATGTGTCCTAGGAAAGGTAATTGTTTGCGGAAGAACTGGCACTTGGTGGGCTTGGCCAACAGTTTGTGTTGTGCCAGGGTAGCAAAGACTGCCTCTAGGTCTTTGTGGTGCTGTCCCACCAAGGGGCTATAGAAAATGATGTTGTCTGGGTAGACTAGGGAATGCTTGCCTATGTGTGGAGCAAACACTTTGTTCATAAAGGTCATAAAAGTGGAAGGGGCGTTTGTCATGCCAAAGTTGAGCACCACACACTTGTAGGAGCCATATTTAGTGTGGAAGGCTGTTTTGGGGATTTCTTCCTCCTTAATACAAATCTGGTTGTAGCCTGCAGTCAGATCAATCTTGAAGAAGACTGTGGCTCCTCCCAAGACATCAAAGAGATTTTCAATCAGTGGTAGTGGATAAAAATTCTTGATGGTAACTTTGTTTAGGGCTTGGTAGACTATGACCAGATGCAAGGTACCGTCCTTCTTGGCCACAAAAAATACGGCAGCCCCAAAAGAAGACTGTGAGGGGTGGATAAGTCCTTTCTCCAATGCTTCCTTGAGGTAGGTGCGTAGGGTGTTGTCTTCTTTTGGGATCAGCCAGTAGATAGCACATGCTTTGGGTACAACTCCTTTGAGCTGGATGGAGTAATGAATGTGTTTCTCTGGGGGCAATCCAGTTAGAGCTTCCTTGAAGATTTCTGGATGGCAGGTCACAATTTCACAATCCTGAGGTGTGGAGATATCTTGGTGGTCCTTGAAGTGTATGATCTTGTACTGGCAGGAGTCCCAGTCAATTGCCTTCAGGTTTTCCTTTTTGTCCAAGGTGTCTGTGATGCGCACAAAGACATGGTTGTGTAAGAGTTGATCCAAAGAGGGAGGGTTGATCTGGTGATTGACACCTTCACGCTTAATGGTCAACACTGAGGTCACCCAGTCTACGTGAGGATTGTTCTTTTGTAACCAATCCAACCCCAGTACAATGCCAAACTTTGGGAAGTTAATGACAGGGCCTTGGATGATGGAGTGTAGGTTCTTGAGCATAACAGAGAAGGGGGCGGTTTTCCTTGTCACGGCAATGTGATGTTCATCAGCCAGGACCATGTTTTTAATCCGCAAAGGATTAGTGGCTAGCTTGAACTTATCTACAAAGCTGCTGTTGACTAAGGTTCAATCCACACCCGGGTTCAGGAATGCCAAGCCTGTGTATCTGCAAAAACAGAAAGGATAGTACATCAGTTTATTGGGATGTCTGGCAATAGTGTACAGTACCAGGTCCTCCAAGGGTACTTGGATCATTGACATTGGTCCACGTCCTTGGGTTGGTACTCATCATTGGGCAAGTCAGCAGTTGTGTGGGGAGAGCTTGGCTTGCTTAATGCTCTCCCTGGGCTTTTTCCTCATCTTGATTGCCTTGCGTGGCAGTGATACAGAAATGAGTGCAATTTGACTGGCCATTGTTTCCATTCCCATGTCCATTTGAGCCTGTGGGGTTATGGTTGGTGTTATCCCCGTTGCTTCCAGGGGGTGATTGAGAGGAGCGCCCACCTATGTGAGAATCCTTGGGTCTCTCTTGCTTTCCAGTTTGTGCCTTATGGAGGGTGTTAAATGTTTTTCCTGGTTTCTTTGCCTTGCGCTACAGGCTTTGTAGGTTGGTCACCTGGCCCAGGTTCACATGCCTCATTACATGCAACTTAAGGGCGTCATAGTACATGAGGTGTGTAGCTGGGGTATCAAAGGCCATGTCAGAGGGTGCGCAAAGTTGGAGTTCCTTGTAGGCGCAGGTGAGTTCCTTCACAGTGCCTGTCTGGGTTAGGTTCTTCACTTGGTGTATGATCACTAGCTCCGTGTCCTTAAGCACAAACCTTGCCAAGAAGTCTTGCTTGAAGGTATCCCAGTTCTTGTTGGCGTGTTCTTTGTGCCACTTGTTACACCAGATGCCAGTGTTGTGGGTCAGTCAGACGGAGATTTCTGCAATCCAAAATTGCTGCAGGCATTCCATCTGGGCCAGCTTGCTCTGGGCAGACTGGATCCATGCGGCAGCGTTGTCGTTGTTGGCCCCGGCAAAAGGTTCCAAGGAAGCGCTTTTTAGTCTTTGGGCTATGTAAGCAGGCACGGTGTTTTTATTGGTTGGTTGCAGGATGGTGGCAGCTGTCTGGAAGAACCCTTGTGCAGACATGGCGTTGAAGGAAGGTAGTAGCATCACCATGTTTTGGTACAGGACAAAGCCATCAGGTATCTTGGCACCAGGGGTTTATGGGGTCCAGTCCAGCGGAAGGCCAGACATAATTCTGCCAAGGTTTTGTTGGCCGCGGCAAGTACAGGCAACAGGCAGAATTTTACAAGATGAGGTAGGATGGAAAACCTACCTGTGCTACCAATGTTGTAACTGTGCTGTTTTAGAAGAGTTACAAGAGGAAAATATTTAGAAACTAGATAATACTCTTTATTGAGAGATAGTGATTATATAGTCATTGTGAATCAAGAATAACAGGAACATGATTGTGTTGATCACACAGTTGGATGGTGAAGGGGGTGGATTGATCCTGGTAATGAGTCAAGAGCCAAAACAAGTATCCACCATAAGGGATCATCATTTTTTCATGTTGTTGGATTTGGAATTTGAGTTGACTTCCTAGTCTGGCTTTGAGTGGCTGGGTAATTGTATTGCAGGTCACAAACCTGCTTGCTCAGAACCTTGCTGGCAGGTTGAGCCTGCTGTTTTGACACAGTCAATCCTCCTACCTCCACCCCTGCCACCACCCCCACCTGCCAGCCCCACCCACCCAATCACAGACCCCCAGGCCAGTACCACCTCAATGACTTCCTTCCCACACTATTCTGCCAACTAGGCATCACTCTTCCCCGCCCCCAATAAACTCCCTGCTGCCAAAATTTTCTATTTATATTATCTTTATTTTAAATTTCAATTGTTCATTTTCTCTTTGTTTATAGTTGGTTTTATTCTTTATGTTCAGTTTATTTCTATAAAATCATATATTTACCATGCTGTGTATCTAGATCCAGAACACAGTTATTTTTAACACCCAAAAACAGCCCTTTGTGAAAATATTAACAACAATTTGAGGATCAGCTAGATTCAAACCAGAAAATTATAAGTTTATTGTGTTTAGATTAAGTTGTTAAAGATCCAAATCCAAAACCTTAATGATAAACTTTAAGCAAATCAGGAGCCAAGTGATAAAGTGGTTGCTGTGGCATAAAGGGTCATTCAATAATTCTTTGATGCATGTGCACTAATTAATCTGATTGGCTGAATGTTTTGTCATTGTGTGCCATTGCTGCTGTGGCAAGTTGCTGGTGGACTAGTGCCCAATCAGCTGCTGGGTTAACACTAGTCCATCAACAACTTGCTACAGCAGCAATGGTACACAATGACAAAAAACCAGCCAATCAGATTAATTAGCACACATACATCAAAGAATTATTGAATGACCCTATATGTCACAGCAATCACTTTATCACTTGGCTCCTGATTGGCTTAAAGTTTATCATTAAGGTTTTGAATTTGGATCAGAAACAACTTTATCTAAACACAATTAACTTATAATTTTCTAGTTTAAATTTAGCTGATCACCAAATTGTTGTTAATATTTTCACAAGGGGCTGTGTTTGGGTGCTAAAAATAATATGGCAATTAAGGAAAAAATGCCAATACAAAGCAAACAACATATATTGAGATAAGCGTAAAACATATAAACAATGGGTAAAAAGATGGGATATTCTAGTAAATGGAAAAACAAACAGGGATAAAAAAAGAGGCAATAGTATCAGAATAACACAGACTTTATTGGGGTGAAAGCTATAAAAACATATGGAAAGGTTAGTAAAAAATCAAAGAAAAAATTTGAGAAGCTGCTTAAAGACCTTGAATCAGCAATTTCTGAAATCAAGGAAATTTACCACAAGGTCAAAGCAAAAGTGAACTCTGCTGTCCTCAAAGGCAAGAAAATTGGCAAGGTGTTGGCTAAGGCGCTTATGTCCAAAATACCAGACACCCCTGAGAAGACAGTAGGACACACCATTTTGAAAACAGCATCTCAAAAACGTTATCTCAAATTACATCATCTCAATTTATTAGTAAAAACATCATTTCAATTTACAGCATTTTGACTAAGAAAAACAAGTTTTAAAATTTTATATTTTTTCAACTCCAAAAATAACCCAAAAAATTCTCAAAAAATAAAGTTCAAAAACATTTCTAGGCTTAAAAAAGTCTCAGAATCCCAATTTGAAATAAAAATGGGGTCAATTAGTAGCAACATAGTTGCGTAAAGCCCAAAAGTTAAAATAATCCTAAAAACAACTATTTTCATCTATTTTAAATATAAAATATACTTTAAAATAAGCATATAATTGTATCAAATACCAAAAAAACTTAAAGAATGGTAAAATCAAAGGAAATAAGAGAGAAGATAAAGAATAGTTTATTGGGAAAGGACTCAAACATTGGTAGAAAGAGCAACTGAGATAGCTTGGAGATGCTCAAGCTTTCTATCCTTAGAATAGTAGGCAAGGATCACCTTGCTGATTTCAGTATACTTTTTCACTGCCTTGGTCTGCTTGGGGGGATTACCCTTGATTTTCATACCAGTCTTGAAGAGGCGGGCAGAGATGGCTTGTTGGGTCTTGAGATGCACCATTATTTTGTTGAATTTGGGCTTATGAACCCTGGCACTTGTAGAAAACTGGCTATGCCACCCTTCAAGGGAAGAGGTGGTCTTGATTAACCATCTTTTACCTGCTTAAAGCAGTTCCAGGTAATTGAGTTACTGCCCTTTCTAATGTGGCGTGCTCCTTGAAAGATACCAACCCATTGAGTTTCAAAATACTCAATAAAAGGCGCAAAGGCTGCCTGGTTGGCAAGGATATAAGGATGGCAGAGTAGGGCGTCATAAAAGGCATTAGTTTCCTCCTTTCTAACCAGATCAAGGGCAGAAAATCAATTAAAAATGTCCTTGGCTTCTTTGGTGCCTTCAGAGTTGACCAGCTCATGAAAGTCAGAGCACTTTTAGAGGCGGCAGCAGAGTACCTACCAGAAGTGGAAGTAGCATCCCTGAGGAGAGCTCTTGAAGACTCAAATGAAGGCATTTGCCTGAGCCTGTTTGAAATCCACTATCAGATATTTTTGATAGGGAAGGCTTTTGGGCTGCTTCCTGGTTGGAATGGCTTCCTTTTCCTGTGACTGGGCCTTCTTCTTGCACCCTCTGGTCTCCTTGGGCTCCTCTTTGATGGTTGGGTGGATTTCATCCAACTTGGCCTTTAGGATTATGAGTGCACAGACACATGTTTCCTGCTTTTTGTTGGGAAGGAAAAAGAAGACCAGGGGAAGAACTAGATTACCAACCTGCCCATGAATATTCCAAAGCTGGCTGAAGAGCTTTGGACAGGTTGAGAAAGTGCCATCTATGAGCCAGATCTTGTATTTCAGCAGGTTGCACAGATCCTGGCTTGTGGCAAAGAAGATAATACGCTTGGGGGCATGTTGACCATCATCATGAAGAAGGAATCTCTCCTCATGGCGAGATAATTTTTGTTCCTTAGTAAGGATCAATTGGTCAATGGAGCTTGCACTGATGCCTTCAGTGCTCAGAGCATATCTCTGATCAGTGAAATATCTCTGTAGTTTTGAGGCAACACCAACAGTTGAAAGTTGGGTATCATTTAAATTAAGGAGGGCATCATTGACAACCTCAGTTGCAGTTTGATCCTTGGTGGTTGGGATCACCTGGCAAAGAAACCAGTGGATAAGTTGGTAAAGAGGGTCAAAAGGCTCAGCGCAGTCATGGTTGACAGTTAGGGATTTAAATCTAGTAAACTCATAAGTAGTGAGTCTAGCTGGGCAGCCAATGTTATCATATTTGTAGTGATGCTGATGGATGGGTTTCTTCTCATCATTACAGCTGAAGCTGTAGCCCTTGTAGACAAAGCCAACACACCCTTTCTATGTCATGATGGGGTAGCTGGGTGGATATTTGGCAGGCACAGCAAAGGTGCCATTTCAATTGCATATATTATGGATGGTATTAATATCCCAGAACTTAATTTGGTCATCTGCAAGAGCACCAGGCTCCTGCTCCTGCTCCTCTTCCTCTTCAGGCTCTGAGGTGGGATCAGAGTGGCAATTGAAATTGAATAAATTCTCTTGGGGATAAGAGGGGGAGTACACAAAAGGAGAGTGGGGAGGGGTAGGACTGTTTCCCTCTGGCTCAGGTGATGGGGTTGGGGTCTTAGGGGGGGAGCTTTGGCTTTAGAAGTCTGCTTCTTTGGGGTAGTCTTGGTCTTTTTGGCCTTTGGAGGAGTGGTCTTGGACTTTGAGGCCTTAGAGGCCTTGGACGCAGATTTGTTGATGGACTTGGGAGGCATCTAAAAGTGAATTAGTATCAAAATATGAGCAGTTTGGGGGGCTTTTTTAAAGAGAAAATGAGAATGTTTATAATACAAAAAGTAGTAATTCTTTTACATAGAATTGTAGAAAAGATCTCTAAATATATAATATCAAAATTTCATTGTTATTTGTTTTGTAAAAATAAAATTTTTATTAGTACCTCAAGTATGCAAAAACTTTAAGTTTTGACTGAAAACTTGAAGTCAAAATGGCATTTTTGAGGTGACGTAATTGAGGTGCTGTAGCTCAAAAACATAGTGCTTTTGACCATTTTTTATATTGAATTAAGAAATCTATGGTGGAACTACCTCAACTGGGCCAAAGAGTAAAACTTGAATTTATCAAAAATAGCTTATACAACTGGGGTTAAAAAGTACCCAGTTGTTTAGAGGTGGCTAAAATATATATTTGCAAAGTTTCAGTTAATTTCTTACATTTTTTACTAATATGGTATTTGACGTGAATAGGTACTTTTGAAAAGTGGAAAGCAAGAATCACAGTGGGGGAATCGATGTAGCAGAGCCTGGCGTCATATGTAATTTCCCTTTATTTCCCCCTATACATTGTGCGCCTTGAATCAATTGGGTGATATAAACTTGGTGGAATTTGAAGTAACGTAAATTGAAAAGGCGTAATCACCCCCTTCCATATTAAAATCACTATTAAAATATTTTATTAAGAAAATCCTTATCAATGTATCAATGTATAATAAAGTTATAAATTACATATAAAAAAACTGGCTTTTTTACCCAGTAATGACAATTGCTAGAAAAACTATCATAGTGGCGTCTTTTTAGGTTGTTCTTAGTATAAGTGTCTTGGATTAATACTATAGAAACATCTTCTGGCACTATACAACAGGCTTTATTTTAGTTTGGGTATAAGCTTATTTTAGTTAAAGATAAATAGTGTGATTCAAAATGAGGTAAAGTTGAGATGGCCTAAATACGCCCCACACTAAGTGATTTTATATGTAAATAAAGTTAGCAAAATAAGATTTAATATATCTGACTCAAAGTAATGGAATTGAGATGGCGTAAATTTGAGATGCCGCATTAATAAAGTAAATGTAAATTTTAACTATTTTATTGTTTATCTTTATTTTTTTGTAATTCAAAATCACTAACGCAAAAAACGCCATCTCAAATTAAATTTGAGATGGCGTGAATTAAAGTGGCGTTTTTGAGATGGCGTGTCTTACCATATATTTGCCTATTATTATATTCAATAAAGTATCATTCTCTTCTTAAATCTTCCCTTTTTTCCTTTTATTATACTTCCAAGAAGTATAAACTTGACAGTGGTAGCACAAGTAGGTTATCTGTACCTACCCAACTCAAAGGAAAAATTCCTCCTAAGAAAAAGATCCAAGCAATGATACTCCCTAACAGCTGAAGAGACTACAAAGAAGGACAAGAAGTTCACGCAGGTTTTGTTATCTACAACAACGTTCTTGTACCCATTGAACAATACAACACTCTTAAAGCCCGCAGATGTTACCCACAGTGTGGACCACAACAGTACCACAGCAGCCTGAGATACCCAATATTGTATTACAGTGCCTGCGTACAGCTGAAATTGGTGCCTTTGCAGGACTACGCCAAGAAAACACCTCTCTTT
This sequence comes from Entomophthora muscae, assembly GCA_014839935.2. Lineage (NCBI taxonomy): Eukaryota > Fungi > Entomophthoromycota > Entomophthoromycetes > Entomophthorales > Entomophthoraceae > Entomophthora > Entomophthora muscae. The sequence goes on along the minus strand of QTSX02000814.1, from coordinate 224,135 downwards.
GGATTAAAAGTACACAAAGCAAATTTGAGCAAGCAGAATACCCCCAAAGACTCTGGGTCAGTGAGATCTCTTTCTTTGCGTTAAAGAAACAGTATCACATTTTGTAAGCGGATGGATAGCCCAACACCCCAACCAAAAGGGAGACTGGGAGCTATTCAAGAGCATTCTTTGAAAAGTTCTCCATGAAGGATTCTGACGTAGTAATCATGACAGAACTTTGAACCTTCAAGATGACAGGAATAATTGAGGAGTACATTGCTGCATATGAAGACCTACGTGACCGCACGCCCAACACCATCAACTTTGATGAACCTGGGCCATGCTTGGACTTATACAATGGCCTCCCCACACACATTAGACGTCAGTTTGACATGACTCACTGCAAGAACCTTGAAGATGTATTCTTGGAATAAAAGTGCACAGCTCAAAAGTCTGACAATCTACACACAACCAACAAGCTCAAGGAGAGTCCTTCAGCCAAGAAGGATCCTCAGTCCAACAAGAAAAACAACCAGGCCAACAACATCCATCCTTAAACTGGAAATTGCACTGCACAAGCCAACCAGGCAAGCACCAAAGATACCAACAAGGAGAGAAAAGCTCAGGGGAGTGCTTAGGAGAGCCACCCTCCCCCAACCTACAAGACTTGTACAGGGACCAGGACGTGGATTCAATCACCATGATCCAAGTACCCTCCAGAAACCCTCTACTGTTTGTTGCCCAAACTGGAGATAAACCCCTCACTTATCCTTTCTGTTTTTGCAGATATCAGGGCACCACACTACTTGACACTGGAGCAGACCAATCCCTAGTCAACAAGAAATTTGCCGCCCTCATGAGACTACCAATCACTCAAAGCAATATAAGGAGAGTTATCATGGCAGACAACAGAAGCACACCAGTCACTCAAGAGGCAAAAAGTTTCTGTTCCCAAATTAGAGACATGCAAACCACACTCAGCAGCCCAATCATACCAATCCCTAAGTATGATGTAATACTTGGCCTGGACTGGATGAGAAAGACAAAACCTCACATCAACTGGGACAGTGCCACCCTCACCATACAGCAAGGAGAAGTCCACCACCATGTTTATCCAACTCACCTTGACACGCTTATGAGGGATCACATATTTGTAAAAATCATGGAAACAGAAGAAGAAATTGACCCTAGCAAAATCAATTGAAGCACTTGTACATATGAAGTTATCCACTTCAAAAACACAGAAACTCAACATGAAAAGAACCCCATCCAAGATCAGCTAGTTAACAAGTTCTCCTCTGTTTTCCAAGAAATGCTGTCAGGACTACCTCTTGACCGCAGCATACAACACAAAATTGACCTCAAAGGTAGTGTACTCAAAGAATGAACTATCTATTACCCCACACCACAAGAAGACAACACCCTAAAGGCTTACCTTGACAAAGCACTCAAAAAAGAACACATACAACCATCAAAGTCACCTTTTGGCACTTCTGTCTTCTTTGTGGCAAAGAAAGATGGAGGACACCGCCTTGTCACCAACTACAGAGTGCTCAACAAGGTCACAATTAAGAACATGTATCCCCTACCCCTAATTGACGACCTTTTTGACGCCCTGGGGGGTCCCAAATCTTAACAAAAATTGATTTGACAGCAGGTTACCACCAAATTTGCGTGAACCCTGAAGACATTCCAAAGACCGCATTTAGAACTAAATATGGATCCTTTGAATGTGTCATTATCAACCTTGACATGCCAAACGCTCCCAGTACCTTTGTGACCTTCATGAACAAAGCTTTCAAGGGACACATCAGAAAACAAGCAATTATCTACCTGGAAGACATCATCATTTACAGCCCCAACCTGGAGCAACACTGGTAAGACATCTGCCTGGTCCTCTGTATCCTTGAAGAAAACTAACTGGTCACAAACCCGTCAAAGTGTGAATTCTTCTCAACAAAACTCCCATTCCTCGGTCACTTTATCAGCAAGGACAGAATCAAACCAGATCCAGACAATATACATGCCATAACTGAGATGCCAGCTCCAAGAAATAAAAGTGAACTCAGCACCTTCCTTGGAATGGTAGCCTACGTAAAAAGGTTTATCCCTGATTGGGGTGCCCTAACAGCCCCCCCTGTCTGCCATTACAGGCAAAACAACCAAGTTTGTCTGGACACCACTACATGATCAGCACTTCTGTCAACTGAAGGAACACATGGTCACCACCCCTATCCTCCAATATCTGAATTGTGAGGGAATCTATGAAATAGAAACCAATGCTTCTGACTATACCATAGGAGGAGTACTCTGTATCCAAACGGTAGAAAAAGACTTCCTCCCTGTGGCATATTAATCAAGGAAGCTATCTGACGGCAAAAAAAGATATCCCATACACAACAAGGAGTTAGTAGCCATCATACACTGCCTCATGAAGTGGCAATGCTATCTGGAAGGAGCCCAAACGTTTAAAGTACTCACCAACCACAAGTTGCTGATATTCTTCAAAACACAACAACACTTGTCAAGGAGACAAGCCAAATGAATGAGTCTCATACAGAGATAGCCCATACAAATCAAATATAAGCCAGGCAAGGAAATTCTTACTGCAGATGCCCTGTCAAGGCTATACAGCAAACATGTCCTCTGCGCTGATGGCAACCCCAACTGGCCTATGTTAATCATGGGGAATCTCCAGAAAGGGTTACAATCTGGCACACCAATGGACATCCAAGAGAAGGTCATTAAGAACAAACATCTGTTCAAAAACATATATGGTACGCTACACCAAATACTTCCAAATGGTGAAACCGTACCCTACATCCCATCAACATAAAAGATTGACACAATCCTCCAATATCACAGAGACCTTGGACACCCCTGCAGTAGAAACTTGCATGAATACCTCAAGACATTCTACTGGTGGCCTAACATGCTAGATGATATCAGAGAGGTACTGGAACAATGCAAAGTCTGTGATAAGTACGCCCAAATCAAAGCATCACCCAAGTCAGTAGTACCTGTATCCATCACACAACCCTTCAAGGTATGGTCACTGAATATTGTGGGACCAATGACTGGAAAAAACAAGGGCAAGAAGTACATCATCACAGCTATTGACTATGCAGCCAGATGGCCTGTGGCGCAAGCCACTAAAGAACACAAGGGCAATGATGTGAGACAATTCATTGGGAAAGAAATCATAGCCAAGTTCAGTAAACCTGACCTCCTAATCACAGATGGAGGCACCAATCTTAAGGCCATTGACACCAACATTTACCTTGCCAAAAACGGAATAAAACACATCACAACCAGCTCATATCATCCTCAAGCAAATGGACAAGTAGAACAACTAAACGGCGTGCTCATAGAAGCCCTCAGTAAGTTATCTGCTAACAATCCAAAGGCCTGGGTTGACATTCTCCCAACTGTGCTCATGGTCTATAGAACAAGAGTTAACCACAATATGGGCAAAAGCCCTTATAAACTTGTCTATGGACAAAAGCCTGCTCTTGTTAGTACATCCACAGGACCACAATTACCTCTGCCCAAAAAGGTGCCAGATAACGGGGACCCTAACATATTACAGGCCAGAAAAGACCAAGAGAAAATGTAATGCCAAAGAGTTGAAAGGAAAATAATCTCATTGCAACAAGAGAGATTCCAAGTTGGGGACAAAATCTGGGTTTTCAATCACGACCAATACAAATTGGACCCAGGATTGTGTGGACCAGGCATTGTCATGGAAGTCAAGCCCAACAACACCTACCTCATCAAAGGAATTGGAGCTAGGACTGAAATGAAATGTATGCACCACAGCCGCCTCTGACTGTGTAAAGCAAGAACAGCCCAACAAAACTCTAGACTCCCTGTTCCCAATGCCAAACTGGATCAATACCAAGCATGTATCCCCAACACTCTTAAGAAAATTCCCAAGGCTCCGCCTTCCAGCACCCCAGGGGGAGATGTTGCAACATCCTTGATTACTCCCTCTCAAGGAATTAACACCCCAAGAAAATCATTGAATGGCTCACCAAATGGTTCACCAGCCAGCCAGTAAACTGGTGGCACCATTATCAGTTAACCATCTATGACAGGGATCTCCCAATCCAGATCCTAAATGGAACACAACTTGAGTAGGCCTTGTGACCAAAGAGAAACATTACTTAGATAAGCCCCATGACCCCCATGATGTACATGGATGGCATGTGGCTTATCATGATACTATATATTTTCCTATTATTATATTCAATAAAGTATCCTTCTCTTCTTAAATATTCCCCCTTTTCCGTTTATTATGTCAAAACTGCAGGCTCAACCTGCCAGCAAGGTTCCAAACAAGCAGGTTTGTGACCCGCAATCCAATTATCTGGTCACTTGAAGCCAGACTAGGAAGTCAACTCAAATTACCAAATCCAACAACATGAACAGATGATGATCCCCTATGGTGGATACCTTGTTTAGGCGCTTGACTCATTATCAGGATCAATCCACCCCCTTCTTCCATCCAACCATGTGATTAACAATCATGTTCCTGCTATCCATTGATTCACTATGACTATATAATCACTATCTCACAATAAAGATCATTATCTAGCTTCTAAATATTTTTCCCCTTGTAACTCTGCTAAAACAGCACAGTTACAACAATTATACTTCCCAGAAGTATAAACTCAACAGCTTATAGTTTGTAGTAGCACTTAAGATATTTCCAGCAATATTATAAGGTGCAATTTCCAATTCTAAAATTGATAAATTATTTTTAAAAAATACCTAAGCCCAAGATCAATTGAAGATTTGACATTGATTGTATTTTAACCTTTCTGAATAATTTGAATATGAATAATGTAATTAAGTTATGAAATAATCAGTCCAGCGCTTAGGCATAACAAGAAAAATAATGACCCATATGTACACTGAAAGTCAACTCACACCATTTCGTTTGTGTATCAATGTATTTCGGATGGTATTTTGAATGGTTCTGCTTTGTGCGTGAGCACTTCTTTGCTGTGTTGACCCATTTTGCCCATTAACGCCAAAAATCCCTGCTAACAGAGTGTATATTTTAACCTGATAGTTGTAATTTGCTTAAATATGAAATCATTTTGTTTAAATCTGAGGTATTTTTGCTTGTCGCCATAGCTTTTAAAACTACTGTATGATTTTTTGCCTGGTTGTGGCTTCTATATTTGGTTTTTTTTCTTGTTTCATTGCCTGCACGTTTATTTTGGATTTTAAATGCCACAATTATTATTAATTGAATTTATAGGAACCCGAATGATCAGCTTGAACCAATTTTTCGGTTGGTGAAAATACCACATTTTCAAAATACTTGCAACTTAGTAAGCAAGGATCGGTGATTTGAGCAATTCGTTTTGAATTGCTGTTGATTCGCGTTGTACACATGAAGCTACCAGCCATGATTTGAACTAAGAGTGAGTCTATGAGGACACAATTTTTTATTCAAATCAAATGGATATCAATTTAATGGGTATGGATGTCTAATCACAATTCAGATTGCTAATCATGTATGTGGTAATTTGGGAGGATTAAATTATACCAAGCAGACTTTAATTTTACAGTGTGTATATAAAAGGTATATTTTAATTCAAGAATTACCAGCAATTTGGTAAAATAGGTAGTACTGATGAAAGCCCCTTATCCGCGAGAAGACAATTTACAAGTATCCGGGTATCTAGCCTATATTGGATCGAGTAGTCAAGCCATCAGGAACATTTACAACCGCCAGGAAGACCATGGACAGTAGCATCCAAATAGAGAAAAATACAATAAAGTTGAAGAAATGATAGGTTTTCCAAGAGGTTTAGCAGCCTTAAAGCTTACTAGAAATTTTTATTTTAGCGAATACACAAGCTAATGTCAAAATCACCACTGGTTAACGTTGCACCGATATCTACTTATCTTCCTATTGATATAACGATTAGGACAACCAGCTAGAAAGCTTCCGCTTTTAAAGCGGCGCTCGAGACTGGGAGCTTGGCCAGCATGGCTTGATCCTTGATGACTACCGGCATATCGATATGATAGAATAAAAAGGGACAATGTAAATATAGAAAACAAGTGTCTAAGGGAAAAATATGAAACCATGCCTCTTTTGCCTAAGGAGTATCCTGTTGCATATTTATATGTACCTTTACCCGAGAGAAAATGGAAATATAAGCCTTTGGTTTCGCCAAATTTTGTTATCTTCTCGAACTTATTTATTACTTGGCGCAAACTTCCTTTATTAAAATACGAGACCAGATTATTTATGATCATGTTTTGTTCCTGTTTAAACAAAAAATTCCGAAAGGATTTAAAAAATACACACTTAACTCCAGCCTAAATATAAATTTTTAATCGGAATACATATTAAATCAAAACCCACTTAATATAAATTTTTATTCGGAATAAAGTATTAAATCAAAAACCAACCCGTCAACAGTCACTGAGAATTTTTAAAAATGATAATGAAGAGTTTTGATTAAATATTTTAAATTTTATTTTCCTAGATCAGGTATTTTAATTATTTGAGTTTATAAGAGCCATAAATTCAAGTCACCATGATTAAATTTTAAAATTAAAGACTCATCACAATGATTCATACTACCCATTAACCTTGATTTCTTTAAGCAACCTTGCATATTTGGGCTGTAGAAATATACAGGTAGGCTACACTATCTTGAAAACAGCATATCAAATTATTTAGTAGTTTTATAGCATGTTGAAATGAATGAAATCACTTCAGCTTAAAGAAAAATCAACCCAGATGAGAATGAAATCAACTGAGCTCAAAAAGAAATCAAAATCAATCAATTTATATTAATTAGCAATAGATTTGGGTTCACTTCTATTTTGTTCTGAGCTGAGTTGAGTTGATATTGTTTTCAGTAGAGTTGATTTCACTTTAGGCTGAGGTGATTTGGTTTATTTCAACAGTCTATAAAACTACTATATCATCTCAAATTATTTTTGAGCTGGTGCTTTTCGCGTTCATAAATTCAAATACCAAAAATTAAAAATAATAAAAATGTTGATTTTCATTTATAAATTCATATTACAGCATCCTGATTTCGCCATCTTGAGTCTAATTAATTAAATACTATTCTTCTAACTTTATTTGCACAACAAAATATATAATTTGAGGCATACATATGCAATCTTTAGTTTATTCAATCTCACATTATACAGTAGTTTTAAAAGCTATGGCAACAACCAAAAATACCTCAGATTTAAACAAAATGATTTCATATTTGAACAAAATCCAAGTCGCGCGAGATTCAAGATTCAAATAATTCAAATATTTTTGGTTAATAAATGAACTGTCAAACCAAAAACAAAATTTCACTAGCCCATTATACAAAATTATATCAAATATCAAGCAGTGTTGTTTAAACCACAAACAAAATGAACTTACACAACAAGTGAGATGAATGGATGCTGTTCTGGAGTATATTATAATCCAATCAGGATTCATTTGAGGCACCAACAGAAGGACTAAAATGAAACAAAATTTGAGCAATCTGGAAGCAAGATTCCACAAGCATAAAATAGAATGAAGTCACACAAGATGTGTAGTATGAGCAGCCTAAAATAGAAAAATAATAGTTTTACAGCTAATCAACAGCTATCTAATTTAGGAACAGAGGCATTTTATCCATTTTCATGGCTCCAGATTTGTATGGAATGCTTTTGAGAACCTTCCAAATATGGACTCAAGATTATAATAAAAATAAATCATTAAATTTTAAATTTTTCTACTTTTAGTGATTTTATCCTAGCTTTTTTACAATGGTTTTTAACAGCAATATCTTTGACAGCAACAGCAGCCAAGCCAGCTTCAATGGAGGCAAGGCTCAGGGCGTGAAGGCACCTGTTTATACCCAAGCCTTTGAAGCAGATAACAAGGAAGCCAGCCTGTACCTGACCCCTGACCCCTTGTAATACCCAGACATTGTAGGTACTACTTGGAGAAGGTATGGCAGGAGATTGGAGAACTGGAAGCCAGTCAAGGTGGTGACAATGGGGTAGACAGTCATCAACCACCGGAAGACCTTGACGTGGATGTTGTATCTCCCAAAGCTCCCCGCAAAGTAGGTCAGCACATAGTACATGGAGGTATACACCACAATGGACAGGGTGGAGTGTGGAGATATCAGGGGAGACCAGGAACCAGTGTGGGAAGAATTGAGCTGTCCAGGATCATAGTGGTAGTCATGTCCTAACCCTTTGGGTGAAGGTGTCATGCCCTTCCCCAAAGGGCAAGCTCTTTAATTTTATTATATTTGTTAATTTTTGATTGATTTAAAGATTCATTATTTTTAATATTGAAGTTTTTGAATTAAGACTTAATATATAAGTATTTTAAAGTTAATTACCTTGTTTTCCTTTTGCAATTTGCATTCAAATTGTCATTGTTGTTGTTTGATCTGTTGTTAACTATTGCTTTTATATATTTCTACTTTAAAGTTAGAATACTTTCACTTATCACTTACCTTTTGAACTCTGCTTACGTTGTTGCCGCTCTCCCCAGTTTTCACATTGCTGATCTGTAACTTCTGCTGGGTTTTGTTGTCTCCTTTCTTTTCCAGGTCACCTCCAAACTTCTCCAGTTGCTCCTCTTCTTGACTGCTCTCCCTGATTATCAACCCCAACTGTAAAGGCCTTTCTTCTATAAATAAAGAGCTTTTGAAGAGTAGGCTTTAAGCCAAAATTCTAAGTGATTTCTTCCCTTCAATCTTTTACAATTTTAAACTATGAGATCTTAATTTATAGAAATTTATACATTTTTATTAAATTCATTTTTAATTTTAGCTTTTTCTTTCATTAAAACAAATGGAACTTGTAAAACAACAAGCCTTAGGCTTGTTGTATCCATTGTTTTCCCTTAAGGAATCTTTCAATATTTATATGTACCAATTTGCTGATGGAGAATATCCTAATATTGACATTCCCCTAGTTACAAATTGTTCACTATTGAACACTTTATTTTATCTTCTTTGCTTAGGGCTCTTACACTCTATTGCTCCATTTGTGATACAATATAGGTTTTTAGCAGGGTTCTGTAAGATTATTTTACAGACAGTTCCTACGTTTTTATATATTTTAATTTTGAATCATAATGCCTTGCACGCTCTAGTCTATAACCTTGCACCATTATGGGCAAGACCTTACAGAAGGGACAAAGAACTCTGGTACCTGTTGATATCCTCCAATCCCAAGGCAAGCTGTGAGTACAGCTGTGAAGATGAGGTGATTCATCTTCCTTGGATTGAAGGTGGTTGGCTGGGGAAAAATAATTAAAGTAGACTTAAAGGTGTTAAGTAAGTATAGCTTTATTGAGGGTATTAAACTCAATAATAGCACAAGCTATTACTGAGGAGAGATCCCTTATTTATAGTGCTTTCCCTTGTGCAAAGATTTGCAATTGGAAGTGAAAAGCAGGATATGGGTGATCCTGTGAGAGAGGGGGGCTAAACTAACTAAGTTTGGCTCCCATCTTGGAGGGAGGATCCATCAGGACGCCATCCAGTACAGGACTGGCATGGCTGCTTGAAGGGGTGTCCATAGGGACAATGCGGCAGACACCCGGGGAAAGTAGGAGTCCAAACCCATCAAACCCATTCTGCTAAGCAACCAGGAGGCACGCTTAGGAGTGAGCTCTGGGGTGCCCAAGCCTTCCTCTGAGACCAGGACAGGTGGGTCCTCAGAGGGAAGGAGCGTAGGGGTGGCCCAGACTGGGGGGAGTAGTGGAGGCTGTCTTGGCATTAGAGAACTCTAAGTCACTGCAGGTCAGGCTCCTCACCACATTCTCACTAGTGATGTATATGCCCTGAGCGTGTGTAGGGATATCTTCAAACATATTCAGGAACTGATTGGGGTTGGTGCCAACACAGAGGAAATAATTGGAAATACATCCCCAAAGATCTGGGGAGGTAGACCAAATCATTATCAGAGCTGGCGCCAAGGTAAAGATTGCAAATTTGACTAGAGGAACCAGCATTTTTTGAGTCTGAAAGTGGAGACCAACAAAAAGCAGGTAGTTCTTGGTGTTTTGGGTCTAGAAATCAGAGCAGGGGGGTCAAGGATGAGCAGAAGGTCTATTAAACTTAGCAGGAGAACAAAGAGCAACAGCCGTGGACCAAATTGGCACAAAAGCGTATATGAAAGCTTTAGAAGATGTATCCAAAGTCCAATTGTAAGCAAAAGCAAACTGTGAATGAAATCAAACTTAAAATAGGTAATTATACTAATTTCACTACTAATTTTAAAAATCAAAGCGTTTTCTTCAAAGCAAAAGCAATAAGCTTCAACTTTGACGTTAACAACATCTTTAAAGACTTTGAGGAGAGGCAAGAAAGCCCAAAGGACAGGGAAATAGGTGTCAGGAATATTCCTGACATAAACCTAATATTGACTGAGAAGAAAACTTGGGAAAAATACCTGAAGCCCCAATTTTGGGGGCAAAATTTGATAGGGATTTCCCCCCTTTATTAGGGGAAAATAAAAATAAAATTAATGAGAAATTGGAACTTGGTGAGTGCTGAACCAATTTATCATCCAGGCAGGCGCCCGCTGCACCTGCCAGCACCCAGCCGGCCACCTGCAAGCCCTCTGCCAGCCGCCTGCCTGCCCAGGCAGGCACCAGCGGGCTCACCGCCAGTCCCCTGCCAGCCCCCCGCCCTGCCACCCACCCGCTTGCCCGCCCAGCTGGGTGCCTGCCACCCACCTGGGTCCCAGGGTCCACCCTGCAGCCAGTCAAAAATTCCCTGGGGAGCAGCCAATCAAATAAGTCCCTGGCAACAGGGAAAGATTTAAAAGTTAAATTTAATCCTCAAGAAGAGGGCAGGAATAATGTTTTGAATTCCAAAAATAAGATTACCACCAACTAATCAGGTGCTGATTCACTGACCACATGGGCAAGGCCAAATCCCATCCAAAACAATGTTTTTGACCCCAAAATAACTTTTGAAGAGGAATTGACCCACAACCTTCACCTAGCACCAGGACCACAAGCAACTATTGGCTTACCTCAAGAATTGCCCAACCAGCCGCAGATAACAGGTGAACAGGAATTTGACCATCTTCCTAAGTTCCAATTGCTATCCCTATCCTCCAAACTTCTGGGATCTCCCATCCCCTGTTTTTCCCTCCCAATTGCAAATCTTTGACACAGGGGATAGGACTATAAATAAAGGATCCCACCTCAGTAATAGCTTGTGCTAATATTGAGATTAATACCCTCAGTAAAAGTGAAATTCAACTTACCTCTAACAAGTTAAAACTACCAATCAGCCCCTGCCAACCCTCCAATCCAAGGAAGATGAACCACCTCATCTTCACAGCTGTGCTCACAGCTTGCCTTGGGATTGTAGGCTACCAACCAGGTCCAGAGTTCTTTGGGCCATCTCCTGATGGACTAGGTCATGACCCCTACTACAACCCTGGTCAACTGAACTCATCTCAAACTGGACCCTGTTCTCCTTTGGTGTCTCCACATTCAACACTCTCTATTGCAATGTACACGTCCATGTACTACATCTTAACCTAATTTGCCAGGAGTTTTGGGAGATACAATGTGCATGCAAAGATCTTCTGCTGGCTAATGACTGTGTATCCCATTGTTACCGCCTTGACTGGGTTTTATTTCACCAGCCTGCTGCCCTATATAAGCAAGTGGTACCTATCATAACTGGGTATTACAATAGGTAAGGATAAAAGAACCAATGCAAACACTCTAGCTGATCAAAAAGGGCCCAAGTAAGGGACCCAAAAAAAACCAAAATCCTAAGTGAAAAGAAGGTTCAAACTTTAATTGTAAGAATGAGCAAGCAGGGGACCAAAAGTCCCCTGTCTTGCTTTAAGGGACAGGTGATATTAATGACATTTCAATACTTGTATTGAAAACCCAAGAGTTGAGCCCCAGCTCCCAAAAGACAGATCAAACCCTCTAGGACAGTTCAGGACCTGCCCATCTTCTAAGTCACAGGCTCAAATTGTTGAATTACTCCGCGACCTGCCGGCCTACTACAGAGGATTTACTGAATAGTTGCCAGTCTGCTGCCAAACTGGTGCCAAGAAAGACCCATACCTACAAAGGAAATGTAACCTGGCTAATGGAGGCTAGGGAAAGACCTACTGCCAACCTGCCAAGGGCCAATACTGGAGCTTTGGAATCAACGCTGGAAGCCCTGGAATCAAACCCTGATCCTCCAAAGACTACTCAAGTCACAGGAAGTGGACAGGAACCCGCCCACTTGCTAAATTGCATAACCAAGTTGAAGAGTTACTCCAATACCCGACAGTCTCCCAAGGATAATTCCCTGGATGGTCATCAGATTGATGCCAACCTTGAGCCACCCAAAACCCAAACCTATGCAGAAGTTGCAGCTTGCCTTAAGGGGGTTAAAACAAAACCTATTTTTAACTCTGCCAATGACCACCAGCAACTGCCAGCATGCTGTCCAGAGAGGTTAGTGCAATTGAACTACTCAGGTGACATAGTGAACAGTGGCGGCAGAACAAAGCATTGCCACTTCTATTCACCTGAGCAGGCGCTACCTGTATCTCCTGCCCTCAAGACTCTAAGCCAATATCCATGCCCCGCCAGTGCCTTGTCTGCAAACCTGAACCCTGCAAAAATTGAAGAAGTGAAGTCCCATGGTATAAAAACCCCGGCAGTATGGTGAAGACCACATTGTCATTTTTGATAATAAAGTTTTATGAACCTTTGGTTCAAACAAATCTTACCCTATCTGGTCTTAGTCATCTTCCATCTTAATTCCGGTCAAGTAGACTACCAGACCTCCGTCCCATCCTGAGATCAATCTGCTGAATTTCCCCTGGCATTATACTGTCTTCCGGGAGCCCCCTTTGGACCTATGCACTTTACTGAATACCCCCAACCCGGTCTATTCAGAGTACAACTTGGAAACCATCCTCATTGCCAACTCTTTGGCAAGGACTAGAAGTTCTGAATACATAGGACACAAAGGAAAGAGGGTTGAGATACTGCCCTTATTGTTCAAAGACAAGTACAACTATCTACCAGCGTACTTTGTTCCCATGACTCCACCATTAACCCCAAGACTAGACTGCCCACTGGAACCTACTGCCGCAGCCAAGACCACCTCTACCCAACTGTTTGGAGTACTCTACATTACTTTGACAGGATTGGTGGATTCCGTGGTCCCCAACTCCGGAGCCTGGTCCTTACTTGGGCAATCCATATCTTATATTATCAAGTTAGTACCCATTCTATGGTGGGCCCTACCCGCCGGCTTGGCCGCACCTCACCCTGAGCTGTCCAATGCCTCTACCTATGACTGGCTTCCTGACAACAGGCTTCAAATTTGAAAGGTCACCTGACCCAGGAAATGGGTCTGATTTGGAAGAAGAGAAATCTTGTAAGGGTTTATCCATTGAGTTGGAGGGTTTTGCAATGATTTCTGGCTTCAATTCTGATTGGCTAGCATCACTGGAGTGATTTAAATCAGCATTCAACCCAGTTGGATTGGAATTTGATGGTTTAGCAGTAGCGCAACTGTTTATTTGAACTTAATTAATTTTAAATATGGTCAAGCCCAAGCCAGGAGATAGTCCAAATTAATTTGGGATTCCTCCCAAGTGGGGACAGAGTTTAGAACATCAATATTTTCCACCTGGGAAGGACATGCCAACACAAATCTCTCATCAATTGTGTGGGCTAAATCTTCAAGGGAATTGAGGGGCTTGGCCGGCTTCTGAGCAGATTTTTTTGTGTGGCGCGGGAAGATTGTCCTATCCAGGGCTAAAGGGGGAAGTGAATTTACAGATCCCAAAGGCTTGGAATGTAGAAATGGCAGCCAGGGCTTGAGAAGATGGACAAACTCTTTTTCTTCTGAGATCTGTGACTGGTTTTGAAGCTCCTGAATTGAACTAATAGTTGTAGGTTGTTCTGGTGCTAGGTGAGGGATGGGAGTCAAATTTCTCTCATGATCTTTTTTTGTTCTAGGAGCATTGGTTTGGCTTGAGTTTGACTCTGCCCATGTGGTCTGGGATCTAGCACCTCATTGATTGGTGGTAAACCTATTTTTAAATTATGACCCATGATTCCATCCTTCTTCTGGAGGTGTAATTGTGTTTTTGAATTTTGGCCTTGTAGCCAGGTACTTTTCTGATTGGCTGTAATTTTTGGGTCCTTCTGATTAGTTGGGGAGTGGGGACTGGGTCCCAGGTGGGTGGCTGGCAGTTGGCTGGGACCTGGAGAGCAAGCAGGTGGGAGGCTGGCGGGTGGGAGGCTGGCAGCAGGCCTGCTGGTGCCAGGCTTGGTGCTGGGGGGTTGGCAGAGGGTGCTGGCGGACGCCTTCCCAGATGATAAATTAATCTGGCATTGATTGAGTTCCATTTTCCCCTTTGTTTTATTTTTATTTTCCCCAATTAAAGGGGGGAAATCCTCATTAAGTTTTGTATTTATGACAGGAAGTCCCTCTATTTTTTGCCAGCATTGTCTCCAGTAAGGATCTGCTTTATGTCAGGGATATTCCTGACACCCCTATGACTTTGACTTTTTCAGTAGTCACATAGTGTCTAGCTCTGCCCCTGATCCCGTACCCACCCCTGCACAAGCCGCCTGCTAACCAACCAATCAGGATGGCAACCTCAATCCAGAACAAATTGCTGCCACCACCCAACCTGCCCCCCTACAGCCAATCAGGCTTCAGCTCCTGCGGCCCAGCACCCCAAGCAACAAATCATCGTTGTTCAAATTCTCCAGGAAATTGTGGCACTGAATCTGCAGGGTCTGTCCTGGGATCATATTGATGACCAATTGAAATTTACCCAAGCCACCATAATGTGGGAGTTCAACAACCTAATGAACAAAGGGAATCTGATTGGGACAGCCAAGAAGGCCCCCAAGTCCCAAATCACAGAAACCTACCCAATAATGCTTGCCCTCCTCCAGCAAGACCCCAAGCCTTCCTTGACCCAGGTCCAGAAGCAACTTGCACACCATAGCATTTGGATGTCTGAGCGCATGGTGCAGCTCTGGATGCATGGAAATGTGGCTTCAATACAGATTCTTACCAATTTTGCCAGCAATCAATGAGATGGCGCTGAGGATTCTCTGTATGATCCTGCCATCAAATCCACTATGGTCCAATGCTCAACTAGTCTAACAGATGATATTGTGTTTTTCTCCTACTACAAGCTATCAATAGCTTTTGATGATTTCAGCAAACAAGGAAGAGCTGCCACTCAAAAAGGAAGAAAGAAGATCAAGGGGACTTTCATTGGTGCATTTCTGGCTGTTTCAGCCAAGGGTTATATCTACTATTAGACAAACCCAGGATTATCAATGGCTATGAGTACAGCCACATTCTCAGTGGATTACCTGACACCTGGGATGACTCAAATTCCAAATACCGGGGTTTTTTGAGCCACCAGATGAAGGGTGGCTCCACTGCCCTTGAGGCCATCCAGCAATGCGGGCACCAGGCCTCTGTGTACCCCGCCAGTCATGCAGACATCTATCTGGCTGATGTTGTGTTCTTAAATATTAGAGATACACTCCAGAAAAGCTGGACTCAGGCTTTCAATGTCAACTGTGGTAAGTTTGCCTCCCTGGTGATTGACTTCCTGTTACTTGACACTTTTTTGAGTACCAGGGAGTTGAGTGCCACATATGTGAACCTATTAGTATTTTTGGCTTAACTGATTTTAAGCTAATTTTTACTAGTAATTAAGGGGTTAGAAGCAAAAAACCAAGATTAAATTTACTCAAACTTGACTCTGTTTAATAATTCAGTTAGCTAAAATACCAATTTAAGGGGCAATTCATACAGTAGTTTTAAAAGCTATGGCAACAACCAAAAGTACCTCAGGTTTAAACAAAATGATTTCATATTTGAACAAAATCCAACTCTCAGGTTAAAATATACACTCTGCTAACAGGGTTTATTGGTGTTAATGAGCTAAATGAGTCAACAAAGCAACAAAGGGCTCACACGCAAAGCAAAACCATTCAGAATACAATCCATAATACATTGAATCACAAACAAAATGATGTGAGTTGGCTTTTGGCGTACATATGTTTACCGTGTGAATTGGTGACAAAATACACCTTTTATTAATACTGCTATTCACTGTATTTTGATTTTGCTTTCAGTGAGCCATTTCAAGGACAAATCTCTTGCTTTTGCTTTTGTCTCTCAAAATGAGTCAATGGCTGGATTGGGAAATACAATTGTTCAAGTTCTTGACTCTGCGCAACTCACTTGCCCCACTCATGCTTGTGGTGAGTGATCCTACTGTCCTGGTAGTGTTTTGTGGTATTGCCAACTACTATATATTCCATTTTTTTATTCACCAATAAAATTAAGTTCTATTCACATTTTTGTCTTTGTGTCTTCTGTACTTCTGCGCCTCTCTCTAGCCACAACTAGTAGAGATTATTCATCCAGAGCCGCAAGGTAAACACATAGCCTTCCCTATCATCTAACCAAGACTTAGTATAAATCCAATCCTAAGGTTAGAATTCTCTGTTGTGTGTCTGTGCCGCGCCTCAGAACACAAAAAAATGGTGCTCACTACAGGGGCTGTAAGCCCCTTGGTTATCCCTTTTGTATCCACGTTTTCAGGTCCTTTGCCTCCGCCTATACAAGAGTTAACTCACCTGAAATTACTAGTCCTCCTATTGAGGAAGATATTGCCAACCTGCCTATTATCCCTACTGTACTGAACCTTGGGAATGGTCCCCACCTAGTTGCTTACCCCATGGGTACCCCTGACTTAGAACAAGTCATGTCAGTAGCCCTTGGGATAGCCCGTGAAGGAGTCATCCCTTGCCTTCAGTTGCAGTTCAGTTGGGTTGAATACTACAAATTAATTGTGGCTCCTCAATTTCCACAACATCTCCTCTCAGTGGCTGGTTCCACTGAGCACTTACTATTGTCCTTTGTACAGCCTGCCCTGGCCCACCATCAAATGGTGTTGGGGCTCCACATCCAAGAAAGTTCATCCCTACAAGCAGCAGTTACTCATCACTGGACCAGTTTGCTGCCTACCAACAGTGGATTCATTCCCTGTTTTCCTTGGTATCTGACAATCACCGCAACTCTGTTACCTCCCAGACCTGTTTGGTTAATTCTATCAAAAAAATGCGCCAGTTCATCCCCAAATATGTGAGAGAACGTCTATACAAGTTTCACCAGCTAGAACAACCCTGGCAAACTCAAGTAGACTCCACCTTAAACGCTTATATCACCAACTTTGAACAACTTGTGCAACAGCTCAATGCATTCAGCGCATATTCCTTTGAACAACTACAGCAGGTAGCGGGCTTTGCTGTTAATGGCCTTAATGAACTCAGTGTGGCGTTTGATTAAGAAAGAGCTGCCACTGTTGCTGCTTTAGACAGACTCCAGAGTCAAGTGAATGAATTAGCTATACCCAAGCCAGATGTTCCGCCCTCTCCCCCTTCTGATGATTTGGAAGATTGATAGCAAAGAATATGGGACGCTATTTGAGAGCTACATACAACTTCTTGCAGTCAAGGACGTCCTGCTGAAGCTCCTCAACCTGACCCCCAGGTGCTTGAATCAACTGCTCAAGATGCAGAGCTACAGCAAGAACTTGCTGCCCTACGTGAAATGATGGCAACTGCTGCTTGTCCAGTTGGGGTTGTCAACAAAGATGGTTGCTTCCCTGGCTTACCAGGAGCTCCTCAAATTCAATGCGCTAGGGAACTAATTGCCCTAGCTAATGAGGTGGATCAATTGAAGCGGGACTATACTGAACTGGATAGAGACATACAAGAGATTAATGATGTGATCAACTCTGTGAATGATAGATTCACCTCTTGCCTCTTGGTGGGGCCATCCCTTACTTCTTGACTGGCTGAGCTCACTACAATAGTGACCACTCAATGTCAACACCTAGATACTATTGCACAACAGACCACTCAAGCTTTTGATACAGGTGCCTGCACTGTTGAGACCCTGACTACCCTTGAAGAGAGTGTTTGTCATCTATGGGCTAGACAGCCCCCCTCTGAATCCAAGGCCAAGTTTTCCCTGCGTATAAACATACTTGATAGCAACAATGGTGGCCCAACTCCCAAAGCACACTTCAAGCCTATTTTTAAGCAAGTCTTTGATCCCAAAACCTCAACTATTGCAGCTTTCCTAACTATCTACAAAACTGCCATGAGACAAGCTTCAGACAAAGTTAAGAAATAACATATTCTGACCTGTCTATATCCAACTTGCCAGGAGGTGGTGGTGCCTGAGCTGCCCTCCATTGAGACGTGAGAAAATATGAAGTAGCTTCTGATTGACAAGTTTGGTGGTGATCTTAGCCTGGAAGTAAAGAAGAACTCCTTCATGCACATTGCTTTCAAGCCTAAAGAGACACTATCCAAGTTTTCAGACAGATTCTACATGGAAGGACAGCAAATGATCACGAGCAGACAGTTGACAGCCCATGAAGCCTACATGGCTTGCGCTCAAGCTCTCAAAGTTAACCAACTTCTGTGCCTTCAATTCAAAGCCTATAAGGCTATGCTTTCTTCCATGAAGAGCATAAAGACGCTGTTACAGGACATGTATCTTACTCATTATGGAGCAGTTGTTAGGGAAGGTTGAGCTACTTCTAACTCTGGTTCATCTTCCTGTGGTCCTCAAATTCTTACCATGAGCTCGCAAAATCCTCCTTGACGCCAAGGTTGCCACAACTATGGTCAGATAGGTCATCATTCTTGAGTCTGCACCAACCCTCAAGTTGAAGGAGCTGATCCAAAAGAGCAGGCGGGAAAAGAGCAGTTAACCTAGAGGCAGAGACGCTCTCGGTTGACAATTCTTCCCAGTCTCTTTCAATCCTTCCCTCTATATCTGACGCCAAGCCTGCTGATAATGAGGCTCCTCCTATTCTCCTCTTATTTCACAATATCTCTGACGACTCTGAGCTGGATGACTCTGATACTGAAAACGCTGATGCATATGGGTACTCTGTTCTGGCTGTTCCTGAAACCATTACAGTCCCCTATAAATTGCACTCAGGAAAGACTAAAACTACCGCTAAGCCCTTGCCTGAAGCCAAAGAAATTGTCTCTTGCCCTTACCTCACTCAGGCTAAGAGATCCCCTGTGCTAGTGGAGTTGTCAGAAGAAGCTGCTGAGGTTGCTGACGCTGTCTTCAAGAATGTATCTGTTTTGCTGCCACTACAAACTGTTTATAAGGAGTTCCCAGGATTAAGATGCATGATTGAGAAGTGGGATAAGGAACTGGCAGAGGCTCAAGATATCTTGGCTGTCCTTCCCCTCTTTGGTTGCACTACTACTCAAGTAGAGATATCCATTCAAAAAGTGAAGATCAAGGCCGTTCTATACACTGGCTCACCAGTTAATGTTGTATCCTCCAAGCTTGTGAAGAAACTCAAACTCAAACTTGCCCTTGAACTTAATTATCACCAGTCATATGGCACATCTGGACTGTCTATGACCTGTGCCATAGGGGCATACTATGCTCTACCTATGTGGTCTGGCAAGCTTCTCCTAGCTGCGCCAGCAGTTGTCTTGGAAAACAAGAGTTACAATCTCTTAGTTGGCACCCAGTTCCTTAGGGAATATAATGGGATAATCAACTTAAAATATGGTTACCTCTCTATTCTGGGTATGAAGTCCCTCTGATCTTTGAAGAGCCAGTTAAAGTTCCCAGGAAACAGCTCAAGACATGTGCTTTGGAATACTCCACTGGGGTTTTCAACCTCAAATATTTCACCCACTCCTCAAACATGAAATGTCTACCCATGGCTTGTCCTGCGTCTGAAGGGATCCCTCTCCTAGCCACGTCTGCTGTCACCATCTCACCTGGCTCCCAGGCCATCCTAGACTCCCAGATATCCTATGAATTACCTTAACAAACCTTCTTGGAGTTATACTCTCCCCCCCTTGTTAGGACGCAACAAACCTTATCTCTGTCCTGGGATCCTAGATGTCTCCCATAAGGGCCCTGTTCAATTTTTGGAAGCCAACCTGACTGCTCTCCCCATGACTGTGTCTAGGGGGCAGGCTGTTGGATATGGCAAGTTGTTGGGCGCTCCTTATGTCCTGTCTCTTCATCCCTTTGGCACGTTCCTGGCTTTAACCTACCTGAGAATGAGCCCCAAGTCCTATCCTTGTTCATGCGCAAGTCTTTCCACAGTTGTCCCTGGTTCAACAGAAGGAAGTGCTAGACTTGCTAGACCAATTTTCTGACATCTTTGCAAAGGACAGTACCAACTTTGGGTTGGCCAAAAGCGTTATTCATCAGATTGACACTGGAGACGCTCCTTCCTTCTGTGCTAAAACATATTGCCGCAGCTGTGTAGAAGACGCCCAGGTATCTAAAGAGCTCAAAAAACTGTTGGACGCTGGGCTGCTGTCACCTTCCCAAAGTCCTTGGGCATCCCCGCTACTCATCTTGAAGAAGAAGGATGGGGGTCATTGTATTATTATGGACTATTGCCAATTGAACTCTTTGACCAAGAAGGACTTGTACCCCTTGCCGTGTATCAATGATGCTCTCCAACGTCTTGGAGGCTCTAAGTTTTTCTCTGCAATGGATCTGGCATCTGGATACTGGCAAGTTGATCTATTGCCCAAGGATTGTCAAAAGGCCACGCTCATTACCTCTGAAGGGCTTCTTGAGCCTACTCGCATGCCGCAGGGACTCTGCAATGCCCCAACCACCTTCCAAAGGGCCATGGACTCCATCCTCTGTGACTTGAAATTGTTGTGCATCCTAGTATACTTGAATGACATAACAGTTTTCAGCGCTACCTTCATCAATCACCTGGCTCATCTCAAAGAGGTGTTCATAAAGATTTGAGAAGCTGGCCTTAAGCTAAAACCTTCCAAGTGTGCCTTCTTCAAAGGACGTCTTGAATTCTTGGGCCATGAAGTAACCCAGACTGGGATTTTCCCAATGACTAAGAAGGTTGAAGCCATCAACAAAATGCTTCTGCCTGCCAACCTGCAAGAAGTACAAGTCTTTCTAGGGATGATGGGCTACTATAGACAGTTTATTCCTGACTTTGCTAATACTAGTGAACCTCTAGTCCAGCTGTTACGTAATGTCCCTTTCAAATGGACCGCCAGTCAGCAGCAAGCCTTTGAGACCCTTAAGCAAAAACTTAAAGAGGCGCCAATCCAAGTATATCCTGACTACAATAAGGAGTTCATCCTGTACATTAACGCTAGAAATCTTGCTATTGGAGCTATTCTAGCCCAACTAGACAACAAGGGTGTAGAACATCCTGTGGCTTACACTTCTCACGTGCTAAACAAGCATGAGAAGAACTATAGTGTCACAGAGAAGGAGTGTCTTGCCATGTTGCATGCAGTTAAACAGTTTTGTCACTACATATATGGTACCCACTTCACAGTTGTCACTGACCACACTTTGCTTAAGTGGTTACAACAGCTTAAGGAGCCTGAAGGATGCCTAGCTAGATGGACTCTACGTCTGCAAGGATAAGACTTCACTGTGCTCCACTGCCCTGGGATTCAACAACAGAACGCTGATGGGCTCTCCAGAATGCCCATTCTTGCTTTGCATCCTGCAGAGGCTGATTGGCTATACAAACTAAATGGGTACCCTTCTTATTGGGAAAGTGAGACAGAAGAGGTATAACTGGCCTTGTCCAAGCTATCCAAAGATACCATCATATGCAACAATCAGCTCTTCAAGAAGATACAAGACCAGTATCTACCTTATGTACGACCCAGTCTTTGCCTCTCGTGGGTGTCACAAGCTCATAAAGAGACTGGGCATGGAGGTATTGCCAAGACCTATGACTGGCTTCAAAAGAATTACTTCTGGGAGAACTCTTTCCTGCTGATCCCAGACAACATAGCTAGCTGCTATGACTGCCAGCTGCAGAGGCCTTGAGCTGCTGCCCATTGGTTCAAATTAGTTCCCCCGCAACAAACCTTTCACACTGTCAGCATTGATGCAGTAGGTCCTCTCCCCCGCTCACGTTCTGGGTGTTGATTTATTCTGATTGCTGTTGATCACTTCAGCAAGTGGATAGAGGCTTGCCCTACAAAGGACATCACAGCTAAGACTACTGCTGCCTTCCTGTTACAAGATGTTTTCTACTGCCATGGCTGTCCTCAAGTGTTGCTCTCAGATAATGGGACTAACTTTAATGCCAAGCTGGTAACCTCTGTTGTCAAAGCTTTGGGATCACACCAGTCCTTCTCTGCCTCCTACAATCCCTCTACCAATGAGGCAGTTGAGCGTGCAAATTCCACACAAGTGTCTCTATCATGAGGAGGCTCACCTACTCTGACGCTGCCAATTGGGATCTATACTTACCTGCCGCTCTCTTTGCATACCGCCTTAGCAAACATTGTATCACTAGATACTCCCCTTTTGCTATGCTGTATGGACAAAAGGCTACTACCCCATTGCTTTTGGGGGGCCCCTACTTACCTCTGATAAGGCCATGAATCCTGACAACCACATCAAAGACCTAGTCAACCGCATAATTTATATACAGGCCACTGCCTAAACTTCTGCATACAAGACTAAGATGCTTGATTTCTCTCCTGATAATTCTGGACGCTCCCCCCTGCCTGAAAGTGATGTTGGCAACCATGTACTTTACTACCAACACAGAGTAGGTGGTTGTGCACATAAGTTGGACTCTCTGTGGATTAGCTCTTTAGAAGTGACTTTTAAATGAGGGTCCAAATACACTGTAAAGCTCCTCTCCAGTGGCCGTCCTTTTGCTCAAGTGCATGCAAAGTTCCTTTGTAAATACCATCCCCCTAAGGCCAATCTAGTGGAGGGCAATGTTGTGAATCCCACTATTCACTATATTTCAATTTTGCCTTTGGTGGGCCATTTCAAAGACAAATCTCTCGCTTTTTCTTTTGCCTCTCAAAATGAGTCAATGGATGGATTGGGAAATGCAATTGCTCAAGTTCTTGACTTTGTGCAACTCACTTGCCCCACTCATGCTTGTGGCAAGTGATCCTACCATCCTGGTAGTGTTGTTTGTGGTATTGCTAACCACTAAATATTCCATTTTCCTATTCATCAATAAAATTAAGTTCCATTCACATTTTTGTCTTTGTGTCTTCTGTACTTCTGCGCCTCTCTCTAGCCACAACTAGTAGAGATTATTCTTCCAGGGCTGCAAGGTAAACACATTTGCCTTCCCTGTCATCTAACCAAGACTTAGTACAAATTCAATCCTAAGGTTAGGATTTCCTGTTGTGTGTCTGTGCTGCGCCTCAGAAAACAACAACACTCAAGCAAGGTGATTCAAAACTCAATCCACAAATAAAACACAATAGCAACTCACTATGTAAATTAAATCACTCAAATATTGTGTGCAATGAATTGTAATCATGAATGATATCAAAGTATCTAAAATAAGACACAATCTGAGACATAAATTTTAAAAGCATTGTATAGTGTGCTTAATTTGGCTTAAATCTGGGAAAATGGGTGGAAATTATTTCAGGTATTTTAAAATGGGCTTTGTAAACCAGAAAAAACTAATTAAGAAATAAAAAATCTATAATTGGGATATTGGGTGGGGAAAAATACTAATTAAATATCCATATTCAGACAACGGCAAAAATAAAATTAGGGAGTAACTTAATTGAAATTATTTAATACTTTATTAAATTCTAAAAATGGAAGGAACACAACAATAGAGTACCAATACACCTGTTGTGCACTGCAGTTGTGGTTGCCTCCGCGGGTCAAAGAATAGAGTTAGGGCAACCCAAGTGCCTACTCAAGAAGGAGACAGGAGAGGAGAGTTCCATAGTGACACTGCACTGACATAGCTGGTTCAAGGATTACAAGCTGCTAGGGTGCAGAGCATTAACCCTTGGGTCCCAAAGCTGACCCAGAAGCCCAACAAGGTCACCACTACAAAGAAAGTTAGAAACAAGGAGGTAGAACTTACTTCATATGAGCTCAACGTTGTGTACCGGCAAGAGTCAGTCCTGTCAGCCATGCTGGAGAAGGTGAAGCCTATACTTGATACTAGCTACAAAGCCCTAAATCAGTGATGGCAATCAGGAGGATGACAAGGAGCCTGAGTTCTATTAAACCAATGAGGGACAGTTGGTGCTCAAAAAAGTTGCTGCATTTTACACCAAGATGCTCATGCCCTGTGTTGTGCCCAATGCCAACAAGTCAATCCCCACCTCTAAAAAACCTGCTCAGAAGTGCATCCCCAACATTAAACGCATCATTCTGCTTAAGCTAATGCATGAATTGGGCAATTACAAGGCAGTTGCGGTCCTTGTTGGGGTGGATCCCAAGTACGCCAGCAAGACCTTCAATAAGTTCATTGATAATAGCCAAGACCTTGCCGCAGAGAAATCCTTGCGCTTTTCCACTATGCTCACCAAGGAGCACAAGTGGGCAATCTGCTAGTGGATTATCCAGGACTGCCATCTTAAACTGGTAAATATAAAGGCAATGATCAAGTCCACTTTTGGGGTTGAGGCTTCCATTTCCTTTTACTACCATCTGCTGAAGAAGATGCGCTTTTCCTGGAAAAAGCTCGGGGTATCTTTGTACAATTGGAACAGCCCAACCAACATTAAGACACGGAAAAACTACACAGAGGCGTACAATTCCCTCAAAGCTAAGGGGACAGTCAATTTTTACTATATTGACAAATTGGTGTTTGCCTCGTCTATGTGCAATGCATATGGCTATGTTCCCAAAGGCTCCAATGATGGAATGGCTTGGTGTGCTGCAGTCTGCGCCACAGCCTACTCAATAGTGGCTCTCCTTGGTCCAAAGGGGGTCAAGCTATTCCAAATGATACTGGGCTCCCACAACAGCCGTACCTTTCTATCATTCCTCTGATTGCTCCAGGAGCACCTGAGGCGCACAAGCCCAGGCTTCACTAACATCATTGTGTTGGACAATGTTAGTCTCCACAAGGTGGCTGACATTCTAGAGGAATTCCCAATGATTGACACCAACAGCACAGTGGATCCCCAGCAATTGGCTACGGCAAATTTGCGCCTTCTCTTCCTCCCTGCTTATTTGCCCTTCCTAAATCCCATTGAGGAAGTCTTTGGGTGGCTCAAGCAAGTTGTCAAGCAAGGAACCCCAACTGGGACCGAGGACCTCTTTAATTTGCTGCAGGCCAGGATCCACACACTCTCAGCTGAGACCTTGGCCAAATTCTATGACCACACTGATTTGTTCATCCCCGCTTGCCTTGCCAAACAGCCAATCAATTAAAGGCTTAGCTTGTCCAACTTTTTTATATTCATTAATTTACTATTCAAGATTTATTAATAATCATTTTATATTTAGATGTTTTCAAGCCTGCAATCACATTCAGCAGGACAATCAATGAAGGTTAGTAATTTATTTATTTATAATCATTTTTTTATTGTGTCATCTAAGGGTATCCCAAACGCTTGATACTGGATTATGCAAACACATTAATATCACTTTTGGCAAATAAATATAATAATCAAAAAAAGTTCAATTAAATTTGTACAAATCAGAAGTAGATTTTATTGAAATATATTATTATGCTTTTATTAAGACCTTCTCTGGGATATATTCTGAAAATCTTGTTTGCTAAAATAAGAATTAGAAATTTTCATTATAAATAAATAATAAAAATTGCAATGGAATTATTTGGAAGAGAGAATTTATTAAGAGCGCCTGTAGTGAGTTCTTCTGTATGTACCCTCCCTACAATGGAGGAGGCACACAACCTCCACTGCCACACCGTGGACAGTGGATACATCCTTATTAGAATATTCATGGCAACTAGTAAAAGGGAGTAGGGTCAGGTATGAATGGAGGAGCAGCTTCTCTGGTGGGGCTGTAAACCCATAAATTCCAGCCAGGAGCAGGGCAACCTGGATGACGTGATCCACCAAGTCATATCTGAGGGGTACCTTCTTCCTGTCAAGTGCAAGCCGGGCCTCATTGATTTCCAGAAGGACCCTGTCTATATTCTCTATGCTGGCGCTCATCCCAAAGAAGAAAAGATACCCAAGGTAAACCACCAAGTGAAGCCTTTGCCTAGCAAAGGCTTCCATAAACTTGCATAGCTTATTGAAAACCACACTGATCTTCTTATCATGCTTTGTCTTTGCAAAGCTCAGCTCCATGGCTGCAGGGACCCCCGTCTTGTCAGCACTCCAGGCTAACCCAAAGTCAGCAAGGAGGATTTTTCTCTTCTTGACGGCTGTTGCGTCTGCAACAGCCAATTTTCCCACTGCGCACCCAAAATTGTCCAGCAGGTAAAAAATTGTGTGCTCCAAGGGGTAGCAGAAGCAAGCAGCCGCATGGGCCCGGCCCATCTCCGGTACATTCTTGAATGTGAGCATTGCCAGGACGTCCCAAACAAGCTTAATAGAGTTTACACAGTAAACTCCACTGAGAACTACTGGATCAAGGTGGAAAAAATTGGGCATCCTTGTAGGCAGTAACTTCCCACTTAAATTCCCCCTTGGCATATGTCAGCCCGGCCAATGCCTCCTGCAACATTGGAAAGGACCCGTGGATGCAGTCCTCCAGCCCCCGCCAAACAGGGGGAACAGATATAGCTGCTTGGCCACATGAGTGGCGTAGTTGGCGTAGAATGTGGAAGGGACAAAGGGGACCAGAATTTAGTGGAGTTCACTGTCTATGTTCTCTAAAAGACAGGTAAGTATTTACAAATTTTTATTAATTTTATTTTTTTATGTTACCTTCACGTGTTTCCTCCTTGCAGGCAGCTTCAGAAGGCTTGGTCATTCTTGGTGCAAGCAGTTATGTGGGCAATTTTTATCCTCTGTTCTGGCACGCTTGGCAGGTTTGAGATGTTCATACATCTCTGAGTTGTCAACCCAGACAGACAGCACAGAAAAATTGTATGCCTTAAATTGCAGGCCCTCAACCACTGCCTTCTGGATGTTGAGAAGACGCTTGATGATCTTTTCAGGGGTGTCTGGTATTTTGGTCATTAGGGCCTTTGCGGACACCTTGAAAATTTTGTCCCCTGTAAGGGCAGCAGCCTTGAATTTTGCCTTGACCTTGTGGTCAATGTCTTTGATTTTGGTAATTGCCAAGTTGAGATCCTTCAAAAGCTTCTCCCATTCTCTCATTGATTTCTTACTAACCTTTTCATATGTTTTCATAGCTTTTGCCCCAATAAATTCTGTATTAATTTAAAACTGTTGCCTCTTTGTTTATTCCTTTTTGTTTTCCTATTTACTACAGTATCCCATCTTATTCCCATTTTGTATATGTTTTACGCTCATCTCATATGTGTTGTTTGCTTTGTGTTGGTATTGTTTCCTTGATTACCATATTGTTTTTGGCGCTTTGTACAGCCCCTTGTGAAAATATTAACAACAATTTGGTGATCAGCTAAATTTGAATTAGAAAATTATGTGTTAACTGTTTTTATATAGAGTTGTTACTGATCTGAATTCAAAACCTTAATGATAAACTTTAAGCTAATCAGGAGCCAAGTGATAAAGGATTGTTGTGACATAAAGGGTCATTCAATAATTCTTTGATGCATGTGCGCTAATTAATATGATTGGCTTAATGTTTTGCCACTGTGCACCATTGCTGCTGTGGCAAGTTGTTGGTGGACTAGTGCTCAATTAGCTGCTGGGTTAGCACTAGTTCATTAACAACTCACCACAGCAGAAATGGTGTACAATGGCAAAACATCCAGCCAATCATATTAATTAGCGCACATACACCAAAGAATTATTGAATGACCCTTTATGTCATAACAATTACTTTATCACTCAGCTCCTAATTGGCTTAAAGTTTATCATTAAAGTTTGAATTCAGATCAGTGTTAACTCTATCTAAAAACAGTTAACACATAATTTTATAATTCAAATTTAGCTGATCACCAAATCATTGTTAATATTTTCACAAGGGGCTGTGTCTGGGTACTAAAAATAACTGTGTTCTGGATCTATATATATGGCATAGTAAATATATGAATTTATAGAAATAAGCTGAACATAAAGAATAAAACCAACTATTAACAAAGAGATCATGAACAATTGAAATTCAAAATAAAGATAATATAAAAATAAAATATTTGGTAACAGGGGGTTTATTGGGGCAGGGAAGAGTGATGCCTAGTAGGCAGAATAGCGCGTGAAGGAAGACATAGAGGAAGCGCTGGCCTGGGGGGTCTGGGATGGCAACCTCCAGAATTAACTCATACAGAATGGAACATCATTCATGTTGACAATTTCAAAAATTGTTTTTTCTTTATCTTTTATAATTTCAATTAAAAGCCAAAATAAAAATCAAAAATTGCTTCTATTATCAGTGTCAATTATTTAATCAAGAAAAAAATAATCTTTAATATTGAAAATAAGAAAACTATTTTTGAGAATTTTTGACATGGAGGATGTTCCACTCTGTATAAGTTAATTCTGGAGGTTGCCTCTGGGATTGGGTGAGTGGGGCTGGAAGGTGAGGGATGGTGGTGGCAGGGGTAGGAGGATTGCACATGATGGCCACCATATACCGTTGTTGGTATTCCTTGTTTGTCCTTGGCTGGATGGGCTAGTAGGTGGCAGTGGCACAAGGTGGTAGGCGCTTGTCCTTCAATGATTGGTTTCCCATGTTCACATGGAAGACAATTTGAGTAATCAAGTCAGCCACCATTTGGCAGCCAAAGAGAAAATTGTGGTCAAGGACCTCAAGATAGAGACTGTTAAAAGCCTGAGGGTGGCGCTCCTGTAGTGTGGACCCAATGTTGAATAACACAACATCAGCCAGATGGATGTCATTGTGGCCAGCTGGGTACACTGAGGCCTGGTGTCTGTGTTCCTGTATGGCCTCAAGGGCGGTGGAGCCACCCTCCATCTGGTGGATCAAGAAAACTTGATGCTTTGAATTTGAGCCATCCCAGGAGTTGAATAATACACCAAGGATGTGGCTGTACAAATAGCCATTAATGAAATCTGGGTTTTTCCAATAGTAGACAAAACCCTTGGCTAAAACAGCCAGAAATGCACCAACAAATGTCCCCTTCTTGACCTTCTTCCTTCTATTCTTGGCAGCAGCTTTTCCTTGCTCATCAAAATTGTTAAAAGCTATTGATAGCTTATAATATAAGACAAACATGATATCATATGACAGACTAGTCAAGCATTGAACCAGGGTTAATTCAATATCTAGATCATACAGGGAATCCTCAGCACCATCCCATTGGTTGCCGGCAAAATTGATAAGAACCTGTATTGAAGCCACCTTCCCATACATCCAGAGCTGCACCATGCGCTCAGACACCCAAATGCCATGGTGCGCAAGTTGCTTCTGGACCTGGGTCAAGGGAAGCTTGGGATCCTGCTGGAGGAGGTCAAGCATTATTGGGTATGCCCCATTGATTTGGGACTTAAAGGCCTTCTTGGGCTTCTTGGCTGTCCCAATCAGATTCCCCCTGTTCATCAGGTTGTTGAAATCCCGCATGACAGTAGCTTGGGTAAATTGCAACTGGGCGGCAATCTGTTCCCAGGACAGACCCTGTAGATTCAGTGCCACAATTCCTGAAGAATTTGGGCAGTGAAAATTTGTTGCTTGGGGTGCTGGGCCAGGGGAGCTGAAGCCTGATTAGCTGTAGGGGAGGCAGGTTGGCTGGTGGCAGGAAGTTGTTCCAGATCAAGTTTGCCATCCTGATTGGTTAGTTGACAGGCAGCTTGTGCAGGGGTGGGTATGGGAGCAGGTGCAGAGCTAGATGCTAAGTGACTCTCAAACAAGTCAAAGCCATAAGGGTCAGTGGTTAGGTACAGGTCAGCATCCTTGTTACCCACCTCAAAGGCTTGGGTGTAAACAGGTGCATCTGCATTCTGAGCCTTGCCTTCATTGAAGCTGGCTTGGCTGCTAGCAGTGTCAAAGATATTGCTAGTAAAAACCATTTTAAAAAAACCTAGGATAAAATTGCTAAAAGTAGAATTTTAAAATTTAATGATTTATTTTTATTGTAATATTGAGTCCATATTTGGAATATTCTCAAAACCATTCCATACAAATCTGGGGCCATAAAAAATGAATAAAATGCCTATGTTCCTAAATTAGATAGCTGTTGATTGGCTGTAAAACTATTATTTTTCTATTTTAGGCTGCTCATACTACACATCTTGTGTGAGTTCATTTTGTTTTGTGCTTGTGTAATCTTGCTTCTAGATTACTCAAATTTTGTTTCATTTTAGTCCTTCTGTTGGTGCCTCATATGAATCCTGATTGGATTATAATATACATGGAACAACATCCATCTATTTCATTTGTTGCGTCAGTTTATTTTGTTTGTGGTTTGAACTACACCGCTTGATGTTTGATATAATTTTGTATAATAGGCTAGTGAAATTTTGTTTTTTGTTTGAAAGTTCATTTATTAACTGAAATTTTATAAATTAATTGAATCCTGAATCTTGCGCAGCTTAGATTTTGTTCAAATCTGAAATCATTTTGTTTAAATCTGAGGTATTTTTGGTTGTCACCATAGCTTTTAAAACTACTGTAAGTAAATTTACTAATAGAAATTAAAAAACTTGTGTTTGACACTCTAAACCAAAAAGTGACCAGTTTGACATTTTTCAAGCAAAATTTTAATTTTATTAATAAAATAAATATGCACTTATATATAATTGTTATTTACTTTTATATTTTTATTATTAGTGTCCATAGTTGTTGATTAGGCTCCCAAGCACTACTATACTGGATTTAGTGGCATAGACATTAATCAAATACCCCACTTGTTTTACATTATGTCATTCCTGGGTTTTTGGCTTAAGTGGTGCCACATAAATTAAGCCCAAATTATTAAAATATTTCATATGTAATTTATAAAAAACTGAAATTCAACACTTTCTTTGTTTGACTCTATCCACTCACCACCCAATTAGCTTTGGATTTAACTATCAAAGGCTTGGAATTAAGGCTAAATTAATATGTGACACACTATGAGCACCACTTGACACTCACCCACTCAACACTTTAACTTGGGGATTAGTAAAGAGAGCTTCTTAACGTTTTAATCAACACTATGGTAAATAGATCACTCCCAGCTCCTCACAGCACAAATTAAACACTAATAAACACCTTCCTAATCATTTACTTTTTTAACTTATGTTGTATTTTTTATTTTTGAGCATATGAAACTGCCTTGCTTTTGGGTTAACTTTTGAACCCATTTTAAATTCAAGCAAGTTTTATATGTAAAAAATATAGTAAATTTGATTTTTCTGCTCAACTCTGGAATACTCAACAGTGAGAATTCAGCTTTTCCCAGCTGATTAACAGTGCCAAACTTGACACTTTACTATGTTTTAAATTTTCAACTCCCAACAAAAAATTCCACATAATATTTTATTTTATTTTTTTGCAATTATAATCTACTACTTTTTCTGCTACTCTCCATATAATTTATATATATATTGATTTTTAATTATACTTTTACATTGATTTAGCACTAAGATGTTATGCTGAACCCAACATCTTTGATGATTCATCATAAATTCACTTATTTTCTGTTTTAACCTTTATATTTATACTTTGAGTTTCTATTTTTCTTCTATTTACTTTGTTGTGTTTTTTTCTTGATAAATAAAACTTTACTTGCATACTTTTCATTTAACTTTTACTTTGCTTTACCTCTGTGTTTCATATCTTTCAAACCGTTTTATTTACAAAACTAAACTTTTCTTTAGACAAGATCAAACAAGAAAAGCCAACAGCCCAAGTGCCAAGCCTTCAAGGGCTCCAAAGAAACTGCCTCCACTCCCAAGCGTGCCAAGAAACCTGCAAAGGCAAAGTCTCTAACCCTATCTCCTCCCACTTTATTTCCTACTACTCCTCCCCCCTCAACCCTCATCTTCCACATCCCTTTTACCTTCCCCCAAAAATTCCTCCCCCAATAAGTCTGATGGTGATCTTACCAACCACTCCTTTTACCACTAAGAAGCTGACTCCAAGCCCACCAAGGAGCAATGTACCAAGAATTCAAAGGCTGCCAAGGAGCCCACTTCTTCTGGTAAGAAAAAGGAGGCTTCCAAACAGGCCTCAAAGAACCCTTCCCCTCCTCCCCCTGTAGGCTCTTCCCCCCTCCCTCATTTTACCCTAGGATGAGCCTGAGAAATATTCCAAGTTCAAAGCTTCTGGTCACGTGGCTTGGAATCCACTGGCCATCCACATTATCTGCAATGTGGACAGAGAGTTCAAAGTCCCCAAGTACTTCCCCCGCTTTTCCCCATCATGTCAGTAAAGGGCAGCCCTGGCTACGTTGCTGACAATTACATCTTTAACTGTAATAATCAAAAGCACGCTACCAAGAGCAAGCACTTTGTATGTGAGGATAAGACTTGCAGGGCCCAGTTGGACACTTAAGGCTGGGAGCAAGTAACTGCCAAGAAGGGGGAGCACTCTTGTGAGCCCCCCAATCATCTTATAACCTAGATGTTAAAATGGTACCTTGCCCCAGGTGATCCCAACATTCTCTCACCTCCAGGCATCTGATCTGGCTATAAAGGCCCTGGAACATCTCAAACCCAACAATCTTAAGTTGGTACCAACCCAGGAACAGTTGGCTAAGCTCATAAGCAATAAGCTTATTGCCGCCAATCCCCCCTCCCCCCAAGGCCTTGGACATCCTCTCAGAGCTTACGCTCACTCACAAGCTCAAGCAGCTTCCATTGGGGAGCGCTTCCTCCTCCATCACAACAGGCCCAGAAGCAATGACCGCATAATCTGCTATGCCACCCACCAGAGCCTGCTGGAGTTAAAAAGGGCTTCAACCTGGCTAGTTGATGGTACCTTTGCCACTTGCCCCTGGATGTTCAAGCAGCTCTGGATGATCTATGCCCAGATTGACATACAGGTGATTCCACTTGTGTTCTTTCTTCTTCCTGGGGCCACCAAGGCCATCTACACCCGTGCTTTTACCATCCTCTGCCAAGCAGTTTCTTGGAATGTGCAGGCCCATGCCAAGCTAAGTAGGTTGAGCCAGAGTGACACTTTGGACTCTTGCAAATTTGTGCTTGCACAATTTAGTGCCTTGGCTTTTTTAAAGCCAGAGCACACTGTGCAGGGGTTCAAGGTTCTCTCAAAGGATCCTTATGTAGTAAAGCACTTAGAGTTCTAGCCTTTCCTCAAGTACTTTGAGCCCCAGTGGATTGGGAAGGTTGTCACACAGAGGTGAGGCAAGGCCCGCGCCAAGGCCAGTTGGAACGTTTACCAGGCAGCTATCAACGGGGAGCTCAAGACCACCTTGGCGCTAGAGGCTTATCACAAACACCTCAAGGCCAACTTTGGGCTCCACCCAAAATTCAATTAGTTCTTTTCCCTCTTGCAGCACAAGCAGGAGAAACCCATCTCCAATCTGTGTGACTTGGCAAACTGCGTCCCCTCCATCAAGCCCACAACCCGCTCCACCCTATTCACCAAGGTCATTCAAAATGTGACCAAGCATAAATACAAGGCCTCAGATATCAAGCAGCAGCTTGAGCTCATTGCAACTGCCCTCCTGGAAGGGGCTAAAATGAAGAAGGGGAAGAAGGGTGAAGAATAAACTTGCTTGTTTGCTTCTATGGCTTTAATTTTTAACTTTTTAGCTTTAATTTTTACTTTTTAGTTTTGATCAATTAGTTTTTCTTTAAATTTTTCTATTTTTTTGATTTAATTAGATAGCACTGATTATTTTATGTATACATGGTAAGTTTGAAATGAATAGTTATAGTTGAAGGTGAATAAAATATCTTAATTTTTGTTAATTTTCTAATAAAACTGTAAGGAATTCCATACCTTACACAAATACAAGATCAGACTCAAGATCTCTGGATAATTCTCAAGGACTGGAAACTGCATTTTTAAATGCAGATTTAAAAACTAAGAGAGTCAGAAAAACAATTATTTCAATCATTTCAAAAACACATTTGAAATTGCTAAACAAATGTGTTTTAAGCAAAACACACATGAAAACAAAAGCAAGAATAAAAAACAAGAACAAAACACAAATTCTACTTCAAAATTGGAATTTAAGGCTCCAGACAACTATGACAACAACAGTAACAATTCAGCATTTAAATTTGGCTCTGACAATCACAATGCAGCCAATCAATCAGAAAATAAATGCAAAAATTGTCCAAACCAGATATTCAGGGACCAAGGAATCCAATCAAACACAGCAAACCACCCAAGCCAAAGAAATACTTCTCATCCAGCCCCAGATACCATTCCCAACCATAGTAAGGTACAATACTGCAATGCAATATCCCAACCTGCCTCTTCTTGCATTGCAGGCTGCAGCCTGCTGCAGTCCTGCAAGGCAATCCTTCTCAATTCACTCTTGCAGTATCACCTGGTAACCACAATGTTCCCTTCCTCACTTAAGATCAGTATTTAAACTGGCAAATCCTTCCCTTCCAAATTGCTCCAACAATTTCTCTTATTCCTATCAATCAATAAATCTATGTTTTCAACTTCTAAACACTTGATTAGTAGATTTTAAAGGTTCCTCCTCCAACAGCATGAAGTTCATCTTCCTTGTATGGACTTTTTGTGTGTTAATCAGCCATGGGAAAGCCAATGTGAACTTTAAAGCCCCTGAACC
This sequence comes from Entomophthora muscae, assembly GCA_014839935.2. Taxonomy (NCBI): domain Eukaryota; kingdom Fungi; phylum Entomophthoromycota; class Entomophthoromycetes; order Entomophthorales; family Entomophthoraceae; genus Entomophthora; species Entomophthora muscae. Next base: position 189,560 of record QTSX02000814.1, on the reverse strand, counting down.
AACTCCAACTGAAAAATCAGAAGACTCAATTTGGTATTGTTTTGGACCACGTTGACGCCATGCCCCTTACGTAGAAAAAGAAAGATTCCCACCTATTATCCACCCCAAGGCCCCCTGTTTGGTCTTGGGGTACATCAGCGTCTATTATCTCCTAAACCACTTCACTCCCTTCTTGGGAAGATTCCGCCTATTTGGTCACCTTCTACATATGTTAATGATAGGGATTCCAGTAGGGTCCACTCTAGTCAAATTCAACTTGGGAGCTCTTCTTCATTCAATTGGAGAGAGACTTCCCAATTAGTGGATCCCTGACAAAAACAAAAGATATTCACATTTATACTTATATGAACTATATCAAATAAATATTATATTTCTTTATATTTTGCATAAAATTTATTGTTGTGTCTGTGTTTATTTTTGTCTCATTGAAGGCTTTAGTTTTTATGATAATCAAAAATATTTTTATAATAAAGAGTGTAAATTGCATAGTAAAATGAAAAATAGTTGCTTATTTCTCCTTATTCTGATTAGTAAGGTACGCTTTTTATTGCATTTTTGAGCTCTCTGGGGTCACTTTAGTATACCATAGCTGTATAGCTTAATTTTTTATATTAAAGGTTTTCAGTACATAAAGATCTGTTAATTAAAAAAGTGTCAATTTCCAGTTGTTGATCAGGGAAAAAATGAATTCTCACTTTACTATAGTATTGAGCACCAGGGAGTTGAACTTACCACAGTTGTTTTTTCAACAACCTATATCTTGGGGTCCTTGACCACATATCTCTCTTTGGTCACCAAATGGTGGCTAACTTGTTTGCCCAAATGGTTTTCCACATGAACATGGGCAACCAATCACTCATGGATAAGCGCCTCTCACCCTGTACACAGCCACATACCAGCCAATCAAGGCAATGTCAGACAAGGAATATGAAAAGCAGTATATGGCAGCCATCATACAAAATTCTCCTACCCCCGCCACCTCCACCTTCCAGCCCCACCCAATCCCAGACCCCCCAGGCCAGCACTGCCTCTTTGTCTTCCTTCCTGCGCTATTCTGCCTACTAGGCATCACTCTCCCTGGCCTTAATAAACCCCCTGTTGCCAAACATTTTCTATTTATATTATCTTTATTTTGAATTTCAATTTTTCATGTTCTCTTTGTTTATAGTTGGTTTTATTCTTTATGTTCAGCTGATTTCTAAAAAAACATATATTTACTATGCCATGTATCTAGATCCAGAACACAGTTAATTTTAGCACCCAAACACTGCCACTTGTGAAAATATTAACAACAATTTGGTGGTTGTTGGAATTTGAATTTCAAAATTATAGGCTAATTATATAACATTAAGTTATTATTGATCCAAAATCAAAACCTTAATGATAAACTTTAAGCCAATCAGGAGCCAAGTGGTAAAGTGATTGTTGTGACATAAAGGATCATTCAATAATTCTTTGATGCATGTGTGCTAATTAATATTATTGGCTGGTTGCTTTGCCATTGTATGCCATTGCCACAGCAGCAATGGTGCACAATGGCAAAACAATCAACCAATCAGATTAATTAGCACACATGCATAAAAGAATTATTGAATGATCCTTTATGTGACAACAATCACTTTATCACTTGGCTCCTGATTGGCTTAAAGTTATCATTAAGGTTTTGAATTTGGATCAGTAACAACTTTATCTAAACACAATTAACCTATAATTTTATAATTCAAATTTTACAACCATCAAATTGTTGTTAATATTTTCACAAGGGGCTGTGCAAAGCGCCAAAAATAATATGGCAATTAAGGAAATAATACCAACAAAAAGCAAACAGCACATATTTAGTTGAGCGTAAAACACATACACAATTGGTAAAAAATGGGATATTGGAGTAATGTGAAAAAAACAGGGATAGACAAAGAGGCAATATTATCAAAATAATAAAGATTTTATTGGGATGAAAGCTATAAAAACATATGGAAAGGTTAGTAAAAAATCAATGAGAGAATTGGAGAAGCTTTTGAAGGATCTTGACTCTGCAATTGCAGAGATCAAAGAAATTGACTGCAAGGTCAAAGCAAGAGTTAATTCCACTGTCCTTGAAGGAGAAAAAATAGACAAGGTGTCCACAAAGACTCTTATGACCAAAATACCAGACACCCCTGAGAAGACCATCAAGCGTCTTCTCAACATCCAGAAGGCGGTGGTTGAGGGCCTGCAATTCAAGTTCTTTTCCCTCTCTGCGCTGTCTGTCTGGACAGATGAGCCTGAGATTTATGCCCACCTCAAACCTGCAAAGCGCACAAGAACCAAGGACACAGAATTTCCTGTGCAATTGCTTGCGCCAAGAATGGCTAAGAATTCCAAAGCCGCCGGCAAGGAGGAAACACATGAAGGTAACCTAAAAAATAAATTGATAAAATTTTCAAACTACTTACCCTTTTTAGAAAACGTAGACAGTGAACTCTGCTGGGTCCTGGTCCCCTTTGTCCCCCACCTTCTATGCCAATTAAGTCAATCATGTGGCAAGACAGCTATTTCTGTCCCCCTGTCTTGCAGGAGCTCAAGGATAGGATTCACAGTACCTTCCCAATGTCCAGGGAGGCATTAGCTGGGCTTCCACATACTGATGGGGCATCCAAGTGGGCAGTTACTGCCTACAAAGATGCCCAACTGATCCGCCTGGACCTGTTATACCTTAATGAAGTTTGCTGTATATACTCCATTAAGCTTGTTTGGGACGTCCTGGTGATGCTCCCATTCAAGAATATACTGAAGATGGGCCAGGCCCATGCAGCTGCTTGCTTCTGCTACCCTATGGAGCACACCCTGTCTTACCTGTTAGAAAACTTTGGGTGTGAGGTGTTTAAATTGGCTGTTGCGTCTGCAACAGCCATAAAGAAGACAAAAATCCTCCTTGCCAACTTTGGGTTGGCCTGGAGCGCCAATGAGACAGGGTTTCCTGGGGCCATGGAGCTAACATTTGCTAAAACCAAACACAAAAAGAAAATAAGTACAGTATACAATAAGTTGTGTGAGTTCACTGAAGCCTTTGCTGGGCAAAGGCTTCATCTTGTTGTTTACCTCGGGTATATCTTCTACTTTGGAATGGGCGCCAGTGTGGAGGACCTGGACAGGGTCTTTCTTGGGTTCAACAAGGCCTGGCTATCCCTGGACAGCAAGAAGGTCCCCCCTGGGTACAACTTGGTTGACCATGTGATCCAGGACGCCCTGGTCCTGGCTGGAATTTACGGTTCTTCAGACCCTCCAGAGAAACTGCTGCTTCACTCCCACCTCACCATACTCCATTTTACTAGCTGCCAAGAATATTTTAATCAGGGTGTGTCCACCGTCTTTGTTGTGGTAGAGGAAGTTGTGTGCCACCTCCATTTTCAGATGGGTACATACCAAAGAACCCACTACAGGTGCACTCAATAAAAAAATCTCCTTCCTCAATATAAGCTAAATTTTTAAATTTTACTTTTTAAAATAATTAATTTTTCTAATTCTTATTTTAGCAAACAAGTTTTGCAAAAAAATCCCATAGAAGGCCTTCATAAAAAAATAATATATGTTAATAAAATATAATTATAATTTGTACATTTAACTTTATATCCCATTTTTATATTTATTTGATAAGAGTGATATAAATATATTCATGTGTTGCAACATCTTTGATTACTCCCTCTTGGGGAATTAACGCCCTGAGTAAATCACCAAACGGCTCACTGAACAGTCCATTGTCCAGCCAATAAACAGGTGGCACCATTATCAGTTAACCATCTATGACAGGGATCACTCAATCCAGGTCCTAAATGGAACACAACTTTATTAAGCCTTGTGACTCAAGAGATACATTACTCAGATAAGCCCCATGGCCTCCATGATGTACATGGACAACATGTGGCTTGTCATGATACTATATATTAGCCTATATTCATATTCAATAAAGTATCATTCTCTTCTTGAATCTTCCCCTTATTTTGTTTATTATACTTCCCAGAAGTATAAACTTGACAGTGGTAGCATAGATAGGTTATCAATACCTACCCAACTCAACAGAAAAATTCCTCCCAAGAAAAGAACCCAAACAATATCACTCCCTAATGGCTGGAGAGATTACAAAGTAGGACAAGATGTTCCTGCAGGCCTTGTCATCTACAATAACGTCCTTGTACCCATCAACCAGTACAACACTCTCAAAGCCCGCAGACTGTTACCCACCACGCCAACCACAACAGCAACTTTGCAGCATGAGATACCCAGTATTGTATTTCAATGCTTACACACTGCTGAAATTGGCGCCTTTGCAGGACTGCGCCGTGAAAACGCCTCTCTTTGAATTAACAGTACCATGAGTAAATTCAAACAAGTGGAATACCCCCAAAGACTCTGGGTCAGCAAGATTGCCCTTTGCGTCACAGGGACTGCCTCACATTTTGTAACCAAATGGCTAGCCCAACACCCTGACCAGAAGGAAAATTGGGAAGTGTTCAAGGCCACATTCCTCAAAAAGTTCTCCATGAAAGACTCAGGCGTAGTGATCATGACTGAGATTTGGACCTTCAAAATGGCAGGTACCATCAAAGAATACATTGCGCCATATGAAGGACTACACAACCAAGCACCCAACACCATCAACTTTGATGAACCTGGGCCGCGCCTAGACTTTTACAATGGCCTTCCCACACACATTAGACGTCAGTTTGACATGACTTGCTACAAGAACCTCAAGGATGTATTACTAGAGGGAAAACACGCAGCTCATATGTCTGACAATCTACACGCCATCAACAAGCGTAAGGAAAATCCTGCAGCTAAAAGAGAGCCTCTCCCCAATAAGAAAAACAACCAAGCCAACAGTACCCAGCCTCAAACCAGGAATACACTGCACAAGCCAACCAGGCCAGCACTAAAGATATCAACAAGGAGGGAAATGCTCAGGGGAGTGCTTAGGCAAGCCGCCCTCCCTCACTTCACAAGACTTGTACAGAGAACAGGACGTGGATTCAATCATCAAGATCTAAGTTCCCTCCAGCAATCCTCTACTGTTTTCTGCCCAAACTGGAAATAAACTCCTCACTTATCCTTTCCGCTTTTGCAGATACCAGGGCACAGCACTATTTAATACTGTAGCAGATCAATCTCTCATCAACAAGAGCTTCACAGACCTCATGAAGTTACTTACTGCTTGAAGTAACATCAAGAAGGTCATCATGGCAGACAATCATAGCACACCAGTTACCCATGAGGAAAAACCTTTCTGCGCCCAAATTGGAGATGTACAAACAACAATTAGCGGCCTTGCATACCAATCCCCAAGTATGATATCATACTTGGCTTGGACAGGCTGAGAAAGACAAAACCTCATATCAACTGGGACAGTGCCACCCTCACCATACAGCAAGGGGAAGTCCACCATCACGTATACCCAACACATCTTGACACTCTCATGAGGGACCACATATTTGTAAAAATCATGGAAACAGGAAAAGAAACTGACCCCACCAAGATCAATTGGAGCACCTGTATGTATGAGGTTATCCACTTCAAAAACTGTAAACTCAACACAAACAGAACCTAATTAGAAACCAGCTAGTCAGTGAATTCCCCTCTGTATTCCAAGAAACACTACCTGGGTTACCCCCTGATTGGGGTATTCAACACAAAATTAACCTAAAAGGGAGTGTACCCAAAGCAAAACCCATCTACTGCCCTACATCACAAGAAGGCAACGCTCTAAAGGCTTACCTTGACAAAGCACTCAAAAAAGGCCTCATCAGACCCTCAAAGTCACCCTTTGTTGCCGCTGTTTTCTTTGTGGCAAAGAAAGATGGAGGCCTCCGCCTGGTCACTGACTACAGGGCCCTCAACAAGGTCACAATAAAGAACAGGTATCCCCTGCCCCTCATTGATGACCTTTTTGATTCCCTGGGGGGGTCCCAAATCTTCACAAAAATTGATTTGATAGCAGGTTACCACCAAATTTGCATGAAACCTGAAGACATTCCAAAGACCGCATTTTGAACTAAATACAGATCCTTTGAATGTGTTGTTCTCAATTTTGGCATTACAAACGCTCCCAGTACCTTTTTAACCTTTATGAATGAAGTATTCAAGGAACACATTGGTAAAAAAACAATCATCTACCTGGATGACATCATCATTTACAGTCTCAACCTACAACAACACTGGGAAGACGTCCATGCAGTCCTCTGTACCCTGAAAGAAAACCAATTGATTGTCAAGCCATCCAAATGTGAGTTCTCAGCTGAACTTCCCTTCCTTGGCCATATCATCAGCAAGGACAGTATTAAACCAGATCCAGACAAGATACATGCTATAACAGAGATATCAGCCCTAAGGAATAAGAGCAAACTCTGCACTTTCCTTAGAATGGTAGCCTATGTATGTAGGTTTATCCCTAACTGGGGCTCCCTAACAGCTCCCTTGTCAGCAATCACGGGGAAAACAACCAAATTTGTCTGGATACCCTTACAAGATCAACATTTCCGCCAACTGAAGGAACGCATGGTTACTGCCCCCATCCTACAATACCCAAACTGTGAGGGTATCTACAAGCTAGAAATCAACGCCTCTGATTATGCCCTAGGAGGATTCCTCCGTATCCAAACAGCCCAAAAAGACTTTCTTCCTGTGGCATATTTAATCAAGGAAGCTATCAGACAGCAAACAAAGATACCCCATACACAATAAGTAATTGGTTGCCATCATACACTGCCTCATGAAATTGCAATGCTATCTGGAAGGAGCCCAGATGTTCAAAGTACTCACAAACCACAAGTTTTTGATATTCTTCAATACACAACAACACCTGTCAAGAAGACAAGCCAAATGGATGAGTCTAATACAGAGATTTCTCATGCAAATTGAATACAAGCCAGGCAAGGAGATGCTTACTGCAGACGCCCTATCAAGGCTATACAATAAACACATCCTTGGCACTGATGGCAACCCTGACTGGCCCATGTTAGTCATGGGTAATCTCTAGGAAGGGTTCCCACCTGGCACACCAATGGACATCCAAGAAAAAGTCCTCAAGGATAAACATCTATTCAAAAACGTATATGGTACTCTTCACCAAATCCTTCCAAATGATGACACTGTACCTTATGTCCCGTCAACACAAAATATTGACACAATCCTCCAATATCACAGAGACTTGGGACACACCCAGGCAGAAACTTGCATGAATACCTCAAGACACACTACTGGTGGCCCAACATGTTAGATGATATCAGAGAAGTACTGGAGCAATGCAAAGTTTGTGAAAAGTATGCTCAAACCAAAGCACCACCCAAGTCAGTGGTACCTGTATCCATCACACAACCCTTCAAGGTATGGTTGTTGGATATTGTAGGACAAATGCCTGGTGAGAATAAAGGGAAAAAGTACATCATAACAGCTATTGACTTTGCAACCAGATGGCCCGTAGCACAAGCCACAAAAGAGCACAAAGGCAACAATGTGAGACAATTCATTGGCAAAAAGATCATAGCAAAGTTGGAAAGCCTGATCTCTTAATCACAGATGGAGGCCCTGAACTCAAAGCTATTGACACCAACATCTATCTTACCAAAAACAGAATAAAACATGTCACAGCTAGCCCATTTCACCCACAAGCAAATGGACGCGTAGAACAAATAAACAGCTCCCTAGTGGAAGCCCTCAGTAAGTTATCTGCCAACAATCCAATAGCCTGGGTTGATAAGCTACCAACTGTGCTCATGGTCTGCAGAACACGGGTAGACCGCAATACAGGCAAAAGCCCTTATGAACTTGTCTATGGTCAGAAACCCTCACTTGTCAGTACAACCACGGGTCCACAACTGTCACTTCCAAAGAAGATACCAGACAGTAATGACCCAAAAGTACTACAAGCCAGAAAGTACCAAGAAAATATGGAGCACCAAAGGGTCCAGCAGGAAGCAATCCTATTGCAACAAGAAAGGTTCCAAGTTGGAGACAAGATCTGGGTTGTCAATCACAACCAACATAAACTAGACCAGGGTTACACAGACCAGGCATTGTCATGGAAGTCAAGCCCAACAACACCTACCTCATCAAAGGAATTGGAGCTTGAACTGAACTGAAACATATGCACCACAACCTACTCCACTTGTGTAAAGCAAGAACAGCCCAACAAAATTCAAGGCACCCTGTGCCCAACACCAAACTGGATCAATACCAAGCCCGCATACCAGATACTCTCAAGAAAATTCCCAAGGCTCCGCCTTCCAGCACCCCAGGGGGAGATGTTGCAACATCTTTGATTACGCCCTCTTGGGGAATTAACCCCCAAGTAAATCACCAAATGCCTCACTGAATAGTTCATCATCCAGCCAATAAATAGGTGGCACCATTATCAGTTAACCATCTATGCCAGGGATCACTCAATCCAGGTCCTAAATGAAACACAACTTGATTAAGCCTCGTGACTCAAGAGGAACATTACTCAGATAAGCCCCATGACCTCCATGACGTACATGGACAACGTGTGGCTTGTCATGATACTATATATTAGCCTATATTCATATTCAATAAAGTATCATTCTCTTCTTAAATCTTCCCCTTATTTTGTTTATTATACTTCCCAGAAGTATAAACTTGACACATGTAATCAAGTATCAAGTGTCTGGGATAGCCTCAGATGCCATAATAAAAAATTAATATAAAAAACATAAATTACTAACCTTCCTTGATGGTCTAGCTGAATGTGATTGCAGGCTTAGAAACATCTAAATATAAAATGATAATTAATAAATCTTGAATAGTAAATTAGAGAATATAAAAAAATTGGACACACTAAGCCTTTAATTGATTGGCTGTTTGACTAGGCACATGGGGATGAACAAATCAGCGTGGCCATAGAATTTGGCCATAGTCTCAGCTGGGAGGGTGTGGAACCTGGCCTGTAGCAAATTAAAGAGGTCCTCAGTCCCAGTTGGGGTTCCTTGCTTGACTCTTGCTTGAGCCACCCAAAGACTTCCTTGATGGGATTTAGGAAGGGCAAATAAGCAGGGAAGAGAGAAGGCGCAAATTTGCTGTAGCCAATTGCTGGGGGTCAACTGTGCTGTTGGTGCCAATCATTAGGAATTCCTCTAGAATGTCAGCCACCTTGTGGAGACCAATGTTGTCCAACACAATGATGCTGGTGAAGCCCAGGCTTGTGCGCCTCAGGTGCTCCTGGACCAATCAGAGGAATGATAGAAAGGTACGGCTGTTGTGAGAGCCCAGTATCATTTGGAATAGCTTGACCCCCTTTAGATCAAGGAGAGCCACCATTGAGTAGGCTGTGGCGCAGACTGCAGCACACCAAGCCTTTCATCATTGGATCCTTTGGGCACATAGCTATATGCATTGCACATAGATGAGGCAAATGCTAATTCATCAATATAGTAAAATTTGACTATCCCCTTGGCTTTGAGGGCAGTGTACTCCTCTGCGTAGTTTTTCTGTATCTCAATGTTGGTTGGGCTATTCTGATTGTACAGAGATACCCTGAGCTTTTTCCAGGAAAAGCACATCTTCTTCAGCAGATGGTAGTAGAAGGAAACAAAAGCCTCAATCCCAAAAGTGGACTTGACCATGGCCTGTATATTTGCCAGTTCAAGATGGCAATCCCGGGTTATCACCAGGTGGATTGCCCATTTGTGCTCCTTGGTGAGCATGGTTGACACGCTCAAGGATTTCTCCGCGGCAAGGACTTGGCCAGTATTGATGAATTTGTTGAATGTCTTGGAAGCGTACTTGGGATCCACCCCCAACAATGACTGAGGCTGCCTTGTAATTGCCCAATTCACACGTTAGCTTAAGCAGGATGATGTGTTTAATATCAGGGATGCGCTTCTGAGCGGGCTTTTTAGTGGTGGGGATTGACTTGTTGGCATTGAGCACAACACAGGGAGTGGGCACCTTGGTGTAAAACGCAGCAACTTTTTTGAGCACCAACTGTCCCTTGTCAGTTCTGATGAACTCAGGCTCCTCATTCTCTTCCTGATTGCCATCACTGACGTAGGGCTTGTAGCTAGTATCAAGTACAGGCTTAACCTTCTCCAGCATGGCTGACAGGACCAACTCTTGGCAGTATGCAGCATCAAACACATATGAATTAAGTTCCACCTCCTTGTTTTTAACTGTTTTGATAGTGATGACCTTAGTGGACTTCCAGGTCAGCTTGGGGACCCAAGGGTTGATGCTCTGCACCCTAGCTGCTTGTGCTTCTTGAACTGGCTGTGGCAGTGCAGCGTCACTATGGGACTTGCCTCTCCTGTCTCCTTCTTGAGTAGGCTCTTGGGTTGCACTAACTCTATTCTTTGACCCATGGGGGCAACCACAACCGCGGTGTAAAATGGGTGTATTGTCACTCTTTTGTTGTGTACCTTCCATTTTAAAGTTTAATAAAATACTAAATAAAACTTAATTAAGTCACTCCTTAATTTTAATTTTTGCTTTTAACTAAATATGGATATTTGATTAATATTGTTTCCCCCCATATCCCAAGTATAGATTTTTTAATTTCTTAATTAGTTGTTTTTGGTTTTACTACACCCATTTTAGAACATCCAAAATATTATCCACCCATTTTCCCAGATTTTACTGCCAAATTCAAACACCCATCACAATGTTTTTAAAATTTATGTCTCAGATTGTGTGTCTTATTATAGATATCTTGGTATCATTCATGATTACAATTCATTTCACACAACATTTGAGTGATTTCATTTACATAGTGAGTTGCTATTGTGTTTTGGTTTTGGGTTGACTTTTGACTCACTGTGCTTGGGTGTATTTTGTCACCAATTCACATAGTAAACATATGTACACCAAAAGTCAACTCACACCATTTTGTTTGTGAATCAATGTATTTCAAATTTTATTTTGAATAGTTTTGCTTTGCATGTGAGCACTTCTTTGCTGTGTTGACCCAGTTTGCCCATTAACGCAAAAAATCCATGTTAACAGAGTGTATATTTCAACCTGATAGTTGAATTTTGTTCAAATCTGAAATCATTTTATTTAAATCTGAAGTATTTTTGGTTGTTGTCATAGCTTTTAAAACTACTGTACCATCTATCATCTAATTAAATAAGTTCATATAAGAAATAAGCAAAGCTTTTTATTTGCTTCTAGATAATGAAATATAGTACTGCTATGAAACACTTATACTAAGAACAACATGAAGCAACACCACTATGCTAGTCCTACTGCTGACTATCACATCCATTAAACCCCTCTTTGGTATAAGCATTTTTATATTTGTGGAGACAAATTAAAGTTAGGCTCAAGAATAAAAACTTATATGTTATTTTAAATATATAGAAAGTAAATCAAGGCATCTTTGTTTACATCATTTCAAATTCCATTGGGTTTTGTAACACCCAATAACCTTGATACACAATGCAAGGTAGAGAATAAGAGAAAAGCACCTTTTATTTCATAGGGACTTATATGGAATCCCATACTACAATTATTGGGTTTGTTTAAATTACTGTTTAAAGATAAAACCATTCATTAAAAAATGTAAGAAAGCTTCTGAAACTTTAATATATGTATTTCTATCTCCTTTAAATATCTGGGTAATTTTTAACCCCAGTTGTTTAAGTTAGTTTTTAGTTATTAAATATTGACCCTTTGGTCCAGTTGTGATGAATTTTCTATGGTTTATTTAATTTAAAATAAAAATTTAAGTTCCTTATGATTATAACCTACATCACCATGATTATGATGTCCCAAATATCTCATATTGACTGCAAGTTTACACTCAAAGTGTTGTAACTGTGCTGTTTTATCAGAGTTACAAGGGAAAAACATGTTAGAAAAATATAATTATCTTTATTTGGAGATAGGGATTGTATAGTTGTTGTGAATCATCTTAAGTGGAACAAATACCCCCTGATTAATTGCTTAAATGGGTAGAGGGTGGCTTGATGCTATTAACGGGTGAGGCTCTAAATTGAGTTTGCCTCTGGATTGAGATTAATGTTTATCATTTTTCCTTGTTTAGTAATTCAATTTGGACTTTAGTTTTGGCTGTGTGTGTCAGGATGGTTGAATCAAGAACCAAAGGGTCTTTTTTCACAGAGTTTTTCTGAAGTTTGACTCTTCAGCTTTGACATATGTCATTTTATGAGATGCATACACCTTTTTGAGCTCCCATATGACCCTAGATAAAGGTTGGACCTTTTTTAACATCATATTGTTGTAACTGTGCTGAAAGCTGCAGTTACCAAAAAGAAAGAGACATAAGTTGTTTTAGGATAAGTTTTATTGAGGGAAGAAGTGGGATTATATCTTGTGATAGTTCATCAGGGGTGGCTTGTGGTAAGAGTTTCTTAAAGGTTGATCTTCAACAACACTTGAATGATCCTATTTGGACTTCACAGTTGTATTGCTAATTGTGGTAATGTATTGAGTTGCAGTCAGGTAATGTATATGAATATCTGCCTAAATTAGACAACAGGTTTGAGTTGATCCATAAGTTGGATGGCTATCAGACTTGTTATGGTTTTGGCTTTCTGCAGCAATTAAGTGAATGAATTCCTATTGGAAATCTGCCAATAATATTTAAGATGAGTTTTAACCCTTAAAATGATTATCAATTATTCCTATTTTTAGGTGTGTAGCAAAAGTGTCATAATCAGACCCTGGGGTCCCTGAAAGCAGAAAATCACTATATAATCTTCTGCAGAGAGTTGCTAATAACTCTTCTTCTGCTTCACTTTTAGGTGACAAATCAATCAATTTCAATTCATTTGGCCTCTGTTTTAAGGCCCTCTGTTTTATAACAGGTCTCAAAGTTGTATTTAATCCAGATGAATTATATGAAAGTTGTGGACTGTCTTTCTGGTTTAGATAAAGAGCCTGTGCAGGGAATCAGCTTGCAGCACAATTTTTCAACAAATTTATCATGCCACAGTGAACCCTAACATAGAGTGGGCCTGCAAGTTTGCATCAATCATCAATTTTAAAAATTCAGCTACAGCCACAATTTGCTAAGCAACATGAGCATTCCCAATATTTTAATCTTTTGAATTACAGCTTCAGGGGTAATACACTTTAATTTGGGTCTTGCCAATCAATTGGTCACAGCAGGTGTTTGTCCAGCTGCTGAGCTGGCTGATTCAATATCATTGGCCTCACTAGATTTCTATTCCCTGGATGAAACCTGAATTTATTATCTGTTACTAAGTTCCAGTTTCATAGTGGGATCTCAGATAGTACATACCAGGTCATAGAGCAAGAAAGGACATTCTGATATTTGCTCTAGATCTAGGTTCATCCAACCTCAGTTACCATTGCCATTTATACTAATACCCTTCTCCTGTGATGACTCCTGTTGCAAAGAAATTAAGAGTGTATACTCCATAGTTGCCACCTTTTGATTCAATTCCTTATTTTCATCTTACCACTTTTCCAATATCTCAATATTCTTGGTTTAACTTAACTTAAGACCTTTTATTTTCCAGTTTTCTGTGGCTTTCATATGTTGTAAAATCTTGTTGAGTCCCTGTAATAAGTTCAATGAATGCCAGACAAATATATTATTGTCTTTTTTCAGCTCCATATTGATTTCCAAAATACTTGGCATACAGTCCCTCAAAGGTGGCTTTCATCTCCACCAAAAGTTCCCTGGAGGATGTCTTGGTTATATTAAGATCTTCCCAAGAGTCCTTTATAAATCTTCCAGGATTTCTCCCCATAACACAGTACTTCCTACCCATTACACACCAAACTTAGCTTTATTAAGCACAAACAGAATAGACATCAAAAAACTCAAATAAAGAATGAGGGGTAAGCAATATTTGTCAAACAAATATATTTTATTTATTACATCTGTTTTCATTCATATACTATTTAGGGCATATTTTTCTAAAATCCCCTCCTGTTCTGGAATTGCACCTAGATTCCTGTCAGGGATCAACTCATTTAAGAGATTTTCCCCTAGATAATAAAGAAGTGCACCAAAGTCAAACTTAACAAGAGTGGAGCCTATAGGAATCCTTATCATCAAAAGTGTGGAGTAGATTGACTAGTAATTTTAATCTTCCAAAAAACTGAGTAAAATGGTTCAGGAGGTATTAGATTATGATATAACCCAAAACAAACCAAGAAGTATGAGGGTGAACAATAGGTGGGAATTGGGCATTTTCAACATAAGGAGCATGACAATGGTGAGATCCATACTGGTATCAGATAGAATCCTCAGCTTTCTTAGTTGTGGTGGGTTCAAGAGAATTGAAGTTCAAATTGACTTGACAGTATACAAGAAACAAACAAAGGAACCACATCAGGATGAGGGCTTCCTTTTGGGCAGGAAAAAATTTATCTACTAATCAGTTATTTTTGAGAAAATAATTTATTGTCAATTGATAAAAAGAAGTAAAAATTATTGGAGAAATTTTATCTGGAAGAACTTATCACTTTAAATAATGATGGGAGCTTGGGAGAGGAGTGGAAAGTTTACCCATTGATCCTGTGCATTCTGGTGGTGTAAAAATTCCTAGCAGGCTTTCAACAAGCTGCAGCCTGCAAGAGAGAAGGAAGTAAGGGCTTGATTTTCTGGCATAACGAAAGTACTGTGGCAATCCACATGTGTGCTGTTTTGCAAGCAAGGGTTGATTTGGCTTCAAATAAAGACAATCTTCTGAAGAGTGGCAATGTGTGGTTAGCTGGTGACGCTGTAAACTAGTAGGTAACATAGGGCTACTAGGGGTAAGTAGGGTGAACCTAGTAGGTAACATGGTCTACTAGGGTAAGTAAGGCCTGCCTGGTAGGCAACATAGGACTACCAGGGGCAGATGTTGCCTCCACCCAGCAGAAGAAATTGGCTGCTTTGGGCTATAGTGCTTCACCTTGCAGGGAGCTGTGGCTGCAGAAGGGTGAATACTGAAATAGCAAGCAGGGAACCTTGTCTGTCTGGGGGGAGTAGGTTTTGGACCCCTGGTGGGTAAGCGCGCTTTCAGGGAGGGGAAGAGCTTTGAGAGCTCTATGTACCCTAATATGCTTACAGGAGGTCTGTGAGCAAGCACCCCACCTAACAAACTGAAAGTGTGTCCTTTTTTGTACCCCTATAGAGCTTTGGGGGAACCCAAAGTAAGCATTGGAGGGTATATACTTGCTCAGAGGTGTCACCAAGGCGGCTTGCTTGGGGAAGCAAGCTGCAGAACTTGATGTGATCAGGCCTCTGGGAAGTGGAGCTGATTACTCTGCAACTAAAATCCCAAACTTAATCACCTGGGTGAGTAAAGATAATGCATAGACATTGATCTATGGTTGAATGGCCTAAGTGGATTGCCACTTGCAAGGTCCAGTCAAACGCCAGCTCAATGTAGACTCATGCCTGGGTCTACAAAGGTCTGGTAATGGGGACTGAGATAAAGAACCAAGGTGGTTCACAGGATTAACAGAGAAAACTAGCATGAGGGACTGTTTGTTCATAGTGAAGGCTAGTTGATGGACTGTTAATTCATATTAAATTGTGGGAACCAATATGTTTCAGTGTGTAGAAAGAACAAAGGAGGTTCCTAGTGAGGATTAGTTGAGGAACTGGTTGAGGAGAAGTGGAAGGACAGAAAGATTTTGGATGCAGGACTTGCTGATCAAAAAGTAGGATGGCCAAAGGACCAGAAGTTGGTGTTGAAGAACTGAAGAGCTGAGAGGATGAACTAGTTAGACTGGATGCAGAGACTGGAAGAGCTGATTTTAGTGACTTTTGAGAGGAAATATAGATAAAAAAAGCAGTTAAAGAATAATTAAATACTGCCTGATTATGATTAAAAAAAGAATTGAAGATCATATAATGGAAAAAAAGTGAAGGAAAAATAACCTATAGTTTGTTAGAACTATATGTTATTTTAAAAAGAAGAATTGAAGAGGAAATAAGCCAGAAAGAAGCTGGAAGAAGAACAGAGAACTTGTAAGGGCAAAAGAGCAAATTTTGCCAAGAACAACTAGGAGAGGAAAAATGACAAGCTTCAGGCAGGTTTGAAGTCGCAAAACGTTGAAAGAAACACAGAAAAACATGGAGAAACGTTGAAAAATCAAGGGGTGGAAATTTTCCTAAGTAAAACATATGTGGAAGCGCTCAAGATTTGCCAGGGAAACATGACAGGAATTATGGCATACCTGTCTGAAACGCGGAGCAGTTGTTTACCTAGAGAAAGACAGCCTCAGGTTTGAACCAGGGTCAAGGACAGATTATCTGGGGAAATCTTTTTGGCAAAACTGTTGAATTGAGGCGTATTATTGGCTGTGAGCCAAAGTCTATTTGATCAGTGTTTTGAGGGCTTTAACTTAAGAGTTAAAGCCTAAAAAATGAGAAGCAGAAGCAGAAAATTCAGGGCTTTCATTGGCTGAAGTAAGTTTAAAGGTTTAATATATTATAGAAGAAGAAAAACAGGATAGTTTAAGCTTTGAAGAATTAGAGTTCTAAGAGAGGTTTTTGGTCTGAAACAAGGGACTATAAAAGGGAGAGCTATCTGAGACTCTTCAGGGACTGGATCAAGTGGATTACAAAGGCCACAAAAGCTACAGGAGGAGCAATTGACCAAGAATAGGAAACCAGAGCTGGAACAGACTGCAGGAGCCCAATATTAGAGTGTAGGAGCCCAAGACCAAGAAGCAGGAGCCAAAGACCAAGTACAAGGAGTCCAAGAGATTGATAAAGGACTCCAAGTATTGGCACCAACCCCTCATTATTCCCTATCCCAAGGTCATATATCAAAAGGTTCCTAAGGGGATCTTCCTTCTTACTGTGAATAAAGCGCCTATTACAACCCCTATCCATATTTCCCGCATTAAGAAAGAATATAAGTCCCATGAGTCAATTACCCCACATTTTATATCCTAGCCCAGGGGACAAGAAATCCTATTGCCTAGGGTGAAGGAAGTTTGCCTCTAGTAAGTCTGCCCAGGAGGAGTGGGAGAAGGTGACTAGGCATCTTGAAATGACAGATAGAGGAAGAGAGTTCATTGGGGGAGAGTTTGCAAGACTATTACAGGCTTGGTATTGGCCTACAGAAGAGCTGGCGCCTGCTGAAGTACAAGTGTATGGAGATGCTTGCCTAGTGATTGGGAAGGTACTGGAGGAGTTTGCTCTTATGTAAGCCAAGTATAAGCTTGTAATCAATCATTCACCACTGTTGGAGAATGACAACTCCTCCAAGCCGGTCCCTGGCTACAACCCAGGACACACGTTGGGGACTGGTGACCAGGAACCCCACAAGAGCCTAACGCTGGGGTCTTTCTCCAGCAGTGTGTGAGGAGTGGTAGAGCACTTGGATAAGGAAATGTTGAAAGGGGATTGTATAATGATCTCCAAAATGGCCCCATTTAATGGTAAAGGTAGTGAGGCCAAAAATTTCCTGAGAGAGTTTAAAAACTGGAGTAAGCTTATGTTATGGTCTGAGAAACTCCGTTGTTTCAGCATGCTCATGGGACCCAAGGCAAGCCAATGGTTTGAACAAAAAAACTGGACTTTGTGGAAAGAGATGGAACAGTCCTTCTGAGATGAGTTTGAGGAAAGAGTAATTCCAAGCAAGGCATACAGCAAGGCGTGTCTTCTCAAACAGGGGCAAGCTGAGACCTTGCAGGCATTTGTGAGGAGGTTTTAAAGATGGATTCTGTACATGGAGGGAGAAATTGGACTTCTATCAATCATTGATGGATTTATGCAGGCCATCAAACCAAAAATTTCCTGGGCAACCTCAAAGATGGACTGTTAGAATATGAGCTAGTCAAAGGTGGTGCAGAAATTAGCAGAAATAGAAAGGTGCCTACCAAAAGGGGTTGCGGACAGAAGAGCCATGCTAGGAATGATCACAATGGCAAGGAACTCTGAACCGCAAAGGAACCAGGCTAGGGGACATTTGGAAACCACCAAAAGCTTTGATCAACAAAGTGAGGGAGTCTTTTGAGATTGTTGTCCGTTGCCAGATTCCAAAGGATGCTGGGTGTGTGGAAGAAGAGGGCACACAGCTAGGTATTGCTTTAAGCGCCATTCACTAGTAAAATATGAGGGAAAGGGGCGTCAGGAATAGAGGCTGTGGGGTCTATTCCTGACAGAGCTTTAAGACTGCAAGGATTAGGAACTGGTGCCAATAGTGTGGTGGTCCCTGTCAAGATGGTTGCCCAGAAGATTACCTGGAGCTATGGACTCAGACCTACCATTGAGTTGCCAGTTTGGAAAAGGTCTGGAGGGCTGGACCAGGTGCAGGGGAGGAGCAAGAATGAGGGAGAGACCAGGGAGGTCCCTGTCTCTGAAGATCTGACCAAGAGGCTTATGATTAAGGCATGTACAGGGAAGGTCTCTGGACCTGCAGAATCAGGAAGTTGGTGTCAAGAGAGTGCTAGGATTGAGGAACCCTCAAGGCCTAGGGAAAGACCAGGGGGTGAGCTAGAGGAGCCCCCTGGGATAATGGACAGATGAACTGCTTCATGGATTGCAGATATGCGCATTGGGAAATGCAGTGACAGTACTTTGTAATGGAAGCCGGTCAGGGTGCAGCTGGAGTTAGCCCAAGAAGACAGTTTTGCAGCCAGAAGACAGTTGGCATAGCACTTCACAGCTGTCTTGGTGGACCAACCGTTTAAGTGGTCAGGAACTGGGGTGATTATCCTAGATGTGTTAATTGGCGGAAAGCGGGCCAAGGCAATTTATAATCCAGGCTGTGTAGGAGTTGCAATATCAAAGTGGTTTTTCTGGAGGAATAAGCTGTTGACAGACAAGACTGTGACCATGACCATTCTTGGAGCTGAAGGAGCAAGAACTGTGGATTGAAGTGTCTTCAACCAAGTGCAGGTGAAATGGGAGAAAACCTCAGTGAATCTGCCGGCTGTTGTGCTTCTGTTAGTTGGGTTCAATTGTCTCCTAGGTATGTCTTGGATCCAAGTGGTTGGTGAAAATTTGGACATCAACAAGGGTTGCATCCAGTATCAGGGAAAGGAATACACATATCAGTCCTTATCTATACCCGCCCCGGAGGAAAACACTGGACAGGTAGCCCTATACGCCTACAATCAAGTAGTGATCCCTCCGCAAATGTTTGGGAGAATTGAGGTGGTCCCTTTCAGCCAAGAACAGTGGGGAGGAATGCAGGTGGCAGCCCTAGCCAAAAACATAGTGGCAGAAGTCACAATGTATCAGCCTAGCTGGATTACAGGGGAGGTGGATGATTGGAAAGTATGGAATGCCCAGAGCTCAGAAATTAGCATTGTGCCTGGACAAAGGATTGGCAAGTGGATACCTGCTGTAAAAGAAATTGTTAAGCCCAATAAAGAGATATCTCCCTATTCCTATTTCTTGTTGCCCTTCCTAGAGTTGACACATCTGATCCCAGCAGGGTGTCCTTTGGCCAATGAGTTTGGTTTGCTGCTACACAAGTGGGCTCAATGCTTCTTGGTGGACAAATATGAAGTGGGTTGAACCGGACCAGAGTACAAAATCAAGCTCTTGATGGGAAAACCATACAAAGGATATGTGCCACAACGGTCTTCTGCTGCCATTGTTGCAATCAGAGAGGAAGTGAGGAAGATGCTGAGGGCAGACCTGATTGAAGAAAGCTGTAGTCCCTACTCTGCGCCCATGGTATGTGTCCCAAAACCAGATGGAAATATTTGAGTATGCATTGACTTCTGCATGAACAACAATGATGTGGTAAAAAATGTGTATCATATGCATAGGATTGAGGATCAGCTGGATGCCATGACGGGATGCTGGTACTTTACTACCCTGGACTTGACCAAGAGGTACCATCAACTGACAATTGCAAAGGAGTCATGAGAGGTGACGGCTTTCAGTACGCCAGACGGTCTCTACCAGTGGAAGGTCCTGCCGTTAGGAATGAAGACTTCTGGAGCTGTGTTTCAACAAGTAATGGACCAAGTCTTTGAAGGATTGCAACCCAGGATATTAGTGGTGTACATTGACAATGTCACAGTCTTTTTGCCTACCTTGGAGCAGCATGTCAAAGACTTAGGGCAGGTGTTTGCAAGGATCCATCAAGCAGGGCTGAAGACCAGTTACGCAAAGTGCAAGCTGGCGCAGGAGGAGATACTGGTGCTAGGGCACCACATTTCAGGGAAGGGAATACGTCTAAACAAGCAAAAGATGGTGGCAATTGCCCAGATGAAGGCCCCAAGTACCATCAAAGGGGTGAAGTTGTTTATGGGAGCCCCCATGTTTTTTCAAAGGTTCATCCCAAATCTTGCAAGCCTCGCAGAACCATTGTGGTTGCTATGTAGGAAGAAGACTTTGTTCATCTGGGGAGGAGCCCAGCAGGAGGCGTTCAAGGTGCTGAAGAAGAGGTTAATGGAGGCGCCAGTGCTTAGGTTGCCAAGATGGGATCTTCCTTTTGCAATAGAGACTGATGCAAGCAGAATTGGTTTGGGTGCTCTGTTAACACAGACAGATAATGACCAGGTGTGGCCAGTTGCCTATGCGTCAAGAATTCTGCATGATGCCAAGACAAGATACTCTGCCACGGAGAGAGAAGGATTGGCTGTGGTTTGGGCAGTGGACACATTCAAGTTGTATGTGATGAGATTGATGTTTGTAGTGATAACCAATCATGCCCCATTAAAGGCCTTAAGGATTAAGGCAAACCTGGTAGGACGCCTGTTGAGATATGCGGAGAGATTGGCTTTGTATGACTATGACGTGGTGTATTGGCAGGGAAAGGACAATTTGGTGGCAGATCTACTGTCCAGAGCCATGGTGGGTATTCAGGGGAAAGACCTCAAAGATGTAGAGGGCTGAGCAGAAGCTGTACACCAGAACAAGCAGTTTTTTGTACCTAGATACCGGTAACAGGTGGTTCAAGACATCCACGTTTGGTTTGGTGGGCATTTCTGATTTCAGAAGTTGATGGGAGCAGTGGTAAGCAGATACTACTAGCCAAAGTTATACCAAACGGTAGAAAAGGTGCTGAGAGAATGCCTGTAGTGTGCAAGATACTCCATGGGTATTGGAAGTATCTGTTGCAACCCATGGAAGCGTCATACCCGTTTGAGAAAGTGGCTTTAGATACAAGCCATGTTACAATGGCAAGAGGACAGAAGGAGTATTTCTTAGCGGCAGTGGATCTCTTCACAAATTAGATTGAAGTGAAGGCAGTGCAACGCAAAAATGGGTACCAGATTGCCACATTCATTGAGGAGTGCCTAATCCCAAGACACAAGTGCCCGGAGAGGATTATGTTGGATCAGGGGCCGCCCTACGCTAGCCAGGAGGTGAAGGAGATGTGTGCAAAATGGAACGTGCCACATAGCTTTGCATCTACTTATCACCCAGAGTCTAACAGGTTGGTAGAGAGGACAATAGGAACCCTGAAGAGGGCCACCAAGAGGATTGCAGACGGAGCTCTGACAAATTGGAAAACATATATGGCCCATGCAGTAATGGCGTACTGTTTGATGCCCCATACAAGTACTGGCTTTAGTCCTTTTAAGATGTTGTATGGAAGAGAGGTGCTGCTCAGTGATGAAGTGGGGCACTCTAGCTACCAGACATGGGAGGATCATGCAGAGGCTGTGGAGGCTCACACAAAGCTGATTTGGGAGGTGTATGCTCAAGCAAGAGAGAAGGCGTGGCAGGTGCAGTTTATATGCCAGTCCAAATGGAATGCGTAAAACAGGTTCAGGATGAGCCCAATGTTCAAGGAAGGGGATCTGGTATGGTTTAATAATTGCAGGCTGTTGAAAACCACATAACGTGGGTTGCAGAGGTGGATTGGTCCTTTTTGGATAAGTGGTGTATCTCCAGGGCCCAATTTTCAGTTGAGGGGAATTGGCAAGGTGATGGGTTGCAAACTGGAAAGAGTTCACCCACAGTACTTGAAGCATTTTGAAGGCCAAATGCCCTTACGTCTGGGTTAGTTTGAGAAGATAGAAGCTATCTTGGGGAGGAGCTATGTGGTGATCCACATGTGTGCTGTTTTGCGAGTGAGGGTTGATTTGGATTCAAATAAAGACAATACTCTGAAGAGTGACAATGTGTGGTTAGCTGGTGACACTGTAAACTAGTAGGTAACATAGGGCTACTAGGGATAAGAAGAGTAAGCCTAGAAGGTAACATGGTCTACTAGGGTAAATGAGACCTGCCTGATAGGCAACATAGGACTACCAGGGGCAGATGTTGCCTCCACCCAGCAGAGGAAATTGACTGCTTGGGGCTATAGTGCTTCACCCCGCGGAAAACTGTGGCTGCAGAAGAGTGAAGACTGAAATAGCAAGCAGGGAACTTTGTCTGTCTGGGGGGAGTAGGTTTGGGACCCCAGGCAGGTAACGTGGGCTGTCAGGGAGAGGAAGAGCTTTGAGAGCTCTATGTACCCTAATACGCTTACAGGAGGTCTGTGAGCAAGCACCCTACCTAATGGACTGATAGGGTTTCCTTGTTTATACCCCTATGGGAGCTTTGGGGAAACCCAAGGTGAGCATTGGAGGGTATATACTTGCTCAGAGGTGTCACCAAGGCAGCTTGCTTGGGGAAGCAAGCTGAAGACTTGGTGTGATCAGGCCTCTGGGAAGTGGAGCTGATTACTCTGCAACAGAAATCCCAGACTTAATCACCTGGGTGAGTAAAGACAACGCATAGACATTAATCTATGGTTGAATGGCCTAAGTGGATTGCCACTTGCAAGGTCCAGTCAAACGCCAGCTCAATGTAGACTCATGCCTGGGTCTACAAGTTCTGGTAATGGGGACTGAGATAAAGAACCAAGGTGATTCACAGGATTAACAGAGAAAACTAGCATAAGGGACTGTTTGGTCACAGTGAAGGCTAGTTGATGGACTGTTAATTCATATTGAATTGTGGGAACCAATCTGGTTCAGTGTGTAGAAGGAACAAAGGAGGTTCCTAGTGAGGATTTGTTGAGGAACTGGTTGAGGAGAAGTGGAAGGACAGGAAGATTTTGGATGCAGGACTTGCTGATCAAAAATTAGGATGGCCAAAGGACCAGAAGTTGGTGTTGAAGAACTGAAGAGCTGAGAGGATCAACTAGCTAGACTGGATGAAGAGACTGGAAGAGCTGATTTTAGTGACTTTTGAGAGGAAATATAGATAAAAAGAAGCAGTTAAAGAATAATTAAATACTGCCTGATTATGATTAAAAAAGGATTGAAGATCATATAATGGAAAAGAAAGTGAAGGGAAAATAACCTATAGTTTGTTAGAACTATATGTTTATTTTAAAAAAGAAGAATTGAAGAGGAAATAAGCCATAAAGAAGCTGGAAGAACAGAGAAACTGTAAGGGTGAAAGAGCAAATTTTGCCAAGAACAACTAGGAGAGGCAAAAATACAAGCCGCAGGCAGGTTTGAAGTTGCAAAATGTTGAAAAAAAACACAGAGAAACATGGAGAAACGTTGAAAAATCAAGGGGTGGAAATTTTCCTAAGTAAAACATATGTGGAAGCACTTGAGATTTGCCAGGAAAACGTGACAGGAATTATGGCATACCTGTCTGAAACACAGAGCAGTTGTTTACCTGGAGTAAGACAGCCTCATGTTTGAACCAGGGTCAAGGACAGAACATCTGGGGAAACCTTTTTGGCAAACCCGTTGAATTGAGGCGTATGATTGGCTGTGAGCCAAAGTCTATTTGATCAGTGTTTTGAGGGCTTTAACTTAAGAGTTAAAGCCTAAAAAATGAGAAGCAGAAGCAGAAAATTCAGGGCTTTCATTGGCTGAAGTAAGTTTAAAGGTTTAATATATTATAGAAGAAGAAAAACAGGATAGTTTAAGCTTTGAAGAATTAGAGTTCTAAGAGAGGTTTTTGGTCTAAAACAAGGGGCTATAAAAGGGAGAGCTATCTGAGACTCTTCAGGGACTGGATCAAGTGGATTAAAAAGGCCACAAAATCTACAGAAGGAGCCAAAGACCAAGAATAGGAAGCCAGAGCTGGAACAGACCGTAGGAGCCTAAGATTAGAGTGCAGGAGCCAAAGACCAAGTACAAGGAGTCCAAGAGATTGATAAAGGACTCTAAGTATTGGCACCAACCCCTCATTATTCCATATCTCAAGTCCATATATCATAAGGTTTCTAAGGGGATCTTCCTTCTGACTGTGAATAAAGCGCCTATTACAACCCCTATCCAAATTTCCTGCATTAAGAAAGAATATAAGTCCCATGAGTCAATTACCCCACATTTTATATCCTAGCCCAGGGGACAAGGAATCCTATTGCCTAAGGTGCAGGAAGTTTGCCTCTAGTAAGTCTGCCCAGGAGGAGTGGGAAAAGGTGACTAGGCATCTTGAAATGACAGATAGAGGAAGAGAGTTCATTGGGGGAGAGTTTGCAAGACTATTACAGGATTGGTATTGGCCTACAGAAGAGCTGGCGCCTGCTGAAGTACAAGTGTATGGTGGAGACGCTTGCCTAGTGATTGGGAAGGTACTGGAGGAGTTTTCTCTTATGCAAGCCAAGTATAATCTTGTAACCAATCATTCACCACTGTTGGAGAATGACAACTCCTCCAAGCCGGTCCCTGGCTACGACCCAGGACACACTTTGGGGACTGGTGACCAGGAGCCCCACAAGTACCTCTGATAGTCTTGGACGACATGACTTGCTTGGATGTAGGGTATTTTCAAGGCTTGCCTGGCTTTAAGTAACTGATTGGTTATTTGGGTCTCCTTGCAATTCATTGATGTTCATGGCACATTTATTTTTATATTGATTAGTGCAATTTATGTTTGTGGAGGTTTTTTTGGAGCCATGGTTAATCAATAATTCATTAACTTTGTTGTTGAGTGAGTCAATTTGAGCTAAAATCAAGCTTAAACTAGGATTTATGAAGATTTCTGGGTTTTTGCTTTTGTGAGAGACAATTGGAGCCCTTTTTCCTGAATTCAAAATATGATTTATATTGTTTTCCTGGCTTTTTAATTTTTTTGCTTTCACTTTTACTTTTTGAATTAAACTCTGCCTTTTAGACTATTGTTAATCTCATTAAGTAAATGTGACCCAAACTTACTTCTGCATTTAAAAATGCAGTTTTATGGCCATCATCCAAATTATTAAATGAATTACCATTTTACTTAATTTTTGAAATTGATTACATTGGTTCTTTAGAGGAAGGAATGCAATTTATAATAATTCCTAATATTTTACCTACTTTAGATTCAGAGCTGTTGGAAAAAATGCGGGATTGTTGGATTCTTTTGCATGAACTCACCAACTTATGGAGTAATTCTCATCCCAGAGCATCTTAATTTTTTATATAAAAGGATGAAAAATATTCCAGTAAGTTAGTGAGTTTACGCAAAAGAATTTGACAATCCTGCATTTTTCCCAACAGGTTCTGAATCTACAGTATGACATAATGATGTCATACAACTAAGATATTCACTGAAATTATCTGAACATCCTTAACCAATAAGAATGTGTTCAATTACATTCTGGATTCATTTGATTTCTGTTGCAGAACTATACCTCCCTGGCTTTAAGATTTCATAGCTCCTGTGCTAAAACCCTGTGGAATATTTCCATTGCTGATTCATTCTCTCAGCATTACAGCTGCAAAACAGCAGATCATTCCTTTGATACATAGACACCCTTGTCCTCATTTAGTGGTTTCTGCTCTAATAACTTGATTATCATTGTTAACACTTCATGGTTCAATATACTAACCAAGTGCTGTCATAGCACTTATCAACAGTTAACCTTAACTGTCCTCTTGACATAGCCAAGACCGTTATTGCCATATTATTAAATCATCATTAAACCCAATTCCCAGATAAGCATTAAACAACCTTTCTGGCTAATTAAAATATTTATAAGTCACCTAATCTCCAAGACTGATTTGATCAACCTTGCCTCAGTCCAAACAATGAGTTTGACTAAATTGATTTAAGGGATCTCACCACCCTTCTCCTACCAATACTGGGTTTATCTAAGAATCCCTAATTGGAGAATCTAAGCAACATATCCATATAAAAGCCAGAACTCAGATGATTAGTTTTAGCATGTATCAGTAATTTTGTTTGGCTTATTACCTTATTTACTGTTATAAATCACAGTACCATCCCAGAGCTTGATAAAGGAAAAAAGTATCTGGTGGTCACTTTGATTCAGACAACAGGATCTCTAGCATCAGGATTCCCAATAAAATGGAGGCAAGTTAAATTTATTTAAAACAAAGCCCATATTTAACATTTAAAATATGATTCCTTTTGTTGGAGGTGGAGTTTTTGGAAATCTTGTTATCAGGATAAAAGTGGGTCTATGGTGGAGGATATGAAATAATGGCCACTTTATAAAGAAGCATTCATCCCTTTCTAAGCAGTAAACAGTTCTAATGAAATTGCCCTGGGCCTAAGTTTTCATAACTGTTTCCTTCCCATTCCACTGGTGACAGAAAATTCTTTGAATCCTTTTTTAACCTTTAAGATACATAAAACATATGAAAATTGAAATCAAAGATAGTTTTAAACATAAGCTTTTATTGAAAAGATATATGGATATGTTCTTAATCTTCCAGGAGAAGAGCACCTTCCTGACCCTCTACAACTTTAAAAATTTTGGATCTCCTAGCTGACGCTGTAGTTTCTATAATGACATGTATTTACTGTCCTAATCAAAAGGCCAATAAATTGGGAAAGAAGTTAACCAAGTTGACTGAGTTGACAGATTTAAATCAAACTGTCAATTGAAAATGGGTTACTGCTGCACCAGTTTATCAGCATAATTTGATTACCCTGAGTAAATTGACACTGATGAATAGACACAATCTGAGGGTCACCCAATACAGCTTCATTTATTAGAAAGGTCATCAAAAATTAATCACACAAGGGTTTTTTGTGTGCTAGACAAGCCAATCTTTAGAATGATGAGACAGAATAGGATCCATGGATTTAGGTGGTATTGCTGAGTTGATAATTTTGGTACATTTTGAAAGTTTTCCCCCTGTTCAACTCTAAGAGTTGATTTCTCCCTAAAATACTCATGTTGCAACTGAATCAATGATAGTTCAGTATTTAGATTTGGGAAGACAAAAGTCCAATTAGTAAGGAAAAGAATAGGAATAAGATGTTGTTTATTAGAGAATATTGTAACTAATATACCATAGTGGGAAGCCACAAGTCCACCAGGGGGTGACACAGTGGCAGGTTCAACATAAGGGTTGAGTCAGGAATAACTTGAGCAAGGATCAGTGTGTCAAATTGGCAGCACTGCTTATCACATCATGGGTAACTCATTGAGCTCCCCTGTATATTATGAGATATGTTAGCAGGTGGGGGAGTAATCTTGGTCCCAACACTCAATAAACCTAAAATATCTTCTGGCTTAACATTTTTTACAATGCAGCATGTAGTGGGTCTTCTACACTATATTTCCTACAACTTGCTTTAAATCAAAATGTAACAAGAAGATGGGGTCTTGCTCTGGTCTCTATATCTACTATGCCTCCAAATGTTACTTCAATGCCCATCAATCTTGGTGTATTTGCTCCTGAATCTGAAAACAATACTATTACTACCTCCCAATGTCCCGAGTTCTATTATAAGGATTCTTTGATCCTGTTGCAGGCCATTTATCTAGGACTACTTTGGTTGGGTTTAATTATCTCATTAAATCCTAGTGTATCCTTTGGGAGTTTCAATAAACAGCATTTGAAGCTTTGGTGGTGACTAATCATCAACTTCTTATGAATTTGGGTGGTTATTTCTCACTGTTTGGTGACTTCTTCATACTACCCAGCAATTTCTGCCACACTGGCTTTGGGTATCCATAATACAAAGGTGCAATAGCAAGCTGCAACTATTGCAGTAAACACTGTAACTGTCATTTATTGCACCCGCCGCAGCCCTAAGTGGGTACCATGTATAATTAACTAGGAACTGTATCCCAACTTCTGCTGTATTTCTGGAAGTAAAGAAGTTTGGATAAAAGTAGGTTAAGCTTCCAAGGTAGTTTTTCATGGAGATTACAATAATGCATTTATTTTGATATTTTGGGATATCAGTTAATCTTGTATCAATAGCATCAAAGTTATTGCATATATGGACTGCCTCAGTACTAAGCATATTATTGGCAGCAGCTTGCATGTTAACAGTGGCCATGTTGACACTATATTAAAGTGCAAATTTGGGTTTTGATAATGCTGTCTTCTGGATGGTAACACCTTTTTAATTACCAGTACAATTTACCAAGAACATTCTTAATATAAAAAATAATTAATAATAATTTATTATACTAAAGTTACCCTAAAAAAATCAAAAATGCAATAAAAACACCCCATAACTAATAATAACAAGAAGATATAAGCAATTATTTTTCAATTTACTATGTAAAAAACACTCTTTATTATAAAAATATTTTATATTCAACAAAATTGAAAATTCTAATGAACCAAACTTAAAGATAAATAAATTATTATAAAAAATACAAAATATAATAAAATTCTCTATTTAATTTAGTATAATTTATATAAGAATAACTGAAAAAATTTATACCTTAAAGATAAATTAACAAAATATAAGATATTTATTACTAAACCACATTGAAACTGTATCTGAAACTTATCATTCATACCTAAAAAGATTAGTACTATCCAGAAAAATAAATCTATAAAAATCAAAAGTAAAAAGGATCCAGGAAAAGCAAAGTTTACTGGGATAATTAAAGCCACCAGCAAGAGCAGTTGCAGAATCTTCTAGGTACTTCTTGATCTCTGCCATCTTTTACTTCTTCTTGACCACCTTCTGGACGTCCTCCTGGTAGTCCTGGTCCTTACCCTTTCTCTTCTTGGGGGTCACCCAATTGGCCAGGTTGCAAAACTTGGAAACAGTCCGGGCCTGCTTCTCCTGAAGCTTCTGGAAGAACTTTTTGAACTTGGGGTTGGCCCCAAACTTGGTCTTCAGGTGCTTGTGCCACAACTCAAGGCTGTAATTTGTCTTCATCTGCCCATTCATTCAGGCACTTTGGAAGTTCAAGGGCGCAGTAGCCCCACTCTTCCCTCTCCTGGGAGTCACTTTCTTGCCAGCCCACTGCTTTTTGAAGTACTCAAGGTAACTCTTGAAAATTGTGGAGTGCTTTTTGATATAAGCGTCTCCTGGATGGCCTCCAAGCCAAGCCAAGTATGCTCAGGCTTCACAAAAGCCAAGGCAGTAATCTGGGTCATGGCAAAGCGGCACTTTACTTTGCCAACATTAAGGTACTTTTCAAAGAGCTCCTTCTTGCTCTTGAGATGCTTGATGAGGAACTGCCTAAAATGGAAGAAGCAGCCCTGAAATTTTCTATTAAAGGTGACCTCAAAGGCTCTGAGCTGAGCAAGCTCAAAGCCCATAATGATAACTTTTGGTCCAATTGGTGTACATGAGCTATCTGCTCAGTGGCCTGGGCAGACTCATCCTTCTCAGCGGAGGAAGGGTTTGCTCTGGTGGTGTGGGTGGGGGGTCTTTTAGGCCTGGTGCTGCTTCTTGAAGTGCTCTTCATCTGATGACAAGTTATAAAAACTGTGGTCAGTAATTGAATCATCATATTCCTCTCCCCCACTGGAGTGAGCTGGGTATTCTCAAGAGAGGGATTGGGGAGGGTTTGGGGGAAGCCTTCTTGGTGGTTGTTGCCTTCTTCTTGGCTGCCTTTGTGTTCTTGGAGAGACGCTTGGTGCCTGTGACAGAAATTGCTGGATAGTAAGAAGCTGTCTTCAAGTGGTGGGGTGTCGTGATCTGAGGCGCAGCACAGAGTCACAATGGGGAATTCTAACCTTAGGATTGGATTTGTACTAAGTCTTGGTTAGAATGACAGGGAAGACTATGCAATTACCTTGTGGCCCTGAATGAATAATATCTACTAGACGTGGCTAGAAAGGCGCCAAAGTACATGGAGACACAAAGACAAAAGTGTTAATAGAACTTAATTTTATTGAAAAATAGGAAATGTATTATATAGTGGGTTGCTATACCACAAAACAATGCCAGGATGGTAGGATCACTCGCCACAAGCATGAGTGGGGCAAGTGAGTTGCGCAGGATCAGGACACTGAACAATTGTATTTTCCAATTCAGAGCCAGCCTCATTTTGAAGGGCAAAAGCAAAAGAAAGAGATTTGTCCTCAAAATAACCCAACAAAGGTGAAATCAAAACACGGTGAATGGCGTCATTCACAACATGGGGAATCATCACCCAAATCCACATGGAGCTAATGATTAACTACCAACACATCTTCAAATACTCTTTTGTGAAATTTCTAAATGAGATACTAGGGTTAAGTAAAATGATTAACCCTAACCAAAAGAGCCTGAGATATGTAGCCTGCAAGAGAATCAGAGTGTCTTCAGCATAAAATTCAGGACATTGAGATAAAACCAGAGTTTCAGTTTCAATTGTAGGAGGAACAACTCTAATATTAGCAGGCATTGAATTAACATTGGGCAGAGGCAACAACAAAGTGCCAACAGCAGGGGCCATCTTCCCGTAATGATCCAGCTAAGAATTAGATTGTAGGTAATGTAGAGCAGCATGCCAACTACAGGATGCATTTGAAAATAAAGTTAGACCAAGGGATATTTGATTTTATTGAGTGAAAACTTTAGGAGGACTCAACTCTTAAGAGTTGAAACAGTGAAACTTATTCAATATAGATTGAAATTCAACTAAGCAATACCGCCTGGATCCTTGGCCCCTATTCCTTCCACATTGTCAAGTGAGTATCTAGTCCAGTTTGTAAAGAACCCTTGAGTGACCAACTTCTGATGACCATGCTGATAAATAAGATCATATCAGGTGACCCTCAATTTATGTCAATCTATCAGTGTCAGCTTACAAGGAGGAATCAGATTCAACTGGAAAACTGGAGCGGCTGTAACTCATTCTCAATCAACTGTTTGATTCAAGTCTGTCAAATCAGTCAATTTTTGTTAAAGGTTTCCCAGCTTTTTGAGCCTTCCTACTTGGCCAAATACTCCCTGGTGTTATGGAATTCACTGTGACAGTGCTCTTCTGTTGCTTGGAAGAATTCTTGTCCTGAAATAATTGATAAAAGGTTCTAAAATAAAGCAATGTATTTAAAGAATCAAAACAACTATAAAAACATAAAAAATAAAAATAAGCCTTATAGGGGTTTTATTGAAATCTAAAACTAGTAAACCTGGGTAAAAATGTTTATTTTGTTTGAGTTTTAAACACCAAGTTGAAAGGTAAAAGACATATTCAAAGGATCACTTTCAATGGAATATTTCAATTTCAAAAATATAAGATATAAAAGGGAAATTTCAACATAAAGCATATAAAAAATCAGATGTTTTTATCATGTAAAAGAAAAAGCTTTATATACAAGAAGCAAAAAGCGTTGACATTATAAAGACAACTATCAAACATATGCTGGATCCTTGCTGTTGATTAGGGAAACTGTAAACATTAACTTTAATCAAGCCTACTATAAAAAAGCATAGTAAATTTTTTTTAAAATGCTGACAGTGCTTTTGTTGTCTATGTTAAACAAACTGGCAAATATTAACCATTTTTGATGTTATTTTGTTCATATAATAAAAAAATATAACATATAAAAATAAGTCAAAAATAATCAAATTAAAGTGTTTCTTTATTAAACTTTATATTTTGTGGTTGGGAATATGATATTTTACCATTGTGTATATAAGAAGTTGTTAATAAGTTGTTGGTAGATAATGAAAAGGGTAAAGTGTCGACAATGTCACTTACAACATTCTTTATATGAGGTGACATATTAATCTAGGCTTAATTGCGCCACTCTAGTTTTCTTAACTCCACCCCAGTGGATGATCACAAGCAAATAGACAACATTTCTTATTGTCTACATTATTATCAATAATAAATTCTATAGTAAATTACATAGTAAAACAGGCTTAAATTATAGGATTGCCGTTGGCCACCAATCCATTTATGATATTAAAGGCAGAATAAGTGCCACAGATAAATTTATAGGATGAACATTTCACCAATCTGCTATATGCGCTATACCTATTTCTATACATCAATTTGATAAAAAATATTTTTAAGCGCGCTTGTAATTATTTTCATTGTGGATGTTTCAGTCTCATTATTAAAAGTAAGCTAGGCTTGAAAGGTGTCAGCATTGGCGCTTTTACGGCATGAAACCAACTTGATAGAAAAATAATCCTTGTGGGTAAAGATAAGGGGAATTGGGTCAGGTCAAATAATTATTAAGCTTGATATCAAACCGTGTTGAAATGGCCCCAATCCTGTTGTGTTTTTGGGTTTGCGCCCCTGAGCGCCTTAGAGATGGGAATTAGGCTAGTGCAGCTAGCAAAAATATTGGTAGAATTAAAGTTTTGAGCTGATTGTGGCCATGTCAACATAGTCACTGTTGCCATATCATTGTGAGATATCCTGATACAAAGTTGCCATCAAATCCCTCATCTGGATTCCGTTTATTGTTGCAGCTGAATTGATTATAGCTCAGTGTTAAGATTGGGGAAGACGGCAGTCCAATAAAAAGGACAAAGAATAGGAACAAGATTTAGCTTTATTTGGAGGATGGTAGCCAGTACACCAGAAGGGGGAGCCACTAATCCACAAGGGGGTGGCGTTGTGTGGGGTCTAATTATGTGTGAGTGACAGATATCTAATTGAGGGATCCACACTTTGGAATTGTTATGTACCTAACTAGGAGCTATTGTCTGTATTTTGACATTGTTATCAGGATGGACAGTGCTATTAGATATGCCATGGGGCACCTCTATGAGCGTCCCCTGTGTATTGTAGGATACATTGGCAGGCAGGGAGTCAATCTTGATTGCAAAATTATGCCAAATGCACCATTTTTGCTCTAACTCTTAATATAATTGATCATGGGGGAATAAACAGGAAGGAAAAAAAACTCTTTATAAGCCCAAAGGGGGAAAACAATAATTAATATTGGCATTTATCTATAACAGAAATTACACCATGACCTGGGTCATCTTTCTGTGTCATTTAAGGAAATTTGTAAGCTCCTCCAATACAGAGACTATACAGCAATGAGGCAGTATGCCAAATATTCTATTCTAAAGAAATTCAAACAAGGTAGCTTTTGATATGGTGTGATATACTAAGGTAGGTTGGCCCAAAAACATAGGTCAAGTGTATTTGTACAGTGGCTCCCAAAAGCTGTATCTCCTGATGAACATAGGCAGGTTCCTTCCTGGTCCACACCAAGGGCTAGAAAACTTTGGGCCAGCTGCTATTAGAAAGAGGTGATTGACAATGCTGGATGTTTGATCTAACCAGGTCTTCATAGGGGCGATTGACTGCTGGGAGTTTTATCTTGGGGTGGTTGGCCTGACAGTCCTATCCTTTTGGATCCTTCTAGGAACTGATATGGTGGCAATATATCTTATAACCCCTTGATGCTAGGGTAGCATAAATGTTAGAATGTTCATGGTATATGGTGCACAAGTAAATGGTTGGTTTGAGATGTACTGCTGACAGTTGAGGTAAAATTATAATACTTCTCTTCACGGGAATAGTAGGTTGACTCTGTCCCAGAGTTAGTTGCTTGGCGATATTTTAGTCACAAGGCTTGGGCGCCAGAGTTCTTTGTCGGACTGGGATTGGCACACACATCTATTGGTTGGTCTGCTGATTAGTCGATATCCTAAACTCTGACAGCAGTAGTGCTAGGTACGGAGAAAGCTTGAAAATAGCCAAATGTTGTGCCTTCTTAGTAAAATATGGCTGTTCTAATTATAGTTCTTTACGATAAATGATCCCAGTTGTTTTATATAAAGGTATGATTAAACACCTGGAAATGTCATGTGGGCTTGGATATATGGGATAGTAAATTTATCAAGTAAAACTTTGATTTAAAAATAAAGGCTAATGGGCTGAATGTTTCTATGGATCACGATCAAAATAGGGGTATCGAACTCGCACAATCCTTTTAATTTTGGTTTGGTAAGTAGATTTTATTCAAAAGGCTATTTTAAAAGTTCGCAATGCTCCTGCGAGAAATTAAGTCCTGATTAGAAGATGGAATTTCGGTCTCAGGCGGCCGTCTTTTTTTTGCGCCTAATTTTAGGGGCAGCCCATGAAGGGCGACGTAACTTGCGGCCGACCCATGTAGCTCTGGATCCGAGATACTGCCGGATTGTAGGCCGTGTAGGAAGGCTGTGAGTGAGAAGAGGGCTGGATACTGCCCCGAACGATAAAGTAGAAATAGCCACTAGAACAGCAGATGCGATACGTACAATGGAGATTCGGTTCATTCTGCCTTTCAACTTGGGGGTACCTGTTATTTATACACATGTTGATAGAGAGGAAGACTTTATTCCTATTAAAGTTTGCTGGGCCTTTGTAAACTCTTGGTCTCGAACAATCCCGTCGGTCAACTGGATGTCGTTTTAAGACAGCATATAAACCATTACAGTTATAGGTTAGTTTGATTTTGTATCATTTTCAAAAGAGAAGCTTTAATAAATCACTAGATCAATAAAATGGATTTTAGTCAGCTAATTATTGTGGCTCTGGTTTCGTTCCGTGGCACTTCAGGTTCTTAAGTTAACGCAAAGATTTCAAGTACCATATATAAAAAACAAGTGCCACTCTACTGATTAGCATACCTGTATCATTTCTGCTTGTTTGAGCACACGATTTCCAAAAGAAAGCTTTTAACTTTAATTGCTAGGCAATTATTTTCCAAGAAAGATATGAATTGAATTTTATATGTCAACTGATTGAATTGATTGGGGCTTTTGGTTTTGGGATAATATCATCAATTTAATTTAAATATATATATAATTAAAAGATTTTATTTTTAGCTATTTGAAATATCAATGTACATAAAAAATATTTTGTTGAAGTGCAACATTCCAATTTATCTTTATTTTAATATTTATTATTTTAAATTAGTTTATAAAGTGTTGAATTTAAAATACAAAATGATGCTAGAGGTAAAAATGGTATATTTACATGGTTAGTTCCACTCTACTGATTGGTATGGTACAATAACAAGCAGTTTAACTATACTTTATAGAGTTGGATGATTTATCCAATCAAAATATTCAATTATTGGAAGTAAACCAAATCAATTGAAATCCACCACCTATTATTTAAATTGCTTTTTATGTATCCTATTGTAATCGAATCCTTTAAATCTCTCAAGATTCTTTCTTCCATCCAGAAAGGTAAAAAAAATTATTACAAATAAATGCTCATTTTTGGATTATTAGACAAGATAAAAAATGGGGCTTTTGATAAAAGGTTTCTCTGGAGAGCAGCTTATTCCTCACGCTGTGGTGTACGATAAAGAATATAAAAGTAATTTTAATGATAGGAAATTGATTCTTTTTTAAGGCACAGAATATATATTTAAGTATAAAACAGATGATATCATTTGGTGTAGGATGAGGCACGTAAAACCAGTGCCGCTTCGATTTTAAAGATAATGGCCAAGAAAATTTTAAATTAAAAATCAGCCACCCTGATCTTCAATGATGAAGAAATATAAAATCTATTGCGATCTTTGATCGACATTTTATATTTTGTTATATAAAAATGTTAGAAATAACTAGATATACCTCGTGGCAGTCGTAAGACTAGTCATAATTAATCTCGATTCAAACTGTGGAGTATAGCATAACATATACAGCATTTGTTATACCTTGAGTGAAGCTTAAACATCATGCACCAAAACAAAGCAAATCATGGAGAATAATGACGCAACTTGAAAGTCACAAAATGATCTGTGATCAGGGCTATGTTCCAGTTTGGTTTTCCTCTGATCTTTTAAAAGCTCGGGATCAGTAGCGGGCTGTTTTTTGCATCCTAATGTTTAAACAAGTTGCAGAATATAATGGTTGTAGATGGGGCACAACAAAAATGTGAACAATTTAGTACTATTTTCTAATCTACTCCGGGATTCTTTAACCCCATTACATATTCGAGATATACAATCTTATTTGAATTATAAAATAAGATGATATTTTAGGCTTTTAATTTTTATTCACACGTTCTAAAGAAAGATTCTAAAGAAAGATGGTTGGGGCTTTGGCAGAATATTCGGGAAAAATCCACTCCTTTTCATCTTTTAAACACTTAAAGCTGATCCTCTATAAAGACTATGTATTCCCCAAATTATAGAAGCTACCGTTTACAGAAAGGTTCTAGATAGGCCTTATTCTTCCAACTAAAGGGTGGAGGCACCAGATTGTATCCTTCTGCTTTCTGGCTGTAGATTTCTACAGTATGAAACCTAGAAGTGTGGCAAGAATAAACTATGGAACGATCGCTATGCAGCGCATCCGGAACAGTAAAACATGTTACCCCCCTCCTAATTTCTTTTAATCTGCATCAATCTTATCCTGGCTAATGAATATTGATATAAAATCAAAACAAAAAAAACTATTTCTTTATTGAAATATCCAAACGGTATCAAGATTTTTAAGCCAAAACTTAAAACATGTCTAAACTATCCAAGTTACAAGAAAAATTAACTCTTTGCGATTCGATTACACACGTGAAGCTCGAGTTAATATGAGCCGCTTTTTCGATCTGGCAAAATATCTACACTTACAAAAGGATACCTTTTTTAACCCAGTTAACCCTTCTCACATAAAATTTGTCAACCTTCAGCTAAACTCGTTGCTCCAGCCGAATAAGCTTTGGTAACCTTATTTCACACATTTTCTTCATTTCCCGTTATACTTAATGCCCTATCTTTGGATATGCTAGTGCAGTAGCGTATATATTGAGTCCCTAAAAATCATATGTAGAGGTTACTTATTTAAGCCCCATATATCTTGACACCATTCTAAAAATCATAAACAAACTACAACCATTAAGCATATAGTGCAATAGTCAAAATTATGCAAATACATCTATTATCGAACCAGCCAGTTGCAAAAAACAGCCAAATTATATTATTTCCCCATCACTGTTTTTTCTTGGTTGGGACCTAGATCATCTTAAACCTCGGGAAGGGATGCCAGGCAACTTTCCCCGGCTTGCCCGCTACCTATTAACAGCCAGATTCAAATCTAGTTGGATCTGGGTTACCTCTCTAGGGCTGATGCTGATAGGAAACCAACCAGATGTGGCTTACTGGTGCAGATTATCCACCTTTCTATACACGATGCAGATGTTTTGTCCTTCATCAGTTATATTTATCCGGTTATAGCATAAACACCAGAATGCAGTAGCTTTCTTAGCGGCGAGGATAACAAAACCAAAGTAGCCTAAAGAAGAATCCACTCAACTCGGAACAAAGCCAGCTGAGATCAAATAAGGGCTAAAGATCAAGGGATCTATGGGATCAAAGTAGGTGTCATGGAACCAGGTGGGACAGTTGCAGACATAGGCAGAGAGACTTCTGGGTCAGTGGGAAGCGCCCATCATATCTTTGGTGCTATATTAATCATATATGAGAAGGAATGGCCCAGCACGGACCAGTAGATGGGACCATGAAGTCTATCAAACCTGTTAGTGCAACATACATTACACCAAAGATTTGGGTAGAAGTGGTCTCATCTGTGATCCCCAAATCCTGCAGGCAGTTGGGCTGGGGGTGCCGGGAGGTGTGATGATTCACATTGGCAGCAGTTTTGCAGGCATGGGCTGATGTTGTCCAAGAAGAGAATAGTTATCTGAGAGAATTAGATTTGGTTGTTTGCTTTTGCCTTGGGGTGCCAGTAGGTTAACCCTCTACTGGTATCAGAGAAGGATAAAGGGTGCACCTAGGGATGGTTATGCTAATATAGTGTAAGAATCCCTAGACCATCTGGGGTGATAATACAGCTGGTTTTTCCTTGGAAGGGGATGATTCTGAGTCCTCATCGCCCTTCTAGAAGGCCAACTGGGGGGATAATGCAGTTGGTGATCCCTGGGATGATGGAGTGTTGAATCAGCACTGAAGTCATGATTCTAGCTGGGGGAGAGTTCAGCTAGATGACCCTTGCCTCTTAAAATAAAGGGTGCAAGAGCTTCTATGATAATATCTTCTGGGTGGTTTTAAGAAGGAGTCTTTCTACCGCTGTTAAAGCATAGGGTGCCTGGGATAATCTGAGGGGTGGCTGTTCAGAGGAACAGCTCCTGAATCCAAGGGATCAGAGCCATACCCAGAAATTGGAGTTGGTTACTCTGTTAATTCCCAAGCTAACCACTTGGGGAGCAAAGAGGAGAGAGAAAGTAGCGGGAGGAGAGCAAATACTTGCCTCTGAAATCCTTGGTGAGAGGCACCTATTATTACTATAATATAGAGAGAAAACCTCAGATGAAAGATATCTCAGCAGCTATAGAGAGAAAAGCCCAGGTGAAGGACATCTGTATTGGCTAACAGAAAGAGAAGTCCAGATAGAGGACATCTGTCAAAGGCCAAGAAGATAAAAGGAGTAGTAGTAATAGATGTAAGTCATCTATAGCAGCCAGAAGAAGTATAACAATTAAGAAAAAAGAGAGATTTAAAGAAAACAGAGATTAATATTAAAAGAGTAAGATCAAGAGAAAAGGCTAAAAAGATAAAGGAAATAAATAGAAACATAAAATAAATAAATGAATAGCAAAAAGAATAGATGAATGAAGTATCATTTAAGAGAATATGCCAAAAGGCAGGGAATTTTTGAGCTGGAACAGGGAACCAGTTACCATTTTGCGCAGCTTGAGCTGTTAGAGCTGTGCAAATAAAATCTGAGCTCAAATAAAAGTTACGGGGGTGAATTGCCCATACTAAAAGGAGGACCGAGAAAAGAGAGGTACACTGGAGCTTTAAGCCTACAAAACTACGGAAGAAGGGCAGAAAACATAGCAAAAAAATGAGTAGCAGATGGCAAACAAGATATGTGCCATGCCCAGGCGTGATATCTGACTCATCTGCAAACAGGGCCGTGGAGCAATGTTAGGGAGCTAACCTTGGGTGGCCAGCCTGTTGTCTTCTGGGAACACACAGATTGCAGGGTTTGCAGGCAGGGCCCACCACAAGATTGGGGCTAACTCAATAAGGTAGGGCATTGACTTTCCCACCCAGGACCACAGGCCAGCAACCAGGATTATAGTGTCAATCACCCTAGTAAGGGTGATGTACACAATCCCAAACAGCTTGTTGGTATGGTCCAGGGGAAGGTTGAGTGCAGATGCAGGCATTGGTTTGGGGGTCACTGGTGGTTCCATGTCCAACTGGTATGCAGGCAGGAAGTTATATTTATCTCTGAACAGCTTGGGTTCAAATACATGCCAAGGACCTTGTCTATTATATCTGGCTGCTGGTATTGCATGGGCCAGGGGGTCTTATTCCAGGATCTTCTCAGGGGAGTACTCCTTGTGTTCAGGCTTCAGTGGGTACAGTAGCTTTCAAACCTGTTGAGATAAACATATATTATTCTGTTTTGAGCGCATGAACTCAGTCTAAAAATGGAATAAAAATCAAGGAATTTATATTAAATTACAATATATTTGGATCCACTTTGGTTTCGTTTTTAGACTGAGTTCTTGCCTTCTAAACTGAATAATATATGTTTATCTCAACAGGTTTGAAAACTAATGTACTTGGTAAAGTGAACAGGACCAAATGGGGCACCAGGCAGACAGTAAACTACAGGCAGAGGGGCAGCCAGGCCAGGAGATCTTGTACTGAACTGATGAATTGCAAAGATGAAACAAGGCAATCATTGGGAACCCCAATAACTCATAAGCTTTATTTAAAAATGGCAATAAAGTCTTAGCGCGGGGTCTATGGGTTATATAGTAGCCCACCACCAAACTTTAAATTTTCCAGGTGGGGTTCATCAATATATTGGGAAATATGAGGTTGGGTGGCCAGATGCCCAGGTT
This sequence comes from Entomophthora muscae, assembly GCA_014839935.2. NCBI lineage: Eukaryota > Fungi > Entomophthoromycota > Entomophthoromycetes > Entomophthorales > Entomophthoraceae > Entomophthora > Entomophthora muscae. The sequence continues at coordinate 149,799 of QTSX02000814.1, read as the reverse complement.
CAGAAAAAGAAAGATGGCACTGCTGCTGGGTGTCTGCTTATTGGTTGAACTCTCTGGAAAGGTTGCTTGATTCCTCTGTTCTCAAGCCATGGCCAGAGGGCAGACTTCAAGCCCAGGTTTTCCTTGGGTGATGAGTCTTGATTGGCCACTAGTGTAGACTTCAAACTGATGAAGCTAATGGTAGGAATTTCTTTGCCTCCATCAGGTAATTTTTTGATCTTTCATTCTGTGCTGTAGTTTCCAAAGTTTGGCTGATATTATCATCTCAGGAATTATGCTTGGCCTCAGCTTGAGGGGGCTTGATCCCAGAAAAATGTGGGCAGCTGGCCCTTTGGTCCTTAGGGCTGGCAGCCGGCAGGATTTCAGGGCCAGGGTTCAAATCCTGCCCTTGGGCCCGGGTTTTGAGGGGAGGAAAATTGTTGATCCTGACACCATCCCCTTCTTCCCCCAAAAGCCCTTCCTTTGTGTCCTTCTTGTCCAAGTATTGTTGGATGGCTTGCTTGGCATTGATGAGGTTGCTCAGGGGTTCCCAGGTGCTTTCTTCTATTGGGCAGCCTCTCCACTTGTTGTAGTACTGGGGGGTCTTGTAGTGGACTTGATTGCCATGGATGTACTTGACTTTGTACTTGTTTGAGTGGTCCTTCCAAATTGGCAGGGGGCTAGACTTGATCTTCTGGTGAGGAAGGGAGTTCCCATCTTTTTCGAACAGTAAGGCACAGTGAAACATGTTGTGGATCTTCCACGTGGGGGTAGGTCTAACTTGAAGGCAACTTCTCCAATGAGCTTGGTGATCTTGTGTGGCCCGCTTCTTCTGTGAGCCAATTTCCTATAGGGTACATGTAGGGGCACATTCTTAGAGTCCATGTAGACTTTGTCTCCAACTTGCAGGGGTTGATCAGGAGTTTGTTTACAGTTGGTAAAGACCTTTTACATTTGTACTACATGGTTCAGGTTGGCTAGGCAGGTAGTTTATGTGCTGTGTATCTGTTCAATCCAGGCGCGTCCGGACAAGTTGGTTTCCTTGTTCCCAATGCTAGGGCCCCATGTAGGGTCAAACCCATAGTTGGCTTTGAACAGGACATGCCAGTGGAGGCATGATCTTTGCTGTTGTAGGCAAACTGGGACATTGTCAGGATTGACAATTTTCTTTCCCTCAAAACCTGGGCCCAAGGGCAGGATTTGAGCCCTGACCCTGAATCCCTGTGGGCTGCCTGTCTGCATTTTCCTGGGGTCAAGCCCCGCAAGCTGAAGCCAGGAATGATTACCCAAATGGCAAAGCAAGCCAAACCAAAGGAATCATTAAACCAAATGAGGGAATAATCAAGGTGTCTAATGGAGGCAACAAAATTTTGACTATTAGCTTCATGAGCTTGAATTCTACACTAGTGATCAATCAAGAGCCATCCCCAGAAGAAGGCACAGGCCTGTGGCCCAACTTCATGACAACAACCCTAGAGCAAGATAATCAAGTAACCAATTCAAGATCTCTGACCAATGAAAGAACTCCTGGACTGGGTGCCATTTTGCTGCCTTTGAACCCAAGCACCCAGATCTCCTGGGCCCACATTTCCCAATGCCCTGATGAGCCCCCCATGGAAAATGTTAAGTTTGAAGGTGGGGTACTATATAGACCCAAGGACCCTGCGCTCCAAACTTATTGCCATTTTTGAATAAAGGCTATGTTATTTTGGCTTACACAGAAGATGCCTTATTTTGTCTTTGCCATCTATCAAATCATTACAAGATCATCCAGCCCTTCTGCCCGCAGGTTTTTGTCCTCCAGGTTTTCTCTTTGGCCCCGTCCATTTCACAGAGTACCTTCTGAGACCTGGATATAAGGATTACACCCCAGGAAAGATCCTTGAACTAGACCCCTTGGCCTGCATACAATCCACAGTTATATACAACCGCCAAGGCCACTAGATCCTAGCAGCACCCAAGTTGTTCAGAGGCAAGTTCAACTACCTGCCTGCCTATGAACTCAATATAGAACTGCCTATGACCCCCAAGCCAATGCCTGCCTCCTCACCTGGCCTCCCAACCAATCACACTGGCAAGCTGTTTGGGATTGTGTATATCACCCTCACAGGGGTGATTATGTCAGGGATTCCTTCCCTGACTCTCTTAATTTTATTGACAACATTAATGGGAGAGCAAAGACACAACAACACAGACACCAAGTTTTTGACACCAGGATGTTTGCTATTGATGATTGGAACGGGGATCAAACCCGGAACCTTAAAGAAACACCTATTGTTAGTCTAAATTCAACTAGTCAGCTTACTGTACCTATTTATAAGCATTCTATTGAATCAAATTTTGTTTTTGCGCTTTGAATCAATTTCAAAAAGGTTAGTAAGTTGAGTGTTAACGTCACTTACCGCCCGGCCGCTGATTGGCTGCCTGGGACCATCCTGACGCTCTTGGATCTAGTGTCAGTCAATGAAACTGAGGCTCTGCTCTTTAGATTGATTGATAATCAATATGAGCACCACTTAAATTACAAGGATCTTATGGTTTGTCTTGTTTCTGTCCCTCTTAAATTTATGATTATAGTACAACTCTAGCCCAAAATTAATGCCCAACTAACACAGGTATTAATCTTAATCATGAATTTCTTGAAAATCATTGGTAAATCCCTCTCATCTCCCCCAATATCCACTTAAATTACCCAGCCTCTATTTTCAAGGCTATTTAAGTGTACAAATCTTATCACACTTAGTTGTTCCAATAATAAAGACTTTATCCTATACCTGTTACTCATTTATCTTCTGATAAACTTATTTTTGAAGCCATGAGAGGTATTCTATTCCTGTTCTGGTTTCTAGCTTCCTTCTTGTTGGTGGTGTCAACCTTGGAAAACCCAACACCTACAACTGACTGGTACAACTCTTCTCCATATGACGCCCATCAAAAGGAACCCCTTGCCAACGGGTGGTTCAAGTACCCCTCCAGCCACTGGGGACGTAAATTCCAATATGGTCATTTGTTCACTCTGCCTCCTGCCAAACCTGCTCTGGTTAGACCTTAAGCCTTCTTCTACCTCTTGACGTATGTGGTGGGATACTACATACTTGGTCAGTTCAGCTCCATGTTTGGAAGATTTGCCTACTTGGGACAACTAGGACACCTTGCAATGGTCACGGTTCCCCTCGGCTTGGTAATAGCAGGACTTAACTTAGGGGCCTTGGCCCACCAATTAGGGAACTTGTTCCCTGTCAAGTGGGTCCCTGACAGATTGACACTATAATCCTGGTCGCTGGTCCATGGTTCTAGGTGGAAAAGTCCTTCTCCTACCTATTTAAGTTAGCTCTAATCTTGTGGTGGGCCCTGTCCGCTAAACCTGCAGCCTGCGTGTTTCCAGAAAACAACAGGCCAGCCGCCCAAGGTTGGATCCCTGACAGTGGCACCCTATTCAACTCTTATTTGACTAGGGTTATGTCATGCCCTGCCCCAAAGGGCAGGCTCTTTAAATTACTATATTTACTTTGTTTTTGCTTGATTTAGTCTTTCTATATCTTTAAATATTAGAATTTTAAATTAAGAGTTAATCTTTAAGCATTTTAATATAATTTACCTTGTTTTACGTCAGTTTGCATTTGAGTTGCTGTTGTTGTCTTCCCCCTTCCTAGCTATTCTATTATCTTATATATTTCTACTTCAAAATTATAATATTTTCAAATTTCACTTACTTTTCAAATCTCCTGGTTATGTTGTTGTCGCTCTTCCCCAGCTTCACATTGCTGATCTGTGGGCTTTAATAGGTTTCTGGTTTCTCTTCTCCTCCAGGTTCCCTCATGTATTTTCCTCTAGCTGCCCTTCTTTTGGCTGTTGTTTCCCCTATGTCATTATTTTAAACGGAATGAAAACTAAGTATAAATAAAAAGCTTGTGAAGAGTAGGCTTTAAGCCAAAATTCTAAGTGATTTGTTACCTTTAATCTTTAGCAATTTTTAAACTTCAGATCTTAAATTTTAGGAATTTGAATTTTTAATAATTCATTCTAAGTTTTCTTCTTTTCTTTTCTTAGTTAAATAAATGGAAGTTTTAAAATAGCAAGCCTTAGGCTTGTTGTATCCATTAGATTCCCCTAAAGGAATCTTTTAATAGTTACAAGTACCAGTTTGCTGATGGAGAGTATCTCAATATCAACATTGTCTTAGTTACTAATTGTTCACCATTAAATACCTTGTTTTATCTTCTTTGTTTAGGGCTCTTAAACTCTATCAGTCCTTTTGTAACCCAGTATAAATTCTAGCAGGATTCTGTAAAATTATATTACAGACAGTACCTACCTTGTTATAACTTCTGAATCTTAACCTTAATGCTTTACACTCTTAAGTTTATAACCTTGCACCACTATGGGCAAGACCTTAAATTATTTTGGCTTCTCATGAGATTGACCCAGGCAATACTTTTTCCATCTCTTCTATCATCTTTTTAGCTTTGTTCCTCTCTATTATTATTGTAAAATTGTTATCTCTAGTAGTTTTTTTACTCAGTTGGTTATATGATAAAGTTTTTTGTAATAAAGAGGGACATATTCCTACTTCCTACACCAATCAAACAGTAGTTCTTAACACCTTAGCTCATAGTTCTCCACCCCCTAGTATATTTAACACTTTAGCTTATGTACAGGCCCACTTTACTGCTTATGGATCTGAATTCTCTACCAGCTCCCATAAGGTCCTTTACCTTGCCAAGAAACTCACTGGTCACTACAGAGATTGGTTTAGCTCTCACTCAATACGCAACCCAGGTATCCTCCAGAACTATGATCTCTTTGTCAGTTCCCTCCTATCATTCTCTGGAGAAGACAAAGAGTTGTCTACTCCCCCCACTTCCCAATTTGCAGGCCTCACACAAGGATTGCTTCCACTTGGCAAATATAACCAGAAGTTCCACTCCCTTCAGTCAATACTACAAGCCTCTGATGCCGAGGCTTGCAGCTTCTACAAGATAGGCCTCAACAAGTTGCTCCAGGAATTTTCAGTCCACCACAGCCTTCCCAATGAATTAGAACTTCTTATCAGAGATTTGATTAAGTGGAACCAAAGATACCTTTCCTCAAAAATACATCCTCCTTCAACCTATCCCCTGCAGCCAGGTTGTTTGTACCAGACAAGGTACCTCTTTCTTCAACCCCTCTGTGAAAGATCCAGGTCCAACCAGTCCAACTTACCATTATCCTGCCCTTGACTCTTATTGCCATTACCTTTATATGACAAATCTTCAAGGATCTTTGCCTCCAGGGAGGCAATTTTATGGGACAAAACTTTATTGTCATCCCACCAACAAGCCATGATCTCAACACTTTTTTCCTCTCTTGCTCTTAAAGCCTCAATTTCACAATTTTCCATTGCTTTCACTTGTTGTAAAATTTTGTCAAATCCTACTAACAGGTTCCAAGAGTCCCACACATATATTTGATTTCCTTGAGCGGGAGTCCCTTCTTTTGTAAAGTAATTGGAGTATAACTCTTCAAACGCAGCTTTCACTTCCACCAAAGCCTCCTCAGGCACAGTCTTGGTGACCTTCAAGATTGCCCAAGCTTCCTCCAAAAAACTTGTAGGAACTTCTTTCCTGGCAGCAGTGGTTTCCAAGTGAAGTGCTCCAAATTTTGCCCTTTCAAAAGATAACAAAGAAGACATAATAATTGAAAAAGTGGTTGAGGGGAAAGCGTTGAAATTGACAATATATCTTTATTAAAATTTAGCTGTTTTTGCTTATATACCATTCAGGGCATATTTGGCTGAAAACCCCTCTGGTTCCTGAATCAACCTATAATTCATATCATGTGGTCTATGAAATTTGAGTCATTCAAACTTAGATCTTTACCTAAAAGATTCCCTGTCATTCTCAGCCCATGATAATTAACCTACAATGAGAAGGAGTTACCTGACGCCATTCATCTCAATGTATTGATTTGGCATGGAGCTTCCTCAGCTCCTGGTGCCAAAACCCTGTGGAATATAAACATTCCAAAACTCAGCTATCAGTGTTCCAACTGGTAACAAGATGATCAAACCTGAATCCCTAGAGATCATTGCCTTTATTTAGTCATCTTCACATTTAATGGTTTTTTGCATTAAAACCCATTTAAACGCTTCAAAACTCCAACCAGGCGCCACTGCAGCGCCCAGGAACTTTTCCAGGCAGCGCCTGGAACATTCACTGGGTGGCGCTTTACAAATCAATTAGGTGGCGTGGCGGCGCTTTTAACCTAATGAATTTTCCAAAATGGTGCTTTTAACCCAAAATTTGGGGATTTACTTACGGTCAACCTTAACCAAATTTCTTGACACAGTCAAGGAAATTAACCAATATAACTAAATACTCATTAATTATATTCCCATGTATTTATTAATTAACCTTCCCGGTTAATTAAATTGTTTTTGAGACGCCTAGTCCCCAAGATTGCTTTGGTCAATCTTGCCTCAATTTTACTAGTTAGCCTGGCATAACTAACCACCCATATTCTGTTCTTTTATTAAATATATATATCCAGTTTCCAGGAATCTTTACCTTAAGAATTCCAGTCAAACCTATCTACATGAAATAAACAGCAAAAACAGAACAACTTTATATTTTGGAGTATTTATTTGGCTAAATACTCAACAGTAACTGTTGTACAGTCACACCCTCCACCTGGTGCCAAGCCAAAAGCTGAAGGAGGCTTTTGCCTCACTGCTGGGGAAGTCCTCAGAAGAAGGAAAAATAACCTCTGCTCCTACTGTGGATCAAAGGAACATCTTCTATCAGCCAGCCTCTCTCTAAGTGTTTCCCCTTTGTCAACAAGACCTCCACTATCACCTCACTTTCTCTTAGCAACACTTCCAAGTCACCTAATTTCTTAGTAAATATTCATGAGCCTTTGGGAAAAATCAAGGTCCTTGCTCTTCTTGATACTAGCACCAATGCCAACTTCATTAAAGAGAAACTTGCTAACCTAATTGGTCTTCCCGCTTTTGGGTCCCTTGATATTAAAGTGGGAAATAACACCCCCACTGGCACCACACCTATCCTCCAACTGTCACCATTGACTTGGAGGGCTCCCCATTCTGCGTCATATGTAACCCCTCCCCCAACTTATCATTCCCTTTCATCCTTGTATTCCCTTGGCTGAGAGAGTCCTTGCTTAACTTTGATACCCAAACAACAAGATTTCATTTACTTGCAATGACATTGTTAAATCACTATCTCTTGTATCTGGGACTCTTTGCCCAATTCCCTCCAAACTCAACCTGACTACCATATCTAGTACAATCCCAGTTTCTCTTTCCGCTAAAGACAAGGATGAATTACCTTGTTGTTACTCCAACTTCAAGGATTGCTTTAGTGAAGAAGAATGTAACTTGCTACCTCCTCATAGGTCCTACAATATCCAGATAAACCTTAAACCAGGCAACACTCCTCCCTGGGAAAGACTTATTCCCCTCTCTGACTCAGATAACACCCTAATAAAAAACTACATCAATGAGTAACTCTCTAAAGGCTTCATATCACAATCCACGTCTTCATGTTCTTCCCCCATCTTCTTTGTCAGTAAATCAGATGGCTCCAAGCGCCCTTGTGTCAATTATATAGCACTCAATAAGATCATAATCAAGGATATATGCCCTATTCCTTCTGCTGAGGCTTTGAACAATTGCCTTGCTGGCAGCTCTGTATACACTAAAATTGACCTCTGAAGTGCTTTCAACCAGGTCAGAGTCTCTCCTGGCCACAAATGGAAGACCGTGGTCCGTACCCCATTTGGGTTGTATGAGTACAATTTTATGCCCTTTGGATTATGTAACACTCCTTCAACCTTCCAGGATCTCATGAATGAAGCTCTCCTTCCATTTATTAACAAATTTGTTGTTGTTTACCCGGACAATATTCTATTATAATCCTCCTCCCTTGCCATGTACTTCACTCACGTTACTCAGGTCCACCAGAGACTCTGAGGCTACAGCCTTTTTGCAAAATCTTCAAATTGTTCATTCTTCTGCTCTGAGGTGGACTTCCTCGGCTACGTGGTCACTAAGAACAGTTTTGTAGTCTCTCCCTCTAAAGTCAAGGCCATTCAAGACTGGCCCATTCCCAAGACTTGCTCCCAACTTTGTGATTTCCTTGGGCTGGCAAACTATTGCTGTAAGTTTGTGTAAAATTTTTCTTCATTGGTCTTGCCGCTCACAGCCCTGACATCTCCTTCTGTCTCCTTTTCTTGGTCACTGTCATGGCCTGCCATGACATGGTAGCTTTAAAAAGCCTCATTTTAAAGGCTTGGATCAATAAAGCTACTTCTTGCTGTCAGAAAGCTACCTTGATAATCTCCCTTGGTACCCTAGATCAAAAGTTATGACAATTTAAAGAGCCAAGTTCAAAACCCCTGTCAATATGTCCCAAAATGGTCGCGAGATTGGATTTCAAACCAAGACAAACAACAATTAGTGAGCGGGCAAATCCAATCATATCTCAGCTTCCAGTGATCAGTTTTGAACATTCTTACGCTCAAATGAAAGCCCCAGATGAGGAGAATCCATCCAAGGTATTTTTAGATGACCAACTGAGGCAAAGCGCGAATTTCAAATCTGGCCAAAGGAATATGACTAGAATTAGTCAACTGATGTTTCAAACTTTTAGCATGACCCTCCAGATAGAGAGACAAGGACCTTCAGGAAGAATCTGGAAGAATTTCAAAGACCAATGTAAATGGTATAAAAAGAACCTAGTTCCCCTTTTCCCCATTGTGATCATTCTTGGTCTGAATAATAAATAACGGACTTCTCTTAGACTATAGTTTAAATGGATCAGAGTTGGGAGCCCTTGGGCCCTGAAAGTCACCTGAAGCTCAACTTGCTTTTGAGGCAACCAAGTCTGCCTTCCTCTCAATGCCTGTCCTCCTGATGCCAGACCCTTCCAAACCTTTCTTGGTCAAAACTGACACCAGCAACTATTCCATGAGGGGTGTTCTCCTTCAGCTTGGGGGGATGGGATGCAACACCCTGTTGCATACTTCTCCCAAAAACATCTTCCTGCTGAACGTAACTATCCAGTATACAACAAGAAAATCTTTGCTATCATCAAAACACTCAAGCATTGGCGTTGCTACCTTGAGGGACTTGATGAACCATTCCTCATTTACACAGACCATAAGAACTTGCTTTACTTCACCAAGTTGCGCCGCATCTCCCAGAGACACACTAGATGGGTATTGGAGCTATCAAATTTTTGCTTCAAGCTTGTATACAAGAAGGGTATACTTAATACCCTATCCAACGCACTTAGTTGCCACCCTTTATTGTCCAACATTGACAAAGACTACTAAATCCTCAACACCAAGATTGTTCTTTCTCCCAAGAGCTTTCTCAAACTCAATGTTATCAGTACCACAACTCCCAACATACTGAAGCAAATCCACAAATCCCAACTTTCCAACAAGGCCTTGTCCCAGATTATTGACGCTCTTACAAACAATGAGGCAGTCACAAACCCTTACTTCTCTCTGCTAGATGGTGTGTTATACTTCAACAACCTTTTGGTAGTCTTCTCCCCAGACCTTCAACAGCTACTAACCATCATGTTCCATGATTCCCTTGCTGCAGACCACTCTAGATATAAGAAAACTCTTTCTAAACTCTGTGATCACTTCTGGTGGCCAAAGATATCCACCTTTTTCAAGTCATATGTCAGTAGTTGCCTTGTTTGCCAAAGAAGTAAGCATTTCACTCAGAAATCTGTGGGTCTTCTATGTCTCCTCCCCGTCCCTGAGGGTCCTTGGCAATCTGTCTCCCTGGATTACATTGTCCAGCTTCCTCAGTCTGGGAGTTTTGATGCCATACTGGTCATCATAGACAGGTTCTCAAAACAGTCCATTTTTGCTCCTTGTAATTCCAACATTACTGCAAAGAAGACTGCTTCCCTATTTTTTAAACATGTCTTTATTCACCATGGTACCCCAAGAGATATTGTTTCCAACTGTGGACCACAATTTCTTTCCCTGTTCTGGAAGGAGTTTAGGACCCAGCTAGGTGTTCACCTTTCTCTTAGTACACCCTATCATCACCAATCTGATGGTCAAACCAAATGTACAAACCAAACACTGGAATGTTTCCTGTGCTGTTTTTTCAACAAACAACAAGGCAATTGGGCTTCCCACTTACCTTTAGCCCTGTATTACCACAATGCTACTCCCCATTCCTCTACCAAGATGACTATGTTCATGGAAAATTTAGACTATAATCCTGCCTTTGTCCCTTCTTTCATTTCCTCTGTCTGTTCCCTGTCAGCTGAGGAGCTCCTGGTCCAGCTACAACTCATCCAGGATTCCTTAAAATAGAATATCTCTAAAGCTATTGAGGTTTACAAGGTCCATGACAACCATCACCGTCAGGAAGGAAAGAGCATCTAAGTCAACAACCTTGTATATCTTAATACAAAGAATCTTCCTATCAGATGGCCCTCCTGTAAGCTTGATCCCTGATTCATAAGGCCTTTTCTTGTAACCAAAAGGGTTGGAAAGGTAGCATACCACATTCAACTTCCTCCAGGGTATCACATCCATGACGTCTTCCATGCTTCCCTTCTAAAGCTCCATACTATTCCTCCTCCTTCTTGTCAGAGCAATGAAACACCTCCTCCTCACATGGTTGAAGGAGCTCCTGAATATGAGTTTGAATCCATTATCAACCATTGATATCACTACGGTAAACTCTAATACCTGGTTCTTTGGAAAGGGCATTCTATCAAAGAGAGTTCTTGGGAGCCTTTGTCCAACCTTACCAACTGTCCTGAGGCCCTCATTTCTTATATCCAAGCACATCCTGAGCTTGGATCTGGAGGGGGTGATTTCATGCTCTGCCCCAAAGGGCAGACTCTTTAAATTACTATATTTACTTTGTTTTTGCTTGATTTAGTCTTTCTATATCTTTAAATATTGGAATTTTAAATTAAGAGTTAATATTTAAGTATTTTAATATAATTTACCTTGTTTTATGTCAATTTTCGTTTAAATTGCTGTCATTGTATTCCTTCTTCCTAGCTATTCTATTAGCTTATATATTTCTACTTCAAGGTTAGAATATTTTCATATTTCACTTACTTTTCAAATCTCCTGGTTATGTTGTTGCCGCTTTTCTCCAGCTTCACATTTATCAGGAATGACAATTTGGTTGCTCCTAAATCTCAAAATATGGAATCAGAGTCAAACCCTGGACAAAAACCTTTGCAAACTGCCAGACTCATAAGCTGGGAACACAATAACCCACTACTAATTGATAAAGTTGCTGCCAGCCCGCCAGGATCTGAACCCTTAGCTGCCCTGCAGGATTCTGCAAGCAAACTGCCAGTGCAAGATGCCGGGAATTTCCCCAAGGTGCCAACACCTAATACTGGCAGTTTGCCCGGTGAAATAGACAAATTTCTCCCTGAGAGTTATTCTGAACTCCCCCAAAGTCCGGGGAAGGCACTGAACCCAAAGAGGCACCTGATACCCGAATTGATAAACACAAGGATTCAAAGTCTTCTCACCCCAAAGCGGCCAGTGGCAAACAGCCAGTGCCAAGCGCCACACTGCCATCTGAGACACCTGATGCCAACCTGCCCAAACCCAGAAAGCACAACCAGGAAGTGAAGCCTGGCAGTGTGGGATAAATACCTGCCAGGCCAAGACCAACCCCCATTGTCATTTTTAAATAAAGGTTATGAGATATTGGTTTCCCCAATTATTGCTGTATTTTATTCTTGTCATCTGCCAGTTAACTTGAAGATTGTCTGACCCCCCTGCTAACTCGCCAGCTACGTACCACCTGCCAGGTGCTCCCTTTGGTCCTGTCCACTTCACAGAGTACCCCTTAAAGCCCGAGTACAGGGACTACACCGCCAACAACATACTAGCCCAGGATCCCTTGGCCAGAACTACTGAGCAAACCAGATACAGCCAAGAAGGTCCTTGGTACATTACCAAGCCCCTCCTGTTCAGAGATAAATACAACTTCCTTCCTGCCTACCAAATAGACATGGAGCCACCTGTCACCCCCAAACCAATGCCTGCTTCCTCAGCCAAGCTCCCACTGGATCATACCAACAAGCTTTTTGGAATTGTATATATAACTCTCACGGGAATAATAGCTACTATTGTTCCTGCCGCTGGTCTGTGGTTGTGGCTGGGCAAGTCAATGTCCTACCTCATTAAGTTAGCACCAATCCTTTGGTGGGCCCTGCCCACCCAGTCCACAACCTGCCAGTTCCCAGACGCTAGCAAGCCGGCCAATCAGGGTTAGTTCCCTGACATTATGACAATCTATTTTAAGCCTGGTACTCTGAGCCCCAAGATGTTGATTATTCTTGGGACATCTTGTATGTTCTTTATAATGATAATCACTTATTACACATTTATGATGACCAAAAACCTGATCTCTTCCGCGTGGAAGAATACAAACATGACCCCAGACAACCCCAAGAACTCCAACCCCGCCACCAAAGCTGCCAAAGGACCCTCCTCTCAGGTTCAGAATGTGATAGTCAACCAATCCCTCACCAAAGTAAAAATGCCCCAGATGGGAAACTTACTCTTGAAGAGGCCCGCCGCGCCATGCCAGTGCTCCGGCTACATTTTCAAGCCAATGCCCCATCCTATTCCCATGACACCAAAAAGGTACTTGGAGTAGCTGTCATGCTATCAGGAGACGCCCTTGATTGGTTTGGCAAAGCCACCGCCAAAGACGTGGAATTCTGCCTAGATTATGCCAAGTTTGAAGCCAAACTGATGGCCACAGGAGAAGACCGCAACACCAGATACTACGCCCTGAACTCCTTGTTGGAAATCCGGTAGGGCGCCTGTCCCATCCAAGCTTACATTGACAAATTCCTCAAACTAAAGACTCACACCCAACTGGAAGACAAACTGGCATCCATCATCTTCCAAAAGGGAGTCAACCTAGCAATGAAGGACTTGTTGAAGCACCATCCGCCCACCCTCAGCCTAGACAATCTAGTTCCCCTGTGCAAGGGCCTTAGCATGAACCAGGAGAATGCTGGCCCCTCCCAGACCTGCCAAACCCAAGCACCAACCCCCAACAGAACAGAGATGACACCCAAAGAGCTCCAACAACACTATCACAAAGGACTCTGTTTCCACTGCCACAAGGCGGGCTACTTGACCAGAGCCTGCCCTAAGAAGAACACTGCCCAATCTCACTGGCACAAATAAACACTTCTTCTCAGTTTTACAAATTCATCCAAGTGACTATAGAGCTATTGGGAAACAAGAACCATATTGAAGCTTTTATTGATACAGGAGCTGATGAAAGTTTCATTGACGCTGGCCTGGCAAAGGAACTAGGCATGACAGCTTCAGAGCGTAGCCTACAAGTAGTCATGGGAAACAGCTCTCTGGAAACTGGCTATGAGTGTGAACAAGAACTCCTGTTGACAATTGGACATAATGTGTACCTGTTGTCTCTGATCCTATTACCCAGACTACCTCACCCCCTTATATTGGGCGACTCCTGGTCTGACAGACATGGCCTGATCCTGAACTATTGTGAGCAAACTGCCACATTGGGCCAACCTGAATCTTGCGACACTGTCCTCTTTTTCATGAGCCATGAGCCATGGCCAAACCCCTACCAACAAACTCTTGGCTATGAAGATAGAACCTAGCGCTGGAATACTGCCTACTCCCTACAGAGATGGAATCATGTGTTTAGTGAAGAAGAAGCCACAAAACTACCCAGCCATTTGATATACAACCACACCATAGACCTGATACCGGGAACCCAACCTCACCATGGCCCCATCTACAGCTGCAACCACCACAAACAAGTAGCCTTGAAAGCATACCTGGAGGATATGATAAAAAAGGGTTTCATCTGAGTGTCAAAGGCCCCCTGCTTGTCACTCATGCTGTTTTTAGGAAAAAAAGATGGCAGGATGCAACCTTGCGTAAACTACCAGAAGCTGAATGATATCATAGTGAAGAACAGCTATCCCATCCCTAATGCTGACAACCTCTGTGATGTACTGACTGGAGCCCAGGTGTACTCAAAAATTGACCTTAGAGATGCATTCAATCAAATCCAAATCAAGGACAGAGATGAATACAAAACAGCCTTCAAAACCTGATATGGGTTGTACAAGTACCTAGTAATGCCATTTGGCCTGTGCAACGCCCCCAGCACTTTCCAAAGGATGATCAATACCGTCCTAGGGGAATACCTTGACCAATTTTGTGTCGCATACTTGGACAACATCCTCATCTACAGCAAGTCACATGAGGAGCACCTCTAACACCTGGACCTGATTCTGGAAAAAATCTCCCAATCCAACCTACATGTCAAACTTAAGAAATGTGAATTCTTTCAGACTGAGGTCAAATTCCTGGGATACATAGTGAAGACTGGCAGTTTTTTCTATGGCACAGGACAAAGTAGAAGCAATAACAGCCTGGCCGGTACTCAAATGCAGAAATGATGTGAGAAGTTTTTTGGGCCTGGCAAATTATTTTAGGGATTTAATCCAAAAATATTTCTCACATCACTCTGCCCCTGACCCGCCTTTGCTCAGATAAGGTTATTTTTGCTTAGACTGACAAGTGCACATCAGTATTTGAGACCCTAAAACTTGCGTTCACCTCTGCACCCGTCCTGGCAATGCCTGACCCATCCAAGCCATTTGTACTGGAAACCGACGTGTCCAACTTTGCGGTGAGAGGGGTCCTTCTTCAGGAAGGAGGGGATAGTATGCTAAATCCTGTAGCATATTACTCCAAGAAGATGCTGCCTGCCGAAGGAAACTACCCAATCTACAACAAGGAGATGCTCGCAATAATGAAGACCTTGAAACATTGGCACCGGTACCTATATGGCGCTGAATTCTCAGTAAAAGTCCTAACTAACCACAAGGACTTGGTTTACTTCTTTAAAACCAGACAGTTGAACCAGAGACAGGCCAGATGGGCTCTAGAACTGGCCAACTACACCCTGACAATTGACTATAAACCTGGGAAAGTCAACATAGTACCTTACACACTGAACAGAAGAGCAGATATAATTTTGACCACAGCTGAGACCAAGGACCACAACACCCATGTACTCCTTGATCCCGCCAGCCTAGGCATCCAACTGATGTTCATGAAGATCATGGCCTGTAAGTCTGACATAATTGAGGCGCAGAAATTAAACAAGTATTCAGCAGAACTCATTGCTAACTTGACCTCAGACCCAGATAGCTGACACTACAAGAAGGGATTCTCATTAAAAGGAACCACTCTGCTATTACACAACCAGATCTACGTACCAGAAGGCAAAACAAGGATCAAAGTACTCATAGACTATCACAACTCAGAGATGGCCGGCCACCCTGGCAGACTCAAGACAATCCAAGGAATCAAGAAGAATTATGCTTGGCCCCAACTGGACAAAGATGTGGCCGCCTACATCAAAGGCTATGAGACATGTGGAAGAACCAAACCCCGTAGATCCAAACCTGAAGGCTTGCTAAGACCACTAGACATACTAGCAGGACCCTGGCAGTTCATTTCAATGGATTATATTGTGGAACTGCCCCCCTCTAATTTGTTCAATGCAATCCTAGTCATGGTAGATAGATTCACTAAAATGTCCTATTTTGTCCCTACCACCACCCACTGCACTGCCGCAAAGACAGCTAGACATTTCCACAACCACATCCTAACCCAACATGGAACTCCAGCGGGAATCATCACTGATAGAGGACCACAATTCACCTCCAACTACTGGGCTCAGATGATGAAGGACTTGGGGGTAAAGCGCTGTGTATCAACCTCCTACCACCCACAGACTGACGGCCAGACTGAACAAGTGAACCAAATACTTGAACAATACCTACAATGCTATGCCAACGCCAACCAAGATAACTGGGCCAAGATGCTACCTATGGCACAGTACGCCTACAACAGCAAAGACCATGCATCTACTGAAATGTCCCCTTTCAAAGCAAACTACGGGTTTGACCCCACATGGGACTCTAGCATTGGAAACAAGGAAACCAACCTGTCTGGCTGCACCTGGATTGAACAGATCCACAAAACTCAAACTATATGCCTAGAAAACCTGAACCAAGCAGTATAGATACACAAGGCCTTTGATGATCAAAAAACGGACCCTGGTAAATCCCTCCAAGTTGGAGACAAGGTCTATTTGGATTCCCGTAACGTGCCCCTGCATGTGCCTTGCAGAAAACTAGCTCACAGAAGAAGCGGGCCACACAAGATCACCAAGCTCATTGGAGAAGTTGCCTTCAAGTTAGACCTACCCCCCACATGGAAGATCCATAACGTGTTCCACCGTGCCCTGCTGTTCAAAAAAGATGGAAACTCCCTTCCCCACCAGAAGATCAAGTCTAGCCCCCCACCAATCCGGAAGGACCACTCAATTGAGTACGAAGTTGAGTACATCCACGGCAACTGGGTCCACTACAAGACCTCCCAGTACTACGTCAGGTTTTCAGGCTACCCCCTGGAAGAAAGCACCTGGGAACCCTTGAGCAACCTAACTAATTCCAAACAGGCCATCCAACAATACCTTGAGAAAGACCCTGAAAGGGGGAATTTTGGGGGAAGAAGGGGATGATATCAGGAATGACAATTTGGTTGCTCCTAAATCTCAAAATATGGAATCAGAGTCAAACCCTGGACAAAACCCTTTGCAAACTGCCAGACTCATAGGCTGGTAACACAATAACCCACTACTAATTGATAAAGTTTCTGCCAGCCTGCCAGGATCTGAACCCTTAGCTGCCCTGCAGGATTCTGCAAGCAAACCGCCAGTGCAAGATGCCGGGAATTTCCCCAAGGTGCCAACGCCTGACACTGGCAGTTTGCCTAGTGAAATAGACAAATTTCTCCCTGAGAGTTATTCTGAACTCCCCCAAAGTCCTGGGGAAGGCACTGAACCCAAAGAGGCACCTGATACCCGAATTGATAAACATAAGGATTCAAAGTCTTCTCACCCCAAAGCGGCCAGTGGCAAACCGCCAGTGCCAAGCGCCACACTGCCATCTGAGACACCTGATGCCAACCCACCCAAACCCAGAAAACACGACCAGGAAGTGAAGCCTGGCAGTGTGGGATAAATACCTGCCAGGCCAAGACCAACCCCCATCGTCATTTTTAAATAAAAGTTATGAGATATTGGTTTCCCCAATTATTGCTGTATTTTATTCTTGTCATCTGCCAGTTAACTTGAAGATTGTCTGACCTCCCTGCCAACCCGCCAGCTATGTACCACCCGCCAGGTGCTCCCTTTGGTCCCGTCCACTTCACGGAGTACCCCTTAAAGCCCGAGTACAGGGACTACACCGCCAACAACATACTAGCCCAGGATTCCTTGGCCAGAACTACTGAGCAAACCAGATACAGCCAAGAAGGCCCTTGGTACATTACCAAGCCCTGCCTGTTCAGAGATAAATACAACTTCCTTCCTGCCTACCAAATAGACATGGAGCCACCCGTCACCCCCAAACCAATGCCTGCTTCTGCAGCCAAGCTCTCACTGGACCATACCAACAAGCTTTTTGGAATTGTATATATAACTCTCACGGGAGTAATAGATACTATTGTTCCCGCCACCAGTCCGTGGTCGTGGCTGGGCAAGTCAATGTCCTATCTCATTAAGTTAGCGCCAATCCTTTGGTGGGCCCTGCCCACCCAGTCCACAACCTGCCAGTTCCCAGACGCTAGCAAGCCGGCCAATCAGGGTTGGTTCCCTGACAACGTTGCTGATCTGTGGGCTTTACTGGGTTTCTGGTTTCTCTTCTCCTCCAGGTTTCCTCCTGTCTTTTCCTCCAGTTGCCCCTTCTCTTGGCTGTTGTTTCCCCTATGCCATTATTTTAAACTGAATGAAAATTAAGTATAAATAAAGAGCTTGTGAAGAGTAGGCTTTAAGCCAAAATTCTAAGTGGTTTGTTACCTTTAATCTTTATCATTTTCAAATTTCATATCTTAAATTTTAGGAATTTCAATTTTTAATAATTCATTCTAAGTTTTCTTCTTTTCTTTTTTTCTTAGTTAAATAAATGAAAGTTGTAAAATAGCAAGCCTTAGGCTTGTTGTATCCATTATTTCCCTTAAGGAATCTTTTAATAGTTACATGTACCAGTTTGCTGATGCAGAGTATTCAATATCAACATTACCTTAGTTAATAATTGTTCACTATTAAATACCTTGTTTTATCTTCTTTGTTTAGGGTTCTTAAACTCTATCACTCCTTTTGTAACCCAGTATAAATTCTTAGCAGGATTTTGTAAAATTATATTACAGACAGTACCTACATTTTTATACCTTCTGAATCTCAACCCCAATGCTTTACACGCTTTAGTTTATAACCTTGCACCACTATAGGCAAGACTTTACAGGTTAGGGAAAGGGCTGCTTTAGATTTGAGATAAGTGGCTCCTTTTTAGAAAAGAAGCTACTTGTCTCAAATCCGGAGATGATTCCGGAAGATCATCTGGGGTACACTTTTTCCAGGATTGTCTCCACACAACCACAGAAGGGTTATTTGTTCCAGATTTTTTTAAAATAAAAATTATATTATTGTTGTAACATCTTTGATTACTCCCTCTTGGGAAATTAATTCCCTGAGTGACTCACTGAATGATTCCTTGACTAATCATTAAGTCAGTGGCAAAACTATCACTCAGCCATCTATCATGGGAATCAAACATTCCAAATCCTAAGCGGAACACAACTTGAACAAGCCTCGTGACTTAAAAGAAAATTACTTGGATAAGCCCCATGACTTCCATGATGTACATGGACAGTGTGTGGCTTCCCATGATACTATATATTATCTTATATTCATATCCAATAAAGTATCATTATCTTCTTAATTTTCCCCTTTATTTTGTTTACTATACTTCCCAGAAGTATATACTCGACATTATTTATTTTTTTCTAGTTTTAAAAAATTAAAAAATAAGAGTTTGAATATGCTTTTCTTTAAAAAATTCTTTTCATTTTAAATTTATATATGAATATGGCCCGTCCAGAAAACCAAAAGCCTTCTTTAACCTTCTTTTTTTAGGAAATGTCAGATTCCCCCAACGTAGGGGAATCCGAAATCAGGAAATGGGGAAGGGAGGACAGGACGATTGCAGCATTTGCCGTAATCATCCCTTTTTTGGGCCAACGCAGCCCTAATCATGACAAATCAACTTTTTTATTCAATCTTATATTTCTATAAAGTTAAAAGCATAGTCAGAAATCCTTCCCCATAGAATCCAACTTCATAATTTTATGAGCTATGTCTTTGCTATTAAATCCTCTATTTTTGCATATGTGAAATCTTTGGCTTTTTAGTTTATTAAAACCTTTTTAATTTTTTTCATAATTAAGTAGCTGATCAAGCATGCAATAATCAGATTTGCATCTCAGAATGGCACTGTTTTTGATATACTGTATTTATACTAAAAATTAAGACACTATAAGTTTGAGATAGCAAAAGAAAGGTGGCGGATTGTGTTTATTGTAGCTGAGATAGGCATGTGCACTATCCAAATCTGGATTTTGATTGCTGCTTGATTTTAACTCCCGAAAATTAAACCGATCCCTTCACACGACAGATAAATTTCTAGCTAAAGCTAAGGCGCCGTAGCATCTCGAAATAAGGTTTTTTAACTTTTGGAATCCAAAGGTATTTAAGTCTAAAAATCAAAATCTTAATTACAAGCTAGTCTTTTGGTTTAAGGATTCATTTATAGATTTGTTAAACTCTTAAAGGTGTAGTTTTTTGTTCTTCAAAATCTTTGTCCTCGTCGGCTTACTTTTTCGTTTCAGTATTATATATTTGCTTTATTTCTAATGGGTTTATCTAATTTACATAAAAATAAAAACTCAGTCTTTCGATATTTTTGTTTTTAAATAAAAATTATAGATGCTAGTTTTTAGTTCTTTAAAGCTTACTCTAAGATCATTTTATTCCTTTAGTCAAGACATAGAGCTCTTAAATTGCGTTTGACTGTGATCTCATAGTTTACTAGCTTTCCCGATACTTCCTAGCGTGATACTCTTCTTTAAACATTAACATTATAAGATCAGATTATTTTGCTATATTTTTGTGTTGTCGTTCCTCTGCTAAAGCTCATAAATCCTGCTTACATCCAATGACTAAAAGTAACTAGATGGCACAGACGATGCAAGTACCTTTGGGCTGTGATATGCATGTTCATTTGCGTCAAGGTAATCTTATGCAAATGGTCACACCCTTGATTTCTGGTGGTGGTGTAGGGACAGTTTTTGTTATGGTGAGTGCAAATTTATTTTCTTTTTTGGCAATAAACGATATTTAGGATTTCACTGGTTCGATTTTTATATTTAATACAAGACTTTGAGAGTTTGAAACATATCCACAAGCAAGAGAAACTGTTGTTTAACTTTGAGCCTATAATAACTAACAAAAATAGCCCAATCTTCAGCCTCCTATTAAAACAACCGATGATGCTCTTCAGTATAAAGCACAGCTTGAGGCATTGAATCCTAAAGTCAAGTATCTTATGTCTCTTTATCTTTCGCCAGAGCTCACTCCCGAGGAGATTCGCAAGGCAGCTAAAGCAGGAATAGTTGGTGTCAAGTCCTACCCCCGAGGCGTCACGACCAATAGCGACTCGGGAATTGAATCATACGAGGCATACTATCCGGTTTTTGAAGCCATGCAGGAGGTCGGAATGGTGCTAAATCTGCACGGCGAAATCCCAAGTGATCATGACAATGGTATTTGTGTTCTCAATGCCGAGGAGAAATTTTTGGTTCACCTTACTAAGCTACACACCCGTTTTCCAAAATTACGAATGGTGCTTGAACATGCCACAACGCAAGCTGCCGTTGAAAGGGTCAAGGAGTTGGGTGATACTGTTGCCTGCACCATTACAGCTCACCACCTTGAGTTAGTGGTGGATGACTGGGCTGGCTTCGCTCATCACTTCTGTAAACCCGTAGCCAAATATCCCCATGACCGCCAAGCCTTGCGTGATGTTATTAAGCAGGGACATCCCCGTTTTTTCTTAGGGTCTGACTCTGCACCACATCCCAAGGACCGCAAAGAAGCTATGGGTAATCTTCCATGTGCTGCCGGTGTCTTCACTACTCCATATCTGCTTCCATACATCGCCACTCTTTTTGAAAATCTGGGCTGTCTTGATCGATTAGCAGATTTCACTTCAAGCAACGGTGCAAAGTTTTATCAGCTAGACAACTCTTCTGGTGGCTTTGTGACGCTTATGCGCCAGGAGCATGACATTCCTGATGAAATTCACTATGTAGATGAAAACAGCTCTGGCCGCTCTGTTGTACCTTACAAGGCTGGCAAAAGTCTCACTTGGAAAATCATATCTTAGCCAGTTTTATAATTTTATTTATGATGGCCAAGCTTTAGCAAGCCAAGCAAAACAAAACTCTCGTTAAATATAGATGGTTTTACTTTTATTTTCATCATTAGAACTGTTGATTCAGACGTATTTGCTATTTAAGCCAAATTTCTAGTCAAATTACATTTCATTTGCTTTAGAGTATCTATATAATTCAAGATCGTTAAAAGTTCCTTTATAAAATCTGATAAAGGTATTATAGATACATTATGAAATGCGCTGTTTAAATCAACCTTTAATAGCCTAAATAAATAAATCTGACCGTAAAGCCGTGTCACAACATCTTTGATTACTCCCTCTCGGGGAAGTGATTCCCTGAGCGACTCTCCGAATGATTTCCCAACTAATCATTAAGTCGGTGGCACTGTTATCATTCACCCATCTATTATGGGGATCAAACATTTTGAGTCCTAAGAGGAACACTACTTGGACAAACCCTATGACTGCCATTATGCACATGGACAACATGTGGCTTCTCATGATACTATATATTACTCCAAACTCATATCTAATACAGTATCATTCTCTTCTTAATTTCCCCTTTATCTCAATTATTATACCTCTCAGAAGTATATACTCGACGGCCAAAAACAAAAGTCATACCTTAAAACTACTTTTACAGCAAAGTTTAAACTGTTTTTAAATTTACTAAAAATAAATCTTGAACCAACCAACTTCATTTATGGGGACTAACACGCTATGGTGTAAATCAACCAACTATGCCATGATGCTTTCTTTGCCACAAAATTCATCAGAGTAATAGGCAGGTAAAGTTAATCAGGAAAATCCCAAGATATGCTTTTTACTATGAAGCCTAACAATAAATTAAAAACATCTGTTTTTAATGAAGATATAGGCAGCATATATATTTGGTAGCTTATTTAATAAGATTCTAATTCCATAAATAAATGTTTATATCCAAGGTGAGGAATTTAGAAGCCCAAAATAGAAGCCTCATGCCATAACTATGCTGTTTTAGCAGAATTAAACAGAAGTGGGAGTAGGCAATTTAGACTAGATATTGACTTTATTTTGAAATAGGAAATTGTATAGTATGAGCTGTAGCTTTCATAGAAAATATGCATCATATTATAGGAGATGAAATTCTAGGAAAATAAACCACACTTTGTATATAGAACTACTATCTGTGGCATCCAGTTAGTTGACCTGGCTTGACACATCTTGACTTCAGGTCTTGAGCAGATCAAGTTGAGTCACAGATTTTATCTTCAGACTTGTAACCTTGCCAGGGGTTCAACCCTGAAGTTTCAACATTCCACCTGGTTAAAAAGTGGCCTCATCTTCAGGTGAGATATCTTCTAGGTGGTTGTCAGGGTCTTGGGTATCATTATTGACTAGTTAGTGTTACAAAGCTAGCAGGATGATTGTCGTGATCTGAGGCGCGGCACAGAGTCACAACGGGAAATCCTAACCTTAGGATTGGATTTGTACTAAGTCTTGGTTAGAATGGCAGGGAAGGCTGTGATTACCTTGAGGCCCTGAATGAATAATATCTGCTAGACGTGGCTAGAGAGGCGCCAAAGCACGTGGAGACACAAAGACAAAAATGTGAATAAAACTTAAATTTTATTGGGTATAAAAATTGGGATTATACACTGTATAGCATTACCACAAAACAGTACATGTATGGTAGGATCACTTGCCACAAGCATGAGTGGGGCAAGTGAGTTGCGCAGAATCAGGAAACCAAACAATTGTATTTCCCAATTCAGAGCCAGCCTCATTTCAAAGGGCAAAAGCAAAAGAGAGGGATTTGTCCTCAAAATAACACAACAAAAGTGAAATTGAAACATGGTAAATGGCTTCATTCACAACAGGCAGCAATCTGGTCTCCATTTGGGAAATCTCTCTTACTAAGCTGACAGGTCACAGAGTAATTCATCAACTCAAGTCTGTGACCTAGCAGGTTGGTGAGTCTCTGTTTATCCTGGTTGATGAGAGGCGTTCCCTGAGGATCAGGGTTTGATTCCTGGGTTTTTAATACTAGTGTTGAAATTTCATTCTTGACAGGTAGCCACAAGCCCACCAGGAGGTGGCACAGTGGTGTAGTCAAAATACGGGTTTAAGGTTCAAGTAGAATTTTGGAGAGAGTTTGACTGTAATTGGTCTTGCTCCTTATAAAGAAGTGTTACAAGGTCTACAATTACTCTGTCTTGGAAAAGTGATTCCCCTGAGTAATTCCCTGACTAGCTATTAAGTCAATGGCACTCTTATCAGCTGCCTATCTAATATGGGGATCAAACCTTTTGAATTCTAAATGGAACATTACTTAGATAAGACCCATGGCCATCATGACATAAATGGACAGTATGTGGCTTATCATGACACTTATAATCCTCTATCTTGATATTAAATAAAGTATCATTCTACTCTTAACTTTTTTCCTTTATCTTGTTTCATATTCTTTCCAACAGTATATATTTTTTTCAGTACAAAGGTAAGTATTAGCTCTTAATTAAAATAATCACAGTTTTATTTTAAAAATTAAAAGTTAATGTATCAAATAAAAGATAAAAATGCTCAAAAATGTCTGCCTTAAAGTCAGGGCATTATAATCAATCCATATTAATCAACAATATATTTGGGTTTTCTTCTATTCTTTTTAGAGCTCAGTTGATTTTGTTTATCTTTACAGCTGTAAAGACTACTGTATATGTTGGTTCTTACCTAATGATAGCCTTGGAGTTCAATTTTCAGGAGAATCATTATCAGGAACCCTAAAATTGATATCAGGGCCAGGGCATCAAACCTAAAATAAAGGGGGTTTATTATAAAAAACATTCAAGTGCTGCAACTAAGAACAGCACCTTGCCTGATAATGTGTCTTGCAACACACAGGGGGCACCCCCAGAGCCTCCTTATGATGTATCTAAAAACATGAGACATTCTACTGCTGATGTCAAGGTATAGAAAATATCTCAAAATTAGGAGTGTAGCCATATTCAGACGCTGGTTCTTCAATAAGCTATTTGCCATTCAAACTATACCTGGCTCACACTACAATGTCATCCTTTTGTGGATTAGTAACCTTCTTTTCAGTATATTAACTACTACTTCACAATAAAGTTATTATCTTATCCTTATTATCTGCTCTTTTTCCTTAGACTTATGTCTTTCCAAATCAAACACTGAGCTATAATAAGTTTAGTTAAAACACAAGAAGATATAAAAATGGTTTAAAGCAGCAATAGTATCAAGTTTATACCTGTAGCTTATCTGGGAATTAGGATAAATAGTTGATCAAAAAGCGATCTACAGATGATTAGTCAATGTATATTGTACAGCATGGTACCATAAATTATCAATATACAAAAGATCACATTTAATTGCTTAAAAGAGAGTCTTATTGCTTCTGAAATTAGATAGTATAGTTGCATGTATATGATTAGCTTATCTTGTCACATATATTGCCCTGACTTGGAGATTTTTGTATTGAAAACCTGGCATCAATAAATAAATCTGTGAATAGGATACAACATAGAAAAACTAACCTTTACTGTATTAGATGATACATCCTATATATTACATTCATATAAGACCATTGGTCTACTTAATAAAAATATTGATCTTTCTCATTTACCTTCACTAAGTACCTTTAAAGCTGCTTCTAATTTTTGTGCTTTGATAGTGTCAGGATTTTCAGCTCTATCATCAGAACTTACAACTCTGATAAGATTAGGCTTACTGTTTGGGATCTGGACTTTGACAGTGTGATGTTCATAGGTCTGTATGATGACAGAATAGTTATCTCATGGTGTCCTTTAGTGTCATGGTTCAGTGGTGGCAACAACCAAGGGAGGCAATTTATATCTTTAGGGAGATTCAAGTCCTTCTTGAGCAAGGATTGGTAGCTACTTCTGGCAGCGGTTTCACAAATATTCCATAAGTTACTGACAAAGATCTTAGTAATTGGATAATCAACTTGTTGTAAAAATGTTCTACAGTAGATGAGTATGAATTGTCTTCCTGCCAGTGATATTAGAGAAGGTCTTTTATAGGACTTGTTGTCCTCTTTTCAGGATGCTCATCTGGTTCTTCCAACTCTTGCATGACAGTCATTACATTTCCCTGACTGCTAGCTTCAACTCCCCAGAGCTAGACATTCAAGCAGATGACATTCAATTCATGGGTGCTCATAAATTGTACCTATTCATTATCATCAGGCTCATGTGCTGGGCATAATGTGTGGTGCAACTAATAATTTATTGCTCCAGTCCTGGGGAAATGTAATTGTAAAGTCACTTCCCTCTTTGGCCTTGAATAGGACAACCTTCCCATATCTCACCAAAAAAATCTCTTCAGAAGCCAGCCAAGCCCCTTAACTCTCTTGAAGATTTAGCTCACACAGTTGATGAGAGATTTGTGTTGGCATACCCTTCCCAGGCGGCAAATGTTGACGTTTGGAACTCTGTTCTTACTTGAGAGGAATCCCTGATTAATTTGGACTATTTTTTGGCTTGGGATCAACTGCACTTAAAATTAATTAATTCTAAACAATCAGATTGCGCTACTGCTAAATCATTAAATTCCAGCTCAACTGGATTAAATGATGAGCTGCCCCATTCATTTTACCCCGGACAATCAGAGTTGGATTCAGAAATTAGTGTAAAACCCTCCAGCTTGCTGGATCTTCCTGGAAAAATTTCTCTTGCAGCCAATCAAACCCGCACCCCTGGGTCAGGTGACCCTGGATTTTGAATCTCACCCTTAAAGCAAGACAGGGGAATTTTGGTCCCCTGCTTGCTCATTCTTACAATTAAAGTTTGAACCTTCATAGCTTAAGATATTTGGTTATCCTTTAGGGTCTCTTTTATTGGTACCTTTCAATTTTCTAAAGTGTTAATGTTGGTTTTCTCCTTCCTTACCTTTTTTCCTTGTTTCTGGGCCTTGCTGTGTCCTTTTGAAGCCCTCATATACATTGTTGGCTTTAACGTTAAGGCTTATTGCTTTTGCTTTAAAAGAAATCTATCTGAACTTAAAATTAGTGATTCAATTGATATAATTACCTATTTTAAGTTTGATTTTATTCTTCTTTTGCTTTTGCTTAAGTCACTGCTTCATATACGCTTTAAAGCTTTCAGGCTTGCTTTTGAAGTCCCTGTGTTCTGCGGTTGTTGTTCTTAATTCCTCTTGGTTTTAACAAAATTACTTGATTGTCCCTGTCCTTCCTTGGTTGCTTTCCAGAGCCACCAAACCAAAGGAAAAAATTGCAGTTTACTGGGTTTTAATTTTAGACCCAAGTTCAGATGTTGGTACCCCTTGTTAAGTTTGTTGCTCTTACCCTGGCACCTGCCTTGGTAATGATATGGTGTACCTCCCCAGATCTTTGAGAGCGTATCTCTCATTCATTTCACCATGTTGGTGCCAACCCTGATCAACTTATGCATATGTTTGAAGTCATCCCCAAACTGGCCCAGGTTATCCTTGCCACCAGTGAGAACACCATGAGAAGTCTTACCTGCAATGACCTTGAGTTCCCTGTCCTTGAACCAGCCCCCTCAACACCCCTAGGTTTGGCCCGCCCAATGCCCCTCCCTTCCGAGGACCTGATTGTCCAGGTCCCAGAAGTAGACTTGGCTGCCCAAGGGTTGGCTCTCAAGTGTGCCCCCTGGTTGCTTAGTGGAATGATTTTAATGGGTCTGGACTCTTATTCGTCCCCGACTGTCTGCTGTGTCCTCTTTATGGACACCCCTTTGAGCGGCCATACCAGTCCTGCACTAGTTGGCGTCCTGGTGAATACTTCCTCTGGGATGGGAGCCAAACTTAGTTAGTTTAGCCCCCCTCTCTCACAGTAATGATATTTGTCAGCACTCAGTTGCATAGCTTGGTCAAATACACTATTGGCTGGTGGTTGCTAGTTACATATTTGATCTGTGTAGTTGGTTGTCATGAGCATACATCAGATCCGTTTATTCACTTATGCCAGTGGCTCGGATTGATCCACTGCATAGGGATTCTAAAAATAAATGCAAGATAATTTATTCACAATGCACAATATCAACTTCCTATTGGTCTTCTTGATTGGTGGGAATTGTGCATTCATTATCTCAACAATAAGGCGGGACAAGGGACTTTTCACCCCTTGTTTTTCTTCAAAAAGTAAGCAGGAAATTTTTTCTTGGATGTCAGCCCAGAAATCCTGACAGCATCAAGAAAAATATCCTTGTGCTAGTGATTTTAAACAATTTGGGTTTGGCGAATAGTTTAGGCTACTTGAGTCTTTATCTTGTAATGCACCGATTAGAAATGGAAAGTAGGAATATGATTAGTAAGAAAAATGGTGTGGAACTTATTGAAATAATACCATATAGATCATGTTTAATTTGGTAGTACAATGGAGTCATTTAAATGCTAGCATTCCATGGAACATAAGTCTAAGCCGAGCAAGCTGATTTCAATCAATGTTAGGGATACTGTATCGAACTTGGCTTTTCATGGACAACTAATTTGTGGAAGCGGTTCTTAAAAAAAGTCAAGAATGATGATTAAATGTAGTAGCTTAAAGTTATAGAACATGATGAATTTATTTAGGCATAAGTTATTTGTAACCTGGGGTGGCTCTTACTGGATTGTGAAAAATATTTATCTGCTGCATGAACAGCAATTTGACTGCTTAGTATCTTGATTCCTTGTTAAATTATTGATAGATTTTATGAAAGATTGATTAGTATGAGAAAATAAAAATGATGGACGTTAGGCTTGAAAATTGAAAATCTATTTTATAAGGACAGACTAGATGATTTCCTCTATGATCATATCGTCATCTGTCTTGGGTTTCTTGGCCGATGCCTCCTCTTTAGGTTCAGACATCTCGTCACGCATCAGCATCTGCACAACATCGTCTATAGCATCAAGAACAGGCTGAGAATTCTCAACCTTATGTAGTTCTCTAAGGACAGGGTAAACTTTGCGAGCTCTCATAGCTTCGCGACCAGGCCGTGTATTCGTCAGAATTAAAAGAGTTTCAACAATCATCTGGCGCAATTTGGGATCACTTTCACGTCTCTTATCCTCAGGAAGGAGTTGCAAATCCTCAGGCATGCCCTCCATGTCCTAGGGATTAGAGAACCATGGTGATGCCAACTTACGTCATCGTCAAAAGCTTCAGGGCCGCAGAGAGGCAAAAGAATGTATGGTAGTAGATCTGCGCTGCCACCATCTTTCAAAAGCTCAGCGTGATATTTAGACTCAAAGCAACAGTTCCTGACTGTTAGAAGCTAGAGATGGACTTACTTGATGGCAGAGATAACACCGCCACGACGAATAATGTTTTTGTGCTCGGAAAATACCATAAGCCGAGTGATGGGGAGAAGACCATCTCGGGACGAAGGCACTAAAAAGTAAACCCGGGCAATGGGGAACTGTGAATTAGACTGGAAGAAAAAAGCCTACCATGCTTAAGTTTGCAAACACCGAGGCCAGGAAATCGTAGTTGGCTTGCTTATTGTACATTTTATCAACACCCTTGACGAAAACATCTGCAAGATCCTCGAGGGCAGTGTCTGTTTTAAGCAAAGCAACTGCAGGCCCTTCATGTTTAGTCAAGTTCGAAAGCAACATAGAAACAGGATCCGCTAGGACAGAGTCCGGTAACTAAATGTTAGCTTGGAATGAAACATACCCTTACTGAAACAATTGTAACAAGAAGCGGAAGGAATTCGGGGTGTTGTGGAACTTGTGCCGCAATAGTAGCATCAACGACCAGATTTGTTAAAGCTGAGATGGCATTGTGGGCAGCAATCTAAGGATGTTGGCTCGAAATTAAGAAGGCAGTTTTACTGGAAAATTGTGCCAGTCAAGATGGATCAGCTTGACGCATTGAGTCACTACACGGGTGGCTCTTTGAGTAAAGTACTCTTTGAATGCTTCTTGTTTAAGCGTTTCAACACCAGTGAAGCTTTTCAAATGATCCGAAGCAAGCTGTCTAACCTACCATGTCAACAAACACTACTAAAAGAGGGTTTACCTCAGGTTTTGGGTCGAGGAAAAAATCAAAAAGCTAAATGAAGCTAAACTCAATATTGATCTTGAAACTAATCGGATCAAATTAATTGATCCAAGATAGTAAAGTGTTGAATTAAATTCCACCAATTTAAAAAAGTAATATCAATTCAAACTTTACCTCGTCTAATTGTTCCATTTTGAAGTGAAGGAGTCTAAAACTAATAAAACAATTTAGTTTTAGCTTAACATGCATTCTAATAGCCGAGAGAATTAAAATGAAATAACAGCTGAATCAATACCGGAATATACTAGTTTTATAATAAATGTTGAATTTAAATAATAGTTTTAGGGTTTTTCATCTTAGAAGTTTTTAATGATAAGTTAAATTTATCACAAAGAGTAGAAAACTAAGGATGTGCTTTTAAAAAAATTTAAAATTGCATACATGCTCTTATATTTAGCCAAAGTTTGGTTGTTTTGACTGAAGTTATTTTCAGATGTTGATGAAAGATAAAGAAAAAACCGCTGAATTAAGCACCAAGCACAATTACGATTTAATTAAGAATGAGAGGACTGAAAAGAAAAATGAAAAGTCTAAATGGGTAAACTGTCTTTAAACTTTTAAAAGACATGAGCTAGTAGCTAGTTTTCTACTAATTTAATTCTAACAATCGATCTAAAAGTAAAAATCATGATTAAAGCAATATATCAGCAGCTCTAGAAAGAGTATATATTTTTTAAAAAAAATGGCAGCGTAAAATCTCAACGGGATGTACCACCTTTAAATGAGTTGAAAATGGTACTTTACTTATAAAAAATAGTCTACACATGCCTAATCTAGTTTTGAACAAATATATGTTTACTGAGGCCCCCAAAAGAAGAGGAAAATACACATGAAAAATAGAATCGCAACCAAATTTACTACAATCATTACTGAAGTTTGGGACAAAAAACGTCAAAAGCAGCTATCTACAGCTTGACCAAACCAGCCAGCATACCAAAACCTTTGTGGAGAAAAACCCAAATAGATATAAAAATATTTCGTGCTTACTATAAGTTTGATGAATTTTTAAAACCTAGCCTGTGGTAGCCCAGGAGCCTTGACTAATTATGAAGATTCGATTGGGCTACAAGTGCTCCAGATTTTTGGGTTTTTATCGTATTCCAATAAATCTTAAACCAGTTCCACTTTTTTAATGGGTGCGGTGAAAAATCACCGGCCCTTTATGGGCAGGCAGCTAACAAGCAAGAATTTTCAAGGCTACATAGCATGTCTTGATAGCAAAATTATGGCTTTGGTTTGAAAAGCAGCTGTATCGCTGTAAATAATCAGATGTGATATCGCAACCTCTTCAATTATCAAT
The DNA here is from genome assembly GCA_014839935.2 of Entomophthora muscae. NCBI lineage: Eukaryota > Fungi > Entomophthoromycota > Entomophthoromycetes > Entomophthorales > Entomophthoraceae > Entomophthora > Entomophthora muscae. The sequence goes on along the minus strand of QTSX02000814.1, from coordinate 119,084 downwards.
CACCCCCTCTCTGGAAATTATTTCCCTGAGAAATGAATCAATTGACAAGTGAAAGATGTCTCTAATACAAAATCTGGATATTACACTGAGATCAAAGCCCTGGATTCCAAGGGAATCTGGTCTTTAAAAGCTCTGTGACATAAATGATCCACATGGATACTATATTGCTCATTAGTTAAATATATAATCATTCTCTACATTCAATAGAGATATCATTCTCTTCTTAAATCTTCTGTCAGGATTGACAATGGAAGCCAACACAATCAGGACCACCCCTGATGATCAAGGAAGCAAGCTACTGAGCCCCAAGAAAACCAGTACCCAGGCGTTGAGCTAATAATCAGTAAAGTCGACCCGCTGAATGGTGGGCTGTCAAATCTGTGGCCCATATTAAGGGGCTATTAAAATTAGTCCTTTGCCTGCAAGTCTGCCAACATACTCAGAAAATTCTTGATCCTTAACAAGAGAATTCTGAAGAATCCAATTAGGATAGTCAAAGCCTCAAAAATATACAGTAGTCCAATGAGTTACACAAAAACAATGAACTCTCAAGTATGATTGGTCTCTCATCTAATCTAGAAGAAGGAAACCACTTTATGAATTAACTCTTGATCAAGAAATCAGGTCAGTTACCCGCCATCAGTGACAATTCCACCAACCAGTCTGACCTCAAGAACATTAGGCTTGCACAGAAGACATCCAGTGACAGTTTTAAAGAACTAGGTCAGAAAGTGGCCCCCATAATTACAGGGCCTCTGGTCAGGGATCCAGTCTTGGGCAGCCAGCCCGTCGTTTTCAGGGGTAACTCGGGCCAGGTTTTTTGCAGGCAATGCCCACCACAAGAGGGGAGCTAACCTTAAAAGGTATGAGGCAGACTTCCCCACCCAAGACCATGGGCCGGTGGCCGGGATTATAGTGTCAATCACCCCTGTGAGGGTGATGTACACAATCCCAAACAGCTTGCCAGTATGGTTGGTTGAGAGGTTGGGTGCAGAAGCAGGCATGGGTTTTGGGGTCACAGGCGGTTCCATGGACAGGTTGTAATCAGAAAGATAATTGGATTTTCCTCTGAACAACTTGGGTGTTGAAAATATCCACGAGCCTTGTTGGTTGTATCTAACTGCGGATTGTATGCGGGCCAGGGAATTGAGTTCAAGTATCTTTTCCAGGGTGTATTCCTTGTATTTGGACTTTAGAGGGTAGTTGGTAAAGTGGACGGGTCCAAAGGGTACACCAGGAGGACAGAAAACAGCAGGCAGTGGGGCAGGCGGGCCAGGAGATCTTGAATTGAATTGGTAGACAGCAAATACAAAATAAGGCAATAGCTGTATGAGCCAAATTAACATAACCTTTATTTAAAAATGGTAATAAGTTTGGAGCGTGGGGTCCTTAGGTCTATATAGTACCCCCCTCCAAACTTAACATTTTCCATGGGGGGTTCATCAGGGCATTGGGAAATGTGGGCCCAGGAGATCTGGGTGCTTGGGTTCAAAGGCAGCAAAATGGCACCCAGTCCAGGAGTTCTTTCATTGGTCTGAATTCTTGATTTAGCTGCCTGATCATCTAGCTTTAGTGTTGAGGTCATGGGACCAGGTTGCGGGCCTGTGCCTCTTTCCCGGGTTGGCTCTTGATTGGTTACTGGTGTAGACTTCAAGTTTATGAAGCTAATAGTTGCCAAATCAGTGCCTCCATTAGTTGCTGTGATTAATCCTCCATTTGGTGGGATGATTTCTTTGGATTATCTCTTTTTACTGCATGGGTTAATACGCTTGGTGTCAGCTCGTAAGAGCTTGATCCCAGAAAAACGCAGACAGGCGGTCCCGCGGTCCACAGGCCCAGCGGCCCAAAGGAATCCAAGTTCAGGGTTCAATTCCTGCTCCTGGGCCCAGGTTTCTAGAGATTAAGAATTGTCAATCCTGACACCTCTCAGCATTTCCAGGACATATGATTGACCTGCCCAGACTCCCAAGAGACTGAGCCTAACAGACTGACACACATGATGACAAATATATAAACCCTGGGAACCCAAGACCTTATTATCATTATGAAATAAATTGCTATGAATCATTGGTTTACCTAACTTATGCCCAATCTTGTTATACAGTAGTTTCCAAAGCTGTGGTGCTAAGAAAGATCAACTCAGGTGAAAAATAGAGATGTCCCAATGTCAAAACAGCAGGCTCAATCTGCCAGCAAGGTTCCAAGTAAGTGGGTTTGTGACCTGCAATCCAATTATCCAGTCATCTGAAGCCAAGATAGGAAGGCAACTCAAATTTCCAAATACAATAACATGAACAGAGGCTGATTCTCTCCAGTGGGAAACATTGTTTTGGCGCTTGTCTCATTACAAGGATCAAGCCACCCCCTTCATCATCCCACCATGTTATCAACACTATCATGTTCCTACTATCCTTGATTCACAATGACTATATAATACTTACCTCTCAATAAAGAATATTATCTAGTTTCTAAATATTTTCCCCCTTGTAACTCTGCTAAAACAGCACACTTATGACATTGGTAGAAGAAGTAGGTTTTCCATCCTACTTTACCCCCAAAATCCCGCCTGTTGCTCATACTTGCTGCGGCCAACAAATCCTTGATAGAATCATGTCTGGCTTGCCATTAGACTGGACACCATACACGCCTGATGACAAGATACCTGATGGCTTTGTCCTCTACCAGAACACAGCAATCCTGCTTCCCGCCTTCAATGCCCTGTCAGCGCAAGGGTTCTTCCAAGCACCTGCCGCCATGCCGCGGGCAACTGACAAAAACACCATGCCCGCCTACGTAGCTCAGAGACTTTGGAGTGCTGCCTTGGAACTTTTTGCTGGTGCCAATGACAACAACACTGCCGCATGTATCCAATCTGCCCAAAGCAAGCTGGCCCAAATGGAATGCCCATAAAAATTTTGGATTGCAGAAATCTCCATCCAATTGACTCATGACGCTGGCACCTGGTGCAACAAGTGGCACAAAAAACACACTAAGAAGGATTGGGACATCTTCAAGCAAGACTTCTTGTCAAGATTTGTGATGAAGGACACCACACTTATGATAATACACCAAGTGAAGAACCTAACCCAAACTGGCACAGTGAAGGAGCTCACCTGCGCTTACAAGGAACTCTGAATATGTGCCCCCTCAGATATGGCTTTTGAAATCCCAGCTACCCATCTCATGTACTACAACACGCTCAAGTTGCATGTAATGAGACACATAAACCTGGACCAAGTAACCAACTTGCAAAGTCTATATTGTAAGGCAGAGAAAGCAGAAAAAACATCCAACGCTCTCCACAAGGCACAAACTGGAAAAAGAGAGTGACCCAAAGATTCTCACCCAGCCAGGCGCTCCAATCAACCACCCCCTGGGAACAACAACAACAATGCAAACCACAAACCCGCGGGTTCAAATGGATATGGAAATGGGAACAACGGCCAGTCAAACTGTACCCATTTCTGTATCACTGCCACACAGGACAACCAAGACAAGGGAAAAGCCTGGGGAGAGCACTAAGCAATCCAAGCTCTCCCCGCACAACTCCTGACTTGCCCAATAATGAGTACCAACCCAAGGACGTGGACCAGTGCCCAATGATCCAAGTACCCTCAGAGGACCCAGTACTTTACACCATTGCCAGAAATTTCAATAGACTGATGTCTTATCCTTTCTGCTTTTGCAGTTACACAGGCTCAGCACTCCTGGACTTGGGTGCAGACCAAACCCTAGTCAACAGCAGCTTTGTAGACAAGTCCAAGCTGACCACTAATCCTTTGTAGATTAAAAAAGTTGCTTTAGCTGATGAGCATCACATCACTGTGAGAAAGAAAAATGCCCCCTTCTCTGTCATACTAGAAAACCTACATTCCATCATCCAGGGCCCCATAATCAATTTTCCCAAGTTTGTTATTGTGCTGGGACTGGACTGATTGCAAAGTAACAACCCTCATATAGACTGGGCAACCTCAGTGCTGACCATCGAGTGTGAAGGCATCAATCACCAGATCTACCCTGACTCAGTGAATCATCTCCTGCGCAACCACGTTTTTGTACGCATTAAAGAGACCCTGGACAAAAGGGAGAACTTCAAGGCAATTGATTGGGACTCCTGCCAGTACAAGATCATACACTTTAAGAACCACCAAGATACCACTACGCCTCAGGATTGCAAAATTGTAGCCTGTCATCCAGCAATCTTCAAGGAAGCGTTACATGGACTGCCCCCTGAGAAACATATCCAACACATCATCCAACTCAAAGGAGCTGTACCTAAGGCGCAAACCATCTACCACCTTACCCCAAACAAATATGACGCCCTATGTTCTTACCTCAAAGAAGCATTAGAGAAGGGGCTTATCTGCCCCTCACAGTCTTCTTTTGGGGCTGCCATATTCTTTGTAGAAAAGAAAGATGGCACCCTGCGCCTATTAACGGATTATTGAGCCCTAAACAAAGTTACCATTAAGAATTGTTACCCACTACCACTCATTAACAACCTCTTTGATGCCTTGGGAGGCACCACGGTCTTCTCCAAGATTGACCTAACCACAGGCTACAACCAGATCTGTATTAAGGAGGAAGATATTCCTAAAACAGCCTTCTACACTAAACATGGTTCATACAAGTGTGTGGTACTCAACTTTGGAATGACAAACACCCTGTCAACCTTTGTGACCTTCATGAACAAAGTGTTTGCCCCCCACATTGACAAACATGCCTTGGTATACCTGGACAATATCATTGTCTACAGCTACTTGGTGGGACAGCACCACAAAGACCTAGAGAAAGTCTTTGCTACCCTAGAACAACAAAAACTGTTGGCCAAGCCCTCTAAATTCCAGTTATTCTGCAAGAAGCTGCCTTTCTTGGGACACATAGCTTCAAAAGATGGCATTAAACCTGACAGCCAGAAAATCTAGGCCATCTGCAAAATGCCATCGCCAAAAGACAAGTCAGAACTCTGCACATTCTTGGGAATGGTCACCTATGTACAATGATTCATACCCAACTGTGGCATCCTAACTGCACCTCTGTCCACCATAACTGGCGCCAAATAAAAGTTTGTATGAACCCCCAATGTGACCTTTGCTTCAGGCGTCTCAAAGAGAAGCTCACCACAGCACCTATCCTACAATACCCTAAACGTGATGGGAAATACCAAATGGAGACAGACGCCTGGTAAACATTCATTGGGGGAGTACTAAAAATCAAAAATAACCATGGCAACTTCCTTCTTGTGGCCTACAAATCATGCAGATTGACAGACGGCAAGTGCCAATACCCTATAAACGACAAGGAGTTGTTAGCAATCATGCACTGCTTGATCAAATGGCGTTGTTACTTAGAATGGCAGGAGGAGGTCACAGCCTTGACAGACCACAAGTTGCTTAACTACTTTAAAGCCCAAGCAAACTTATCCTGCCGTCAAGCCCGCCAGATGGAACTTCTGGAGAGGTTCAATATGCTCATACAATATAAGTCTGGCCCAGAGCTTGCCATGGCGGACACACTCTTGTTCCTGTACATAAGAGCTACAAGAGGCAAGAATGGGCTTGACCTAGACTGGCCTCTCCTGGTGCTCCAGACAAAGGACAAAGGCTTCCCCCCTGGTACCACTGACATAACAAAAGAAACAGTCATTAAGAACAAGCACTTATTTGCAGATGTATATGGAACTCTACATCAAAAAATGTCCAACAGAACAACCATCCCTTATGTTCCAACATATCAGCAAGTTGACACCATCCTACGTTACCATAGAGACCTAGGGCACACAAAAAGTTGCAATCTTGAAAAATTTCTTAAGCACAAAGAATGGTGGCCAACCCTGTACCGAGACGTTAAGGAAGTCTTGGATTAATGCAAAGTATGTGAGAAATTTGCAAAAAGCAAAACCCCACCTAAGTCAGTACTACCTATTTGCACACAACTTTTCTTCAAGGTGTGGGCCCTAGAAATTGTGGGCCCCATGTCAGGAAAGCATGATGAGAATAAGTACATTGTTACTGCAATAGACTTTGCCACACAATAACCAGTGGCACAAGCAGTAAAAACACATACTGGAAACAATGTGTGGCAATTCATAGGGAAGGAAATCATCAGCAAGTTTGGAAAGCCAGAACTCCTGATAACAGACAGAGGCAAAGAATTGACCTCTGAAACTACCAATGTATACCTCACCAAGACTAGGGTCAAGCACACGGTGACAACACCTTATCATCCTCAGGCCAATGGACGCGTGGAGCAGCTGAATGACAGCCTTGTGAAAGCCTTGACCAAGCTCATTGTTGGGAGACCCAAGGATTGGTAAAAGCAGCTACCAACTGCATTGCTTGTATGCCAGACCCATGTGAACAGATCCACCGTTAAAAGCCCCTTCAAGCTAGTTTATGGAACACAACCCAATATCATCCAATCACTATCAGGACCTAAGCTGGAAATTCCAAACAAAGTTCCATCCCACTCAGATCCCTAGGTCATACAGGACAATAGTGAGCAATCAGAAAAAGAAGAAAAACATCTAAAAAAGACCTTTGTCCCCATCCAAGACAGACATGAGATTGGTGACAAAGTTTGGGTCTTGAATACCAACAAGATTAAGCTACAGCCAGAAAAGATGGGCCCTGCCATCATCCTAAAGGTAAACAAAAACAACAATTACCTTGTGCAAGGACTCAGAAAACAAAAAAAAGACAAAGTCTCCACCATGATTGCTTCAGGCCCTGAAAAGCAAGATAAAAACACTGTAAGACTGTCCTATTCACCACTGAACAACAGCTAGTACAGTATGTTGCCTGGGCTCCTGAAAACTTCCCTGACAACCTGCCTCCAGAGGAGGCTGATCTTTCAGTCAGGGGGTGTCAAAACAGCAGGCTTGACCCGCCAGCAAGGTTCTGAGCAAGCAGGTTTGTGACCCACAATCCAATTATCCAGTCACCCAAAGCCAAGTTAGGAAGGCAACTCAAATTTCCAAATACAATAACATGAACAGAAGCTGATCCTCTCTGGTGGGTAACTTGTTTTAACGCTTGACTCATTACAAGGATCAAGCCATCCCCTTCACCATCCCACCGTGTGATCAACACTATCATGTTTCTAATATCCACAATTCACAATGACTATATAATAAGTACCTCTCAATAAAGAATATTATCTAGTTTCTAAATATTTTTCCCCTTATAACTCTGCTAAAACAGCACAGTTACAACACCAAGTCTATTTTCAATAAATAAAGAAATCTTATAAGCAATTAATCATCAGCATCATCCAAGACAATGAAAAATATACCAATCAAAAATAAGGAAAGTTGGTACGGAAGGATGTGCCGCAAAGTTATATGCAAGGCTTTAAAAATACCTGGGCAGGAATAAAGTGAACATAATAGAATATGATCAAAAGTGTCAAATTTATTGTTGTTTTTAGATCACCTACAATGTTTAATATCTCAAGCACTCAGTGCGTTATTGGCCCTCCTTTAGCTTCAATAGCTGCAACCAGTCTTCTGGGCACTGGGTGGGCAAGATTATTCATAGGTTCCATAGGGGCTGCCTGTCATGCTTCTGCCAGCCCAGATTTTAGGTCCACTATGAATCCCCTGGAGCCTTCTGGCAAGCTAAGATTAATATCTTCTTAAAGACACTCAATAGGGTTCAAGTCTGGGCTTCAAGAGGGCCAACCCAAACATGCAACTGGTCTTGAGTCCAGACATTCCTTGATAATATCAGACTGGTAGGCAGCACATTATCTTGTACAGAGATATAGTTGACTGGATCTTGCTGATATCTCAAATAGCAGCAGAGGTTCTAAACAAGGATCTTTCTGTGGACAAGGCATCCACCCTCCCAGTGAGTGGCTGGATCACCCCTCTTGTATTGGCTGTAAGACAACTCAAAACATGGCAATCCATGCCTAATTTTAACAGCATCTTTTGAACTGCAGGGCTTGAGGGATTTCCTGGCCTGTGAGGTAAGTTTTTTTGTCTCTGAGATCTAATTAAAAGAACTTTGGTATTGTAAGACCAAATAACCCTTCCCCAGAAGGGTATAGGGGGATTAGCATACTGGTGAGCAGAGGCTGATATTTAACCATACCCTCTGGAGTAAAGGGGGTCCCTTCCTGAAATGTGCCCATATAACCCTTGATCATGTAGCCGTCCACGTACATCAGTCTCAAAAACTTCAACCTCTTAGATGTAGCTGTATGTAAAATCACTCCCCCTTTTAGCCTTGGATAGGACAATCTTCCCGCGCCGCTCAAAGAAATATGCTCAGAAGCCAGCCAAGCCCCTTAATTCCCTTGAGGATTTAGCCCATACAATTGATGAGAGATTTGTGTTGGCATACCCTTCCCAGGTGGTAAATACTAATGTGATGAACTTGGTTCCCACCTGGGAGGAATATCTGATTAACTTGGACTACCTTTTGGCTTGGGCCTGTCCACACTTGAAATTGATTAAGTTGAACCATTCAGATCGTGCTACTGTCAATTCTTTAAATGCCAATCCATCTGGATTAAATGGTGAGCTGCCCCATTAATCTGACCCTCAGCCAATCAGAGTTGGATTCAGAAATTGGTGTAAAACTCTCTAGCTTGCTGGATCTACCTGGAAAAATTTCTCTTGCAGCCAATCAAATCTGCGCCCCTGGGTCAGGTGACCCTGAATTTTGAATACCACCCTTAAAGCAAGACAGGGGACTTTTGGTCCCCTGCTTGCTCATTCTTTTTGAAATTAAAATCTTATAACTTTTCTAACTCAAAGTTTGTCATTTTGAGACTCTTTTGTAGCTCTCACCTATTCCTGGCTTTGTTAGTATTAGTTCTACTTTTATTTACCCCTCCTATCTTCCTTTAGACTTTGGAGTCATTTAAAAAGCCTCTAGCATTAATATTAGTATTGATATATACACTTACCTTGTCATCCTAAAAAATCTAATTTGAACTTCAAGATTAGTGTTTAAACCCCTTTATTTACCTAGTTTAAGTTTGAAACTGCTTCCCATTTGCTTTGAATTTTGCTTTTGCTCTGTTCACGCCTGGCCAACATCTTCTAATTACTCCCAAAGCCCCAGGGCAACCTCTGGAATTAACTCATACAGAATGGAACATCCTCCATGTTGACAATTCTCTAAAATATTTTTCTTATTTTCAATATTAAAGATTATTTTTTTCTTGATTAAATAATTGACACTGACAATAGAAGCAATGCTTTATTTTTATTTTGAGCTTTTAATTGAAATTATAAAAGATAAAGAAAATTTTTTTTTAAAATTGTTGACATGGAGGATGTTCCATTCAGTATGAGTTAATTATGGAGGTTGCCAGCCCCAGCTGTTGGTCCCCTGTTGTCAAAAGTTCAAAGTTTGGTAGTTCCTTCACCTCTCCAATTTTAAACAATGCTGGTTCCTCTGGTGAAGTTTGTGGTTTTTACTCTTGCACCTGCTCTGGTGATAATATGGACTACCTCTCCAGATCTCTGGAGTTGTATCTCCTATTCACTTCACCACGTAGGGAGTAACCCCACCTAATTTTTGCGTTTGTTTGAGGACATTCCTGGGCGTGCTCAAGAAATTCTTGCTACCAGTGAAAGTGTTGTTTGCAGTCTTGCCTGTGACAACCTTGAGTTTTCTGCCCCCGAACCAATCCCCACAATGCCCCCTGTCCCAGTCCCCCCTGTGCCTCTTTTATCCAAGGACCTGGTGGTCCAGGTCCAGGAAGAAGATCTGGGCCCCCAAGAGCATGCTCCCAAGCGCGCCACCTGGCTACTTGGTGGAATGATCTTGATAGGTTTGAATTCCTACTTCCCCCTTCTGTCTGCTGTGTCCTCCTTGAGGACACCACTTTGAGCGGCCATACCAATATTTCACTGGATGGTTTCCTGGTGGATTCTTCCCCCCAGATGAGAGCCAAACTTAGTTAGTTTAGCCCCCCTCTCTCACACTGTATGTCCCCTTGGTTTGCTTGATGGATAAAAGGTGATTTTTTAAGACCTTTTTAATCACTGGCTGACTGTTTCTCCTGCCAGTTTTTTAGGACAGCCAGATCTTGGACAGCTCTTTACTGAGTCAATTTTTTGGTACAGCAGGTGGATTCCTGGGGCAGGTCCTGTACCATCTTAACTCTGGCTGATATCTCTATAAGTTACTCCATACCTGCTGCTAGGATAGCTTGGCCGCCAATATGCTCAGTACTTCTTTTTCTCTAGCCATTCCTTCTATCCAAAAGATTCCCTAGCTTCAGCTCTATCATCTGGGTAAGTTTGGAAAAGTGGCTCTGTTTGATAAGTGGTTTATGGGCATAAATTTTGTATAGGTTAAAAGGGTTTGACAGGGGTTATTGTTGATCTTGTTTGATATTTGGTTGGCTTTTATTTGTTCTGGCATGTTTTTTAAAGCCCTGGGTAAAGGTTCCTGGGATATATTTTTGTGCCAACTTAACTCCTTCTTAACTTGTAAACCCTTGCATGTAACATAAATTGACATATAGTAAGAAGAATTATCCATGTGATGGGAAATAACCACCCAATTTCATAAGGATTTAATGATTAGCTACTACCAAAGCATCAAATACTGGTTGATGAAATTTCCAAAAGAAACACTAGGGTTAAAAAATGATTAAACCCAACCAAAGGAGTCCTAGATATATAGCCTGCAAAAATATTAAAGTGTCTTCAGCATAGAACTCTGGTCATTGAGAAGGTGAAACTGTCTCAGTTTCAGATTCAGCAGGAAAGACACCAAGATTTTGGGGCATTGGGGTAACGTTAGGAAGCACTGACAACAAAGTACCCAAGACAGGGCCCCATCTTTCAGTAATAATCTGACTTAATATCAAGTTATATGGGATGTAGCAGAATAGAACAACTACTGGATGCATTGTTAAATAAAGTTAGACCAGGAGAATATTTGGTTTAATGAGTAATTTAGGGAGGACTTAACTCTTAAGAGTTGAAAAGTGAAAATTTTCCAATATGTACCAAATTTTGACTAAGCAATACCACCTGGATCCACGGCTCCTATCCTATCTGCATCATCTAAAGAGTACCTCATCCAGCATGCAAAAAACCCTTGTGTGATTAATTTCTGTTGACCATTCTGATAAATAAGGTTGTATTGAGTGATTTCAAATTACATCTATTTATTAGTGTCAACTTGCATGGGGTGATCAAATCAAGCTGACAAACCGGGGCAGCAGTAACCCATTTTTGATCAATCATATGATTTAAATCTGTCAACTTGGTCAACTTAGTTAACTGTTTGCCCAACTTCCAGGATTTGCAATTAGGACAGGTAATACCAGGCATTATGAAAACTACCAAGATATTACCTGTCACGGTAAGTTCCATAATGCCAGGGATTATTTGGCCAAGTAGGAAAGCTCAAAAAGCCAGAAAACCTTTAATGAAATCAACTTATTTAACAGACTTGAATCAAACAGTTGATTAAAAATGGGTTACAGCTACTCCAGTTTTCCAGTTGAATCTGATACCCCCTGTAAGTTGACATTGATAAATTGACGTAATTTGAGGATCAACCAATATGATCTTATTTATCAGCATGGTCATCAGAAGTTAGTCACTCAAGGGTTATTTGCAACCTGGACTATATACTCACTTGACAATGTGGAAGAAATAGGAGCCCAGGATCCAGGTGGTATTACTTAGTCAAATTTTGATATATATTGAATAATTTTCACTGTTTCAACCCTTAAGAGTCGAGTCCTCCCAAATTTTTATTCAATAAAATCATATATCCCTTGGTCTAACTTTTATTTAAAATTCATCCTGTAGTTGGTTTGTTGCACTACATCTCCTACAATCTAATTCTTAGCAGGATCATCACTGGAAGATGGGACCCTGCTGTCAGCACTTCATTGCTGCCTCCGCCCAATGTTAATCCCATGCCTGCCAATCTCAGAGTTGTTCCACCTCCCTTCAAAACTGAAAATCTAGTTCTATCTCAATGTCCTGAATTTTATTCTGAAGACACTCTGATGCTTTTGCAGGTTATTTATCTCAGGCTACTTTGTTTAGGGTTAATTATTTTACTTAACCCTAGTATCTCATTTGGAAATTTCACTAAACAGTATTTGAAGCTGTGTTAGTGGTTAATCATTAAATCCATGTGGATTTGGGTGGTGATTTCCCACCACTTAGAGACAGCTTCTTACTATCTGGCAATTTCCATCACACTACTCTCCGCTTTAGGCCAAGGAACAATACCCCCATCAGGAAGGTGAGACAAGGAAAAATTCTTGAGAGCAGGAGGAAGTTTCATTGCTGCCAGAGTAAGCTTGGGATAACCAATGGCTGTTGGATTGTGATTATAGAACTCTCAAATGAGATCAGGGAAGTTAGAGCAGTCATAGTGGTGAACCCACAAATTTTCAGAATCAGGATAATCCTTCCAACACACCAAGTACTCAAGTCAACAATAGTTCTTACAGGAATCCATGATGCAATTCAATTCATACTCAGGCTCCCCTTCCACCAAAATGGGTTGGGAAGAAGCTAACTACATACTACATAAAGGAGTGAGAAGACACTCATGGAAGGTGCTGAAGATCTTAAAAGAGGGTGGTAACTCCAACCAATAGGCAGAGGGACTAATCTGGCGCTCAACTTTGAAGAGACCTACACACTTTGGACCCAGTTTGCAACATATGACCTTCAACTTCATATTATGGGCATCAACCATGACCAGATCACCTGGCTGGTAGGTGGGACCCTCCTGGCACTTACAATATGTGTATTCCTTGTAAGGATTCACGGCAGCGGGAGAGTAACCTGGAGCTCCTGAGGGACCTGCTTTAATGCAGCAGCTTGACCAGTTGCAGCTTCTATGTTGCTAACCAGTCAAGGTCCCATGTTGGATGAGGAATTTTAACCCAGATTGACATATAATGGTGAAACCTGAGCCAACATGTGTGGGGCATTATTATATGGTAACTCTGCCATGGGTAGGTTTGCGCACTAGTCATCTTGTTGTGCATTAGTGTAAAAATATAGGTAGACCTTCAAACTTTGGTTTAACCTCTCTGTTTTTCCATCATATTGGGGGTGGAAAGCCGTGAAGTGGCACAATTTGATACCAACAATTCCAGTAAAAGCTTCCCAGAACTGAGCAATAAATTGGGGCCCGCAGTCACTCACAATCTCCATTGGGATGCCATTTAGGGAGAAGATTCTATTCACAAACAACCTAGCTATTTCTACCAAAGTAATTGTGGTTGAGTAGAGTACAAAGTGTGCCATTTTTGTGAATCAATCAGCCACCACCATGATTGCAGTAAACCCATTAGAATCAGGAAGTTCTCCAATAAAATCCACCAACACAGATTCCAGGGTCCCGCAGCAGGCTGTAAAGAAACCAAAAACCAGTAGTCTTGTTATGGCTTGCCTTGGACCAAACACATACCAGGCAGTCTCAAACAAAAGCTGCTACCTGCACCGTCAAACCTTTCCAGGAAAACTGCCGGTGGATTAATTCAACCATTTTGTTTTTCCCCAGGTGGCCCGCTGTTGGACAAGTGTGATGGGCCTCCATGATTTCATTGCTGATATTTCCCTCTGGAACCCATAAACATCCTTTATGATAAAGTACCAGGCCTATCTTGTGGTATCCCTGCAGCTTACCAACTGGGTGCTCACAAGCCAATTTCAATAACCTGTTGTAGCCCTTATACAACAGCTGCAAGAACTTGGCCTTATAATATAAGTCTAGATCCACACCCTCAGTGAGAGACATGGTGGCAAGCGTAGCGGGATGAGTTAGCACAAAAGGAACCACAGCCTCATCCAGAATCAGAGTATGCATGTTAAACTCTTTATCCAAACTTTTATTGGGGAGGTTGGAAGGTTCCTGCGCAACATGTCAGTCAAGTGATTGTATATTCCTTTGATGAACTTGTAATGGAACTTGTATTAGTCAAGTCCCCATGCCATCTGGATTGAAAACCTGACAAACCCCTGGTCTGAAAATAGTACAGGAAAGCCTTATGATTGGTTCTTACAATAAAGAGGTGATGCACTGACAGGAGATGGTGATGTCAATGCTTCAAAGATTCCATAACCACCAACAATTCCTTGTTGTAGATCATGTGATTTTGTCCATAAGTCTCTATTTTCTGAGAGAAGTACCCTACAGGTCTCTCAACACCATTGCCAGCTGTCTGCAACAGAACACCAGCCACAGCATATTTAGAGGCATCTGTGGAAGCCACAAACAGCAGCTCAAGATCCACATATCTTAACACTGGGGAGGACAACAAAAGAGCCTTGACTGCTGCAAACACTTCAGCGCACTCAGGCGTCCAGACTAGAGTTGTCTTCCCACTGGCTGAATACAAGGATGCGACTACTTCTGAAAGATGTGGGGTGAAATTCTTCAAGAAAGTACAGGTACCCAAGAAGCTACAAAGCTGAGATACAGCCATATGGGTTTTTTACTCACAAACTGCTACCTCCTTATCAGGGACAATAGTGAGACTATCCTCAAAGATAATGTTCCCTAAAAAGGTAACCTTACACTTAAAAAATTCACACTTGCTTTGCTTAATGATCATGTTAGCCTGGAAGATACACTCTAGTACTGCTGACAAGTGGGTCTTATGGAGCTCCTCATCTGGAGAAAACACCAAAATATTGTCCATATAAGCAATGGCACACTCCCCCAGTAGGTCTCCTAGAACTAAGTCTATCAACCACTGAAAGCATGCAGGAGCATTTTTAACCCAAAAGGCATGACACAGAAATGAAAGATGCCCTTCTTGGTTCTGAACGCAGTCAACCACTCCATCCCTTCTTCTATCCTAACCTGATTGAACACATTAAAAAGATCAAGCTTCAAGGAAACCTTAGCTTTTTCAACGCAGCAAGAGATTTGGGCTTCAAGAGGCAAAGGATAGGGATCTGGAATAGTGGTGTTGTTTAGATTTACATAGTCCACACATGGTTATAACAGCTTGTCTGACTTCTGAACAAACAACAATGAAGAACATATCAACAAAGCCTTTTTAAAAATGTAGCCTTCTGCTAACACATCCCAGGTCCACTCCTCCAAACATGCATCCTCCTTCAGGATTAATGGGTAAATAGGAGAAGCAATACAAATGAGATCAACAGGAACCTTGAAGTCAAAGTCAAACTGAGTATTATTGAGGAGGACCTTATCCCTAGTTGTGTCAAACACTGCAGACCAGGGATATAAGCATGCTGGTAAATCTGAACTTGCGGGAACAGGAACAGGAACCAATTGAATGGTCTGAGAGGACTGCTCTAGTTTAGACATACCTAACAACATAATACAGATATATATGCCTGAAGAGTGTTCCACTTGCAGCTTGTTCTCTTTCAACAGGGTCAATACATTATGGTTGCGCCACCAGCCCACCCCCAGGATAATAGGATACATCAGGATAGAGCAAATGGAGAACTTTGCCGTAAAAGACTGACCTGCAACTACAAAGGTTGCTGGCTTCTTCAGCTGGAAAGAGGGAAACATTTGACAGTTTACACCCCTAACAAGCATTCCAGGGTGGCACTTGAGTTATAGCAAGTCTGCAGTCTCAACACTCATGAAGTTCTCAGAAGCCCCTTTATCCAACAAAATGGCTGGCTGATAGATAGTTTGACCATTATCAATGTTACCATAAAACAAGAATCACCCAGAAGTAGATTTATTTGCAGCAAAGTTGGTAATCTTGGCAGGGTCCTGTTTCTCTTTGGTGGTACAGACAGCAGCTAAGGAGGCAGGATGCTCCTGGAAAAAACGCTCAATAATTTCTTGGATTGCCTCAGGAAGAACAGGACGGTCACAGTCAATAGGAACCAATGGTAACTCTCCAGCTTCAACAACAGACAATTTAGTTAGAAGTGCATGCTGCAACATAGCTGGGGAACTTTCAGAAGCTGCTGTGGCAACTACCTCCTTGCCATCCTCTGGTTTATTCAAGATTGCCAACTGAGGATTAGAAGACACACACAAGGCACACTCTTTAACAGGACCAGGAGAAGTTGCAACGGGACAAGAACCAGAAAACCACCACCAAGCAACCAATTTGGCTTTGATTGCCAACACACCTTGTTTGGCAGCAGAAGAATTTGAGACCAGAGAAAGGATTTAGCTTACCAGGGACTCAGTTGTGGTTAACAGGGAATCCCCAACTGCTAAGTCCTGTGAAGTTTGGCCAACTGCTAACCACAACACTGGGAGCTGATCCACTTCAAGAAAATCAACAGTTTGACAATAAGCCAGAAGCTGAGCAAGGAATACTGTCCAGGAACGTGTACCCTGATGAAAGTTCTACAACTTCTGGTCAACTTTTAGCGCCTGAATTGATACACAACAGTATTTAGCAAAGGGTCCAAAGATGCACTCTCAGCTAAAACAGGTGGGGTTTTCTCCAGCCCATACAACAACCATTTGCCCGCATCCCCCAAAACCTTTGTCATTACACAATAAAAATGAGATTTGCGCCCAAGAGTGGAGCCAGAATAAGATAATAAGGCTGACACAATTCCATGCAAAATTTTGTTGGTGGGAAGAGCAGGATAATAATCTGGACGCCAAAATAACATACCTGCCAGAGCCAGGAACCAGCGGAACTGGGCTGGGCCACCATAGCTGGAGAAGGGAACCTCAGATTAAAAACAACCCCAACTGAAAGATGGGGAAGGAGCTCATGCAGATAAACATTGTAAAGGCAGATATCTTGAGGGGGCAGGAGAAGAAGAGATCAATTTTGTAGTGCACTGCATCTGAAAACACTGAGGTAGAAGAGTTGAGCAATGTGACAGAAACTAATAGATAGTGAGAAGAGGACCCAGGTGGTGGGGAATAACCACCCAAGTCCATACCAAGTTGATTGGCTACCACCAAAGCTTTAAATGCTGGTTGGTAAAATTTCCGAGAGAGGCACTGGGGTTTAAAAAGATGATTAAACCCAACCAAAGGAGCACCAGATAAATTGCCTGCAAAAGGATTAACATGTCTTCAGCATAGAGCTCTGGACATCAAGAAGCCACACCTGTCTCAGATTTAAACTCTGCAGGAAAGGCGTCAAGATCAGAAGGCATTAGAGTGACATTGGGTGGCACCAACAACAAGCCCAGAGCAGGGCCCTGTCTTCCAGGAATAATATGGCTCATGATCACATTATGCGGGGTGCAACAGAGCAGACTGGCTCTGGGATGCATTCTTAAAATAAAGCTAGTCTGGGAGAATATTTGGTTTATTGAGTAATTTAGGGAGGACTCAACTATTAAGAGTTGAACAGGGAAAAGTTTCTGATATGTACCAAATTTTGACTAAGCAATACCACCTGGATCCACGGCTCCTATCCTGTCTGCATCATCTAAAGAGTACCTCATCCAACACACAAAAAACCCTTGAGCAATTAATTTATGTTGACCATTCTGATAAATGAGGCTATATTGAGTGACTCTCAGATTACTTCTATTTATCAGTATCAACTTGCACAGGGTGATCAAATCATGCTGACAAACCAGAGCAACAGTGACCCATTTCCAATCAACGGATTGATTTAAATCTGTCAACTTAGTTAACTTGGTCAACTGTTTACCCAACTCCCTGGCTTTGCAATTAGGCTAGGCAATACCAGGCGTTAAGAAAACCACTGTGAAAGTTTTGGCAGGGGTTATAGTTGACCCTGTTTGATATTTGGTTTGGTTTATTTGTTCTGGCATGTTTTTTAGAGCCTTGGGTAAAGCTCTGGGGTACATATCTCCCTACCACTTCCACCCCTTATTGACCTGTAAACCCTTGCGTTGCGGTGAGTAGTGCTGATGACTGGTTACTTATGGAAGCTGGATTAGATTTCTCACTTCAGCTGGGGCACCATGCCTGACCTGGCAACGGTTCTCTGAGGTGGATGATTTAAAAGGTTTGTGGGGATCACAAATAGTCTCCCTTTGGGTTATTGTTGAATATGCTGTAGATCATGCTGAGGTTGAAAAGATTCCTTTGCTTTACTGCTGAGAGAATCAGGTGCCTAAAGAAATAAGATCAGCTGATAAAGAAGCTGTACCATCCCAATCTTTAAAGGGTTACATTAGGAGATAGGGGTGGGGAAGTCAACCATGGTCTACATAAAAAATTTCTGGCCTGGGAGGATAGGGGTTGGTGATGCAAGCGGACCTCAAAAAATCCTAACCCATCACAGGAATGGAAGCTTGCACAGCTATTGAATCCATGCACTGGGACTGTTTGAGCCAATGCATAGCAGGACAAGTAAGAAAGTGACTCAAAACTGAAGGTACTGGAGGGAGAATGTGATGAGTACAGATCCTGAGTCTGGAGTGAGATCAAGTAATCTCCCAGAGCTACAAGTTTATACCTCTGGGAGATATAGTGTGGCATACTGGGTTATTTGCACCAGGGAAATCCTTTTCCCAATAACCAATTCAACTGGCTGAGGGACCCCAGGGCGGGAAACATGGGTTCTATTGGGAGGAACCCCTCATCCCCAATAAAAATGTCTCTTTAGAAATAGTATTATCTATATAGGCATCATGTGGGATATTTCCTATCTCAACAGGCTCTCTTCTAAATATTCCCCTCTTCTCATGAGGGATCCTTATGGGAAGTATATGTATGACAATGTGATGAGATATTGGTATGAGGATGCATATCATAAGCTCAAGACAATGGTAAAAAAGGTTGGAGATGGGAGCATTTATAGTTCACAGGCATGGCTACCTTAGTCCAAGGATTGACCTGTGCAAAGCAATTTAAGGTATGGTAGAGAATTAAAAGTGAGTCTACAGGCAATGGCTTTGAAGTGGATCAACAGCTATATCAAGTTGGATCTCCAATGCAGCTTGGAAAGGATGCTGGTTGAATGATCAACCCTTATGAGGAAGATCTGTACCAAAGGTTGCCTAATTAGATAAAGGTTGGAGTACAGATATGTTTTCTGATAAGCTCATATGCGTAATAAAAACTTGATGTAGTGGTTACTGGTATAGTATTTATGAATGCTCTTGCTTGAATAAGGGTACTCGCGGATCAGCATTAGATCCGCTAAGGATAGTTCCCCAAGGCTGGATCTACCTCTACACAAAACGAACCCTTGACTTTGTATGGAGCTCTGTAAACTAACCTGGCTAACGGATGCTTGAGATTCGATAGATTATATTCCCCTTTGGATCTCATCGTGGGTTTAAAGTCTCTAATCCCATTGGATGTTTTTCAAGGGTATAGGTGTAACCAAAGCCAAGTGGTTAAACTTGTTTTATGTGCTGGGTTCAACGCCTTTTTCTAGGATCGGTGGTGGGTTTAATGATTTCTATTAGGGGCACCCCATCTTTCACGCTGGAGGTATGATGTAAGCTGGATAAAACTTGGAGGGATGGTGCGATAAAAAGCTTGAGGGTAGGTTGTTATTATGCACTTGAAGTTAGAAGGTACATTTGCTATTTTTGATAATATTTCAAATAAATTTAAATTATAGCTAGTATCCATCATGAAGACCTTTGAAATATGACGCCATGCCAGGGATGGGATCTGCTGCTTCAGCTCATGTCGCCCCCTGAGAAAAATAATGATGGGGTTATTTGATCCAAATAATCATCAGTTAAATATTTGTTCTTCCAGGGTGATCCAGTATAGGGTTTATTATTTTCGGTCTGTTTTTGGATCATTCTGTAGCCTTACTATAATGGGTAGCAGGCTGTTGCAACTTTGTACAACAGCTTGCCGATCTCTCTGTTAATTACCACATCGGTTTTTAATTCGCATCTTCAAGTAAGCCATGCATCATCGCATTATGATGTTTGATTAAAGCTTTTAGTTTGGAGCTAGCTTCTTGGCTCAGAAGTACCAACGGCATGCAACAGTCGTGCCATCTATACCCGTTTAGGTGGAGTGGGGAAATGTCAACAGATTTAACGGCAATGTATCACTATTTAGTCGGGGCGGTGGGAAAGTAAGCTTGCAATGTTGGCAGTAGACTTATTTTGGTGGGCGGTGAAGCTAGTTTTCATGTATGTGTTCATTGCGCGGTGCATCTTCATGACGATGCTGAAGCACTTCATCTATCCTGGCCCCCCGCAGCGGTCATGGGCCTTCCTTTTCCATGTGGTGATCCAGCTGCTGCGAGAAATGACGACGGGCTTTGAAGTGGGCACGCCCATCGACAAGCTACGCAAGCTCAACGATGCCAGCTACAACAGCCCTCCCAAGGGGATCCGTGTCATTTCGAAGGAGGTGCCAGGGCGGTTTCGAGAGCGCGCACACCAAATGATCAAGGCCAGGATGCAGCATGACCTGGGCCTCTCACTGCCGCCAGTCAGAGACACCCACTGGTCAGAGGCCCCGCCGCTGATGATGGAGCTGGCCCTTCCGGAGGACGGGGTGTTTGTGAACACGAACAGAGTGGTCTTCATGGCGCACGGCGGCGCCTACATGTTCTGCTCGGTAAACTCGTACCGGCCAATGGCGTGCCGCGTAGCCCAGACGGTGGGCGAAGTGACGACAAGTAGGTTTTTCCCGTGCCTGCTCTAACCTAGTAGGCGTTGAATACCGGCTTTCTCCGGAAAACCCCTTCCCCTGTGCGTTGGAGGATGTTACAGCAGCGTACCTGTTTCTAACATCCACAGAGGAGGGCGGGTTGGGGGTGGATTCCACGCTGGTTGCGGTTTGTGGCGAGAGTGCAGGTAAACAGATTGATTGTTCACCACTAACGTTTAGGTGGAGGTAAAGCGTATGGCTGTTCTTTTCTGATTAAATAGGGCTGATTGCTGCCATGCTCAATCTCCTGGAGACCAACCTCAACGTTGGTGTGCCGTGCGGAGCCCTGCTCCTCTCGCCGTGGATAGACTTGACCTCCAGCCTTCCGAGCTATACTGAAAACGGGATTGCCGATTACATCCCTGGGCCGGAGCTGATAAAGAAACTGGATCTTCCCTCATCAGTCATCAACACTCTGAAGACTTACTCGTATGCCACTTATCTTCTCGCCAAGAGCTGTCCCGAGTTGAAGGACGAGCTTTTGAGCGAGCGAGGGCACTTTTATGCCCCCGAGCCTTTCCTAAAGTATTCGCTCATCAGCCCTATGAACACGAAAAGCTTCACCAGGTTTCCCCCTCTGATGATGGTAATTATTTAAATACATTATTTAAATACATTATTTAAATGCATTATTTAAATGCATTATTTAAATGCATTATTTAAATACATCATTTAAATGCATTATTTAAATACATCATTTAAATGCATTATTTAAATACATCATTTAAATGCATTATTTAAATACATCAAATGCAATTTCAACCATTAACCAGTCAACAGGTAGCAGGAAGCGCAGAGCGACTGCGCGACGAATGTGTTGTTTTAGCCTCAAGGGCCCACCAGGCCAAGATGGCGAAACTATCTGTGCCGCTCCCAGTGACTTTGCAGATCTTTGACGACATGCCTCACTCCTTCCAGTCTTTCCTGTTCCACCCCTCGGCGAATCGGTCCATGGAGTGGAGCTGCAACTTCTTGAAGCGATGCCTCTCGTCCGACAAGGACCGTGTCAGCGACGACTTCCCGATCAGCGACCGCCCCATCGATCCCAAGGGCCCTTGGGCGTGGCGGATTGATGCTAACCTAACCTCCCATCCCATAGATGAATACAGCGAGTTTGATTACCTCACTGAATACATTAAATAACCGCATAATCACAAGTTTGGCCAACTGCAAGCAAACAGCAATTATATTTAATAAACTAGTGTGTAAATAACAATTACAACATCATTCTTAATTACCAATAAACCATCCAAAATAAAAACCAATCTGAATACCACCACTGAAGCCATCTGCAAACCCAGGTTCCAGAAACGT
Organism: Entomophthora muscae; assembly: GCA_014839935.2. Lineage (NCBI taxonomy): Eukaryota > Fungi > Entomophthoromycota > Entomophthoromycetes > Entomophthorales > Entomophthoraceae > Entomophthora > Entomophthora muscae. Next base: position 97,239 of record QTSX02000814.1, on the reverse strand, counting down.
GACCGTCGATCAATCAAACATCATGGCCGAAATGACCACGTGGGTCCAGGGATCGACACGCAGACCATTAACCCCAACCTCTGCATCAAAAAATCCTCATCTTAAACCTTAACCAACCCATCCCCCTTTAAAAACATGTTGTACTTGGGCGAGGACTACCAACGAACAGTACTCATCTCCAAAAACCCCCAGATCTCAGTGCGGTTTGAGTAGTAAACAACAAGCATTATGCAGAAATAAACATCCAGCTCGATCTTATTCCTGATAAACGTATACATGATCACTGATACTCCTTCACTCCGTATACCAACGATATATCAGATCCTATAAAATCTAGTCTCCTTTGCTTTGCCGAGTAAAGGCATCCCTACACACCCACAACCCATATCTCCAAAACTGTTCATCAACATTGTGAGGGATCTAGGTCCAACCAGTCAAACTTACCATTGTCATTTCCTGGTGGGCTCTTGCTACCAGAACCTTCATGGGATAAAGCTTCAGCAAGCTTTACCTCCAAGGAGGCAATTTTCTGGGACAACACTTTATTGTCATCACACCATCTGGTTATAATCTCAGTGCTTTTTCCTTCCCTCGCCTTGAGAGCTTCAATTTATTGCTTTTCCTTATGCTTCATCTGCTGCAGAATTTCATCAAACCCTACCAGCAAGTTCCATGAATCCCAAGCATAAACTCAATTTCCTTGAGCAGGGGTCCTTCCTTGGCAAAATAGTCTGTATACAATTCTTTGAAAGCTGCTTTAACCTCCACTAATGACTCCTTGAGCACAGTCTTTGTAACCTCCAGACTCTCCCAGGCCTCTTTGAGAGAGCCTCCAGGAACTTCTTTCCTAACAGCAGCAGTTTCTACACAGAGAACTCCAAACTTAGCTCTTTCAAAGGATAATAAAGAAGACATAGCAATTGAAAAGTAAATGAGGGGAAAACATCAAAAGTGACAACATGTATATTTTATTTAAATGTTGCTGTTTTTGCTTATATACCATTAAGGGCATATTTGGCTGAAAACCCCTCCAGTTCAGGATTCAACCCTTGATTCCTATCATGTGAATTATGATATATCAATATCATCCAATCCAGATCTTTACCTAAAAGATCCCCTGTAATTCCCAGCTAATGAGAATTAACCTACAATTAGAAAGAGTCAACTGACACCATTCATCTTAATGTCTCAATTTGGCATAGAGCTTCCCCAGCTCCCGGTGCCAAAACCCTGTGGAATATACACATTCCAAAACTCAGCTATCAATGTTCCAACTGGGAACCAGCTGATCAAACCTGAATCCCTAGGCATCATTACCTTTGTTCAGTTATTGTTGCATTTAATGGTTTTCTTGCGTTTTAGAAACCCATTAAACCCTTCAATCCTCAAATGAGACACCATCACAGTGTTTCTAAACCCAAATTTGGGGGGTTAACTATGGTTAACCTTAACCAAACTTCTTGACACCGTCAAGGTAATTAATATAATTAAATCCTTATTAATTATATCCACGGGAGTGATTTAATCCGCCTTTGGGGTTAAGTAAACCATTTGCAAGACACCTAGTCCCCAAGATTGATTCGGCCAACCTTGGCTTAATTTTGCTAGCTAGTACAGCCTAACTAACAAACCACATTATATTTTTTTATTAAATATAGATACCAAGTTTTCAGGAATCTTTATCTGAAGAATTCCAGCCAAACCTACCTAGATTAAATAAACAACAAAAACAGAACAGCTTTATATATATCAGAGTATTTATTTGGCTAAATACTAAAAGTGACTGCTTTACAGTCACAAACATGGTTATAGATCAATCCACCCCAACATTGAAAAAACATATATCCCCAGCCACGAAAGTTAGAGTAAACCAATCCAAACCTAATAACAACTAAACAAATCATCAGAGGATTGGATATCTTTTAGGAAGCCAGATATGGGCAGAGGCATCAGATGATACCAGCAGGGGAAAAACCAGCCAGTCAGGAGTGCCCACTGTGGTGACTGCTCTAGCAGGTTGTTGGGCTTAAGCAGTACTTAGATATGTGAGCACCAGGCAAGGTGAAGTACAACAGAATATGCCTTGCCAGCATAAAACTGAGGAGTTGCCAACTATTGTCAATATATGCAGATCATAGAATTAACAACAGCAGAAGAGGTTCAGGTGTTGGTCAGCAAAAGAGCAACAGGACAGAATACAGAGTTAGTGTATAGTAGTCAGTTGGATACCAGATAGACAATATAAACTTTGGGAAGGATTCAGTTGTTGGTTGGTGACAAGAAAACAGAGTCAGAGCAGGGCTGGCAGAGGAATGGGTCTATGTTAATCAGTTAGAATCCAGACAGACAATGGATACTAGAGAGGGGGAAGAGAGGATTCAGAATTGATAAGTGGCATATAGCAGACTTATGATTCCTAGGTGTCTCTATATTAATAGTACTGAAAACATGAGCTCAACATCTGTTTATAGCTTACATGAGCTATTATGGTTGTACAGACCCAAGGTCTGCACTTCTGCAAAGGCAGTTGACAAGTAACTTATCCAAGTTAAAGGAGAAACAACAGTATTTGGTTTACAATAAAAGGTCTCTAATTTATTACATAAGTCAAGTGAAGATTATATAGGCATCTGTGATATGATAGCCAACTGAAATGTTGATCAACAATATGAAATATTGATGATCAATCAAGTTAGTTGCTACACTTTCATGCAGAGATTACAACTGACAAGAGTGGTTGTAAGTTAGATCAGCAGCGTCAGTTGGCAACTGGTTGTTACAAAGGCAATTGTGGCAAATTGGGCATAATCTGGACAGATTATGGAACAGAAAATTTAACAAATCACTTATACTTAATCTGAGCAACAGATGTGACATGTTGAATGATCTGGCCAACATCTTTGATCAATTGACTTGTCTGGCTGACAGATAAAGCCTATAGCTTCCTATGGACAACAGGAGATGCCTATAGCATTGTATGGCCAACATATGAGGCTTATAGCCTCATATAGCCGATAGGTATGGCCTGTAGCCTTCTATGACCAACAGATAAGGCCTATAGCCTGGTTTGGCCAACAAAGACTGGTAAATAGCGTGATAGCTCATAGCTATTTCACCACACCCACCATGATATCAGCCCTAACTCAATAACCCAAGATATGGATCACCCAACCAAGGACCAGAGTCCAGTACCATCAAGCCAGTTAGAGTACTCCAAACAGCTGAGCGGTGTGGTGCCAGCAGCTATAATAGGTTCTAACAGCTAGTCAGGCTATGAAGTCAGAGGCAGGGCCATTGATAAAAGGTAAGCAGGCATACAGTTGTACTTGTCAAAAATCAATCTGGGCAGTCTTACATATCACTTTCCTTCACAACCAATATCTTCAGTAACTCTGGTTCTTGCCCAGAGGTCAGCAATAACTATACTCTCCAGGTTGAACCTGGAGTAGGCAGGATTCAGAGGATGCTGAGTAAAATGCACAGGTCCAAAGGGTGGTCCAGGGGGATAGTATAACAGGGGGAGTGGGGCCACAGGTTTATAACTAGGAAGAGCTGGGCCCTGCAGGACCAGAGTAGAAGCAGTAAGATGCTAAAACTTGGCAGGATAAAATTTGCTGGAACCAAGGGTCCATCAACCTTTATTATCAGGATGACATGTCACCATTCTCATATGGCTAGGGTTTTTATACCATCAACTTTGCTTCTACAAATTTCCCCTGTTTTAGGCCCATGGGTAGCTTGCTGCCAGCACATTGGCAAACAGACACAGCTTCAAGGGCAGCAGATCCTGGGTTGGCTGGCTCTGACTAAAAGAAGTGGTTATGCTTCATTTCATCATCTCTATCCTTTGCCTCACTTAAGTCAGCCAATCATAATCCCAATCTTGCGCTGGGGACAGGTGGCGGCTGGTGCTTATTGGAGGGTTCATTTCCAGGCCTTGTTTTGACCTTCTTTTAGCAAGCCACAACCTCCGTGTAGGTCTGGACTCTTGGTGGTGTGCATCTGGAAGTAATCTGATCTCTATCCAGGGAATCTCCCTCACTAAGCTGGTGGGCTGGGGCGGCTTACCAATTTAAGTCTGCACCTCAGTGGGCTGCCGGTGCAAAGACCCAACAATTGGGGAAGTACTTTAGTAAAATAAGGTACCAAGTTGGCAACTTGGGAACCTGTGAGCACCGTCACAATTGGATAGAATATCATCATCAATCAAAAGGCCTTGGCGTGTACGTTATAACATCCTAAAACTATAGGCAAAATATGTGAGTACGTAGTATACACAAGTGTATATGGCTACAGACTGGGTGGAATGGGGCAATACCAGCGTGGGCCAGGAGTACTGCTTGGAGGAGTTAAACTGCGCCATCTCCTTGTAGTAGTACTCTCCAGATGGATTGTTGAATGGCCCATGCTGTTGAGTGTATTGGTGGCCCCTAATCCCTAGGCATGCTGTGAGGACAGCTGAGAAGATTAGGTTATTCATCTCCTGATCCTGGGAAAGGGCAGACAAAGCTTAGTGTCTTGTTTAACTTCTTGAAGGTAAAGTTTTTAAATTGATTTGTGTGATACTATTGAGGGGTGATTTCACTCAATGATAGCACAAACTATCATCAAGTGATTTGGCTTTATTATATACTATCATCCTTGTGGGGCATGAATAAAGCAAAACATTGGACAGGGAACCCCAAACACTTGGTGTTGTCTAGGATTCCCTTTTGGGAGTAGGATGGGGATGATTTGGCAAGCAATGAATTGTTAATCTTGGCATTGCATGGCTTTGGAGCTTCTTCAGACACTTTCATGCATTCAAATCAACTTCTGAAGTTGATGCATTAATTGTCATGCTGGGCAGCTTGTAAACCCCCTCCAAATTTGGGAAGCAGTTACCCCCATTTTTGGGTTTAGGGAAATTGCCTTTTGGGGATTCCCAATTGGACAATTTCCCCATCCAGCAGCTGTCTGGCTGGCGGGAGCAGCCACACAGTCTGCGGCCGGGTATAAAACCAGGTTTTGCCAAAATTTAATTTTTTAAATTTTTCTTCTTCTGTCAGGTGTTTTGTGGCAGTTTCCCCAATCAGGGGGAACTGCTGCAATTTTTTATTCTGCTCTTTGAACCCAATTATGACCAAAAGATTATCTTGACAAAGGGTGTTATCAGGAATATTCCTGACAGCCAGGTTCTGGTTCATCCTGGTTAGCCAAAGGCGTCCCCTGGGGGCTTGGGTTTGATTCCTGGGGTTTTGACACCAGTTTCAGAATGCCATTCTTGACAATATTAACCCAATTTAGCTATCACTGACCTATCTCAGCCTCCATACCTTGCCTAACTTGGTACTTGTTAGTTGTGTAGATCAGATCTGAGCTCAAACAAAAGTTGTGGGGATGAATTGCTCAGGCTAAAATGAGAACTGGGAAAGGAGATGTGCACTGAAGCTTTAAGCCTACAGATCTACAAATGAAGGGAATTAAACATGGAACAAAGATGATGAGTGGCAAGGAAAGCAGGAGATGTAAATGGACAACCAAAAAGAAATGATTCCAAGATAAGGGGTACAGAACTGGCTGCTCCTGGGTGGAGATCTTTCTCAACCATGCCAAGATGGCAGAGGCCATGGCCTGAGAGGGGTTATTTTTGACCCCAGAGTAGCTTTCACTTATCCAGGAATAACCTTTATTGATAGTAGGCAAAGCTATTGGAAAACAAGTTCTCAGAGGGGAAGTGGGAGGGAGTATAAATCAACTGGGGGAGACAACTCAAATCTGATTGGCTGGCTAGAAATATTTTCACTATCTGGTTGGACATCTCTGTTGAAGAGCTGATGATGTCATAATATGATATTTTTGGGCAACTGGCTGGTTGACTGCCAAGCGCAAAGGGATAGTGGTATCTTGTGATCTTCAGCGCATAATTATCCAGAAAAAATTCTGGGAGATGCAGGTTAATTCCTCCACCCATGTGGGGGGCAGCCTTAACCCATCTTTTGTCAATGGCTAAATTTAAGCCAACCAATGCTTTCAAAGATTCTGCAGCTTTCCCTTTCCTATTCTTCCTTTTTGGGCAATCTATCCCAAGCAAAAATGATACTACCGTGACAGTACCCTACCAATTCCCACCCAACTGGTCCATCTATCTACCCAATCATCCCTGATCTAAACCCAGTCATCCAATCCTAACGACAGATCCCAGGTATATCCCTGCCACAATACCTCTTCCCATAAAATCCTAATCCACTGTTGAGGGTCTGGATGTACAAGCATTCTGGCTATTGCCAACCTACTTAACATCCAGCCATTGCCCAATTCGGTCCCCTTCCAATATACTGTTTGACATACCAAGAATGGTAACTAAGCAATATCACCTGATTGTCCAAGTATCCAGTGGCTCAAACCCATCTTGCACATGACCAACCCCTAGGTTCAATCTAACTAAATCCCCACCACAGTCAAGTCTATATAAGTCTAACATATTATTCAATAAAATATACTTCTCTTCTTTCTTAATTCCATATTTGAAGCTTCCCCAAAAGGCGCTCCTTATCACCACCATCTGATAAAGATATCCTGCCCCAAATAACTCTCCAAAGCTTCTTCAACCCTGCCTACCCATCAGTATAACCAGGGTACTCCTTGGCATACCAGAGCAAACCATCCCTACCCAGCTGGGTATCACCAACCTCACCATCTGACCCTTGACCCCACTTGAACCTGGGACCTTCATTGTTTGAGGTACTGAGAAAGATCTTGGGTATCCAAAAAATCAGCTCCCAGTAGATGCTTGGGCTTGGCCCAGCCCTAGCAGCCCCCTGCTATGTACCCTTGAATTCTGGCCCTGGCTTGTTGATTGCCATTAGATATACTTTTCACCAGAAAGCCTGGGTAGATCACTGATTTTTGCCTTACCTGGTGTAGTTCTTGTCTGAAGGGGGAGCCTAGATTTTGGGGATGTTCCTGGTGTTGGATTAAAGGGGATTATGCTTATATGAAAGGGCAGCACATCAAATCAAAAGCATGAGCTGCCTGTACCAGCCTGCTACCCTGCAGCCTATTGCCCAGCCATCAGTGTTGCAATTGTGCTGTTTTAGCAAATTTACGAGGGGGGAAATATGCAGAGACTAGATAGTTATCTTTATTGAGATACTGGAACTATACAGTGTGAGTGAATTATGGATATCAGGAACATGATTGTGATGATCAATTGGTTGGATGGTTAGGGGGCAGATTGATCTAGATAATGAGTCAGGAACTGAATTGGGATATCCGTCCTTGGGAATTGTTGTTTGCTCATGTGGATATTTCTGGAAATTTGAGTTGACTTCCCCATTTGGTTACAGGTTGCTGGGAAGTTAAATTGCAGGTCATAAACCCTCTCAGTTGGGGCCTTGCTAGCAGGTTGACCCTGCTGTTTGACAGCAGTACCCAGGGCTCTCAGATTTTGGAACCCTCCCAAATCAGGCTGCCAAAGTTCCCCTCTTTCAAACAATTCCACGGGCCTGAAAGCTGCCCTGGGTTGGCAGCTGGCCAAATTAAACTCCCAGACCAAGAGTTTGGCCAACCCCCACCATTCAAATAATGCCAAACTTGGGCGCACCAAAAAGACCATTCCAACCTAGATGATGCTAATCCCCCACTTGGCCAAACATTCAGACATGAGGATCCCTGTACCACCCAAGAAAGGCAACCTGTACCCCATCCAAAACTCTAAGGTCCTTATCTGATGCTTCAAGTCAGCCCTTGCCCTTACAAGAGCTAGTTTATAGTCAACTACAGCCTCTCAGTGATAGGTTATGGGATCATTGAGAGGTATATCCTGTAAAGCAACATCCCCCAGGTCAGCTATTTACTTGCACCTAGAAGTAAACAGCTACCCAGTTCCAGCCTCTAACCAGGAAAGAGGGTGGAACATCTTATCTTCTGTGCTGTGCTAGCAGCATGCCTTGGGGACAAGGTCTATCTTCCAACCATGACCCAGTATGGGCCATGTCAGGAGGGGCTGAGGAAATGCGCTGCAGGGGCAGCTGCAACTAGCCGCTTCCAGAGTACATCCCTGGCCTTCCCAGGTACCTCCTAATCAACAGCACCACTTGCTGTATACATACCCTATGCTGTCTCCCCAGTGCTTCCCAGAAACTTTGGTTGCTCTACCAGGATTGCTAAGGTGTCTCCCAGGCTCCTAGTGGCCTGCCCAACCATCACAGCTGGCGCCAGATCCCAGCTTGCTGACCTGTGGGAGGGGGCTAAACTAACAAAGTTTGGCTCTCATCCCAGTGAGACAAACTACCTGGATGCCATCCAGTGAATCATTGGAATGACTTCTCTGAAAGAGGACCAAAGAGAGAATACCTGGGATAGAAAAGGGGAATAGGTGTTTAATCCCATCAGCGCCAGTCCAACAAGCAACCAGGGAGTATGTGTGAGAGCCTGCTCTGGAGCTTCAAGCGTCTCCTGAGTTTCATGTCTCCTCCTCCAGCAGGGAAAGGGAGGTGCAGAAGTTTCCTCAACATAACAAGTGTCTAGGTTGAGGTCAAGAAAGTACAAATCCAGGTCATCACAAGTGAGGCTTTTGACCAGGATCTCTCCCAAGGAGAGGAGGTTATTTGCCCTACCAGGGATGTTGTCAAGGAGGTACAAGTGCCTAGAAGGGTCCTCCCTCATGATTCAGGGAGAAGAGGAAACTCTATCCCAAAGATCTGAGGAGGTGGTCCAGATGAAGAGCAGAGCCAGGGCCAGAGAAAATATGACAAATCTAAGAAGTGGGGTATTGTTTTCAAGATCACAGCAAAATTTGATGTCCTTTATGCAATTTCTGGTTCTCAAACTTATAAGATTGGGTTTAAGGGAGGAAGCTACCAAGAGGAGGAAAAAAAGTGATCTGTAGGCCTTGGGGATAGCTTGGGAGGGACCCCAGTACACTTTAACAGTGATATATAAGATGATGGATCCAAATCTGAATGGTTTGAAGTTAGTTTAAAGATGAAATTAGGAAATTATACTAACTTTAACTTAAATCTAGATTTGAACAGGAGCTTTGAAAGCAAAAGCAAGTATATGCTTATACTCTAACGTTAAACTTAGTAGATTTGGAAAAGCAACTGAAAACCAATGTACCAAAATTCAGGTAAAGATAGCAAGTATCATTACTAACAGTTTGCAATTTAGAGAGCTCAAACAAGAGCTCAAAAGTGACAATTATTAGTAATAAAACTTAAAACTTTATTGTGGGTAAAGAATGAGCAAGCAGGGGACCAAAAGTACCCTGTCTTGATTTAAGGGTTGAAGCTAGAAATTAAAAGGCCACCTGACCAAACCATGGTATCTGATTGTATGCCAGAGAAATTTTGCAAGGCAAGTTCAGGGGGTTTGGGAGATTCCTCAATAGTTTTCTACTTGCATTCTGATTGGCTGGATTCAGTTTGAGATTCAGGGAATCCATTTGAAATTGAGGGTGCTACTTCAGATTATTTGATTGGCTGTCTCTGATGGTTTTTAACAACAGTTGACATCAAGACAGTAAGTAGTCCAAGTTAGTCAGTGTTTCTTCCTAGGGCGGGGAAATGAAGGCAGGGGAGTCTGCAGGGTATGCCAATACAAATATTTCATCCATGATGTGAGCTAAGTCCTCAAAAGAATTGAACAGTTTGGCAAGATTTTGGGAGGTTTTCTTTGTAAAACAGGAAAAATAGTCCTGTTCAAAGCCAAAAGGGGGAGTAACTTTATACAACCTGCTCCCAACTTGGCTAAAGCAATCCCTCATACTTTGGGTATCACAACAGCTGTCTAAAGAGAAGTGCAGATATATGAGGCAATATGATAGCCTTGTATAGTGGATGGAACTGCTATACAGTAAAATGGAGATGTACCAGGGTGGAATTGGTGGGGGATCCAACTATTTTTTGGGGTTGAACAAGCTGTCCCAGGTGTGTGTTTGGGACCAGCTTTGCTTCTATTATCAAGGATTACCCTGTATGCCAGCATTTGAGGCAGAAGGTGCAATGCTGTCAGATACAGTACGCCAGGCTTGTTGTGCAGCCCTGGTGGATTGTAACGCTGTAGCTATGCTGTATTAACATAGTTGCAAGGGGGATGTCAGAAACTGGATAATATCTTTATTAATATGTAAGAGATTATATAGTAGGGGTGAGCTCTTTAGAAGAAACAGGGATCTGCTGATTGGATGCCTTAGATTTGTAGGGGTGGCTGGATCTGGGTAGTGATTTGATCCCTAAATTGAGCTTGCCCTGGATTTGGGTTATTGACAGCATTTGCTCCCTTGTCTGGTGAATCAAGTCAACTTCCGCTTTTGGCAGCGTGCACCAGGATAGTTGGGTTGAGGAACAGGAGATCTTTTGTGGGAAGCTTTGCCAGGGGTGTAGAGTATATACTTCTGAAAAGTATAATAAACAAGATAAAGGAGAAGATTAAGAAGAGAATGATAATTTATTTGATAGGAATATAGGGTACTATATAGTATCATGAGAAGCCACATACTGTCCACATACATCATGGAGGTCATGGGGCTTATTTGAGTAATGTTCCTCTTAAGTCACAAGGCTTGTTCAAGTTGTGTTTCCTTTAGGATCCAGATTAAGTGATCCCTGTAATAGATGGTTGACTGATAGTAGTGCCACCAATTTACTGGCTAGTTGGTGAGTTGTTCAGTGACTCATTTGGTGAGTTACATGGGGTGTTAATTCCCCAAGAGGGAGTAATCAAAGATGTTGCAACAGGGGTCACCCCTACAGCTTTGACAGTTCTATTGAAGAGTAAAAATCTATTATACACTTTTGAGCTTTATGTAACTCTAATTTAATTTAATTATATATTTGTTTTTGACAGAAAGGTATAGATAAATATAAATCACTCCATTGCCAAGCGCTTGAATACATCTCATATTTCACAATAAGTATTTTTTAATCAAAATATGAAATTGAACAAGTATGTCAATTTTGTTTCAATTTTGTTTTAATTTTTTGTTGACTATGTTATTGACAACTTTTAAATATAAAATATAAAAATATGGATCTAAAAAAATAAAAAAAAGCCGCCATTTTATTTCATTGGCTTTTTGTCAAGGCACAGATAGATATATGATTCAGGATGTGCACAAAACTTTTCACTGTTTCTTCTGGAAGGGTATGGACTCCCACCTGCAGCAAATCCAACAAGGCCTAAGGCCCAGTTGAGTTGCCACGCTTGACAGCTTGCTTGAGTCACCCAAAGACCTCCTCTATTGGGTTAAGTAATGAGGAATAGTAAGGAAGAAATAATAGGCACATAGGTGACGTGGACAATAATTGTGGGCCAATTGATATGCCTGTCTCAATAATTGGAAACTCCTTGAGAATATCTATCACTTTGTGGGGTCCAAATTTATTTAATACAATACTGTTGGTGACATACAAACTGGTTACTTGGAAATGCTCCCAAACCAATCAGAGAAATTCTAGAAAAGTCCCACCATTGTGAGAACTCCTGATCATTTGATACATCTCAATCCCCTTTGGAATGAGGAGAGCTACCATGGAATAGGCTTTGGCACAGACTGCAGTATGCCAAGATAATCCATCTTTGGCGCCTCTGGGGATATATTCATATTAGTTACCCATAGACAATAAAAACATTGATTTTTCAATATAATATAATTTCACCATTTCCCTGTCCTTGAGAGCAGTGTACATCTCTGAGTATTTTTGCTGTGTCTCAATATTGGCTGGGCTTTTCTGGTTGTAGGAAGATGTACAGAGTTTATCCATGGAAACCATAGCCCTCTAACCACAAAATAGAAAAAATTGAGGCCTTAATACAAAAAGTAGAATTTACTATAGGCTGCATATTTGCCCTTTTAAGTTTACAAGGTTGGTTAAGCCACTGAAAGACTTGCTGTTTGTGCTCTTTGGTGAGTAGGGTTAAAAGGCACTTGTGTTTCTCATCTAGAGAATTCAACTGATGTTGAGATATCAGTTGTATAGATTATTGGAAAGGTTTGTATTCACTTACCAATACTTTTGGCTTTTTCAAGGCCCCCAGTATCATGTATAAACTTGATAAGTAAAAGGTACTTTATGTCATGAACAACCATCCAATTTTTTTTGGATACAGTTGAAATATGATCCATAAAGTAACTGTAAGGTCTTAGACTCCAGGGTAGGTTATTATAAACTAACACCTTTAATCCCAAGATATTAATATTAGTAAAATAAAGGAAAGTAGGCAAGGTTTGTAGTAACAACTGAATTAAAGCTCCTAATAATTTTTAGGAAGTAAAATATGGGCCAAGAAAATTGATTAATCCTAAGAAGATAAAACAGAGCCCAGTTTTAATAACAGAAGACCGAGTTAGAAATTCTACCTCAAGGTCAGGGTATTGATCACTATTAATTGATGATTTAAAGCTATCAACTATCAATGTTTGGGTACCAATAAAGAGGTTTCCTAACTGATGGTAAAATTGATCAAAGGGAATCATAAATCTAAGAACTAAGATATCAAGATAAAAATGCAAGATGGGAAGATTCAAGAAAGAAAAAAGCCACAAAACCTAACAAGTGCCTTTTTAGGGTGCAAGTCAAACAATCTCAACTTAGATTTGAGAATGCAGAACCCAATCCTTTTGATTAACTCAAGCAAGTGGGGTGTAGAAAGAGAATTGAATAATTAACCAAGACTGGTTAGGAAGGCAGGAATTGAGGTGCTCATAATCAGTTATTATTTTAACTTAATGTGTTAAATTTTGAGGTAACAGCAATAAGAAAGAGCAAAAACAACAACATAACATTCAGGAAGAGCAAGCAAAAGTAAAACAGTCAGAAAAACCAAGTCTAAAGGTGGATTGTGTAAATCAAGAAAAGAAAAAGAGATAATAGATTCAGACTTGAAATTACTAACTTAAACTTTATGTTCAAAGTTCAACCCCTGTTGTTTAACATTGGTAAGTTTGAAAAGAATATTGTTAACTTAAATTTAAAATAAGTAGCAAAAATAAAGGAATGAGAAAAGGAATCCAAAATTAAATGAAATATAGTTCCTGCCAAAACTTTTTTTCTGCTATTGGAACTGGCAGTCCAAGTATCATTTGATTTGTTGAGTATATGTGTTATCTAGGCCATTCTGTGGAATGGAATAATTGTATGGCAACAAGTGTTATCTACAACGTCTGTTTAGTCCTTGGCAGGGCAACAACCAGCAATGTCCAAGGGAGGCAATATGCAAGCGGCTCTCTAGCCGGTGGCTTACAAAGGTCTTTGAGAACTGACAAATGTCTTTGAACTTGGATTATCTTCTATTGTGAAAATTTTCTACAATAAGTATATCTTATTTTTGTCTGCCATCCATTAGTTCAATGGAAGGGCTTTTATAGAGCTCATTTCCTCTTTCCAGGATAATTCATCTGACACTTCTAACTCTTGCTTGGTCAGTCTTTCCATCCCCAGACTATCAGCATCAACCCCCAGAGTCAGGCATCTATGTAAGGGCATAGGATTCAATATCATAGCACCCTGCGCTGGGCACTATTTACTTCATAGCTATGCAGAATCATTGACATGCTGGCAGTGGCGGTGCCAATTGATTGTTCTATTTATAGTGCATGAATAATGAGGTTGTCTGGCAACCTTTCACAGAAGGAATTTGCAGTGGCACTGGCAGTCTGTCAGTCCAAATTAATCCCAATCCTCATTATTATTGGGGAATCTCATCATCTTCTTGGTGCCTCATTATTGAGCCTATTTTGCTTCTGACCCAGCAGGTTTATAAGGGATTCTGGAATAATTCTGGCCAATCAGGATTCAACCATAATTGAATAATTGGGATGCTCCTAGTTGGCCTAGCATCTATTGGCCTGAATCCATTTTGTCAAGAGCTTCTGAGATCTATCAGACGCTTCTTCCATTAATGACTTGGCAGGTCATCACTATGTTACTAAGGTAAGGAAAAGTCAACATAAATTCCTGAAAGTTCCCAAAATAGGGTGTATAAACCAGAATAAATTGTGCATAGTAGCAGCTATCAGAAAGGATAATCCTGACAGTAACTGGCACACAAGTCATAAGCACCTTGTTGTAGAAGACTGCGACCTTCTTCAACACCTGCTGCCACTTCATATTTCTATAAAACTCAGGCTCTTTATCATTGTCTTGATCAATGTTGCTTGAATAGGGTTCATAGATAGTGTCAAGCACTGGCTGAACCTTTTATATCATAGCTGCTGGGCTGCCTCCTGACAGTAAACATGGTCAAATACCAAAGAAGAAACTTGAATTGTTTTTTGTTCACTTTTTTAGATGTGAAAACCTTGGTGGCTTTTCTTGATAGTTTGGGCACCCTTGGATTTATTCTCTGTGCCCCCCACTCTGTGCAGCTTGAACTAGTTAATGTATCTGTGCAACCTCAACAGTATTTCTTATCCCTTTTCCTCCTTTATGAGTTTGCATTTTTGTTGCACTCACTCAGTTTTTTGGCCTGCAGGGACACACTCAACTACTGCGCACACCAGCTGTTTTACCACTATTTTGCTGTGTTCTTTATGCTTTAAAGTTTAATAAAATACTAAATCAAGCTCAATTAATTTACATCTCTAGTTTTAAAATTTTTCTTTCATCTGAATATGATTATTTAATTAGAATACACACCACCCAAATGCCAGTTTATAAGTTTTCATATATTGATTAGTCATATTTAGTTTTACACAACCAATTATAGAACCAGTGAATTAATTTAAATCAAATTTCTCCCAATTTTACTTCAGATTAGACACTCATAGCAAGGCTTTTATGCTTTAGGCTTCAGACCATGTGTTTTATTTTAGATAGCTAGGTATCATCCTTGTGTAATCTCATTTTGTACAGCAACTGGTTACTTTTTTATGATTGAGTTGTTATATTGCTTCATTTTTTGTTTTAGTTTTAACTCACTACAACTGAGTGTATTTTTTTCACTGATTCACATAGCAAGCATGTGTACACCAAAGGACAACTCAGACTATTTTTTGTGATTTCTTGAACTTTTTACTGTAGCTCAATTATTTTTGCTTGTTGTTTGAGTTGTTCTTTGCTGTGTTGAGCCACTTTATCCATTAACACCCAGAATCCCTATTAACAGAGTGCGTATTTTACACTGATACTTGGATTTGTTTAAATCTTAGTCCATTTTGTTTAAATGTGAGCTATGTTTTATTAGCGCCATAGGTGTGAAAACTACTGCAGCCAATAAATTAAAATTAGAACTTTAAACTATACTTTTATTTGAAATCTTATATATTGTTGCAACAACTTTGATTACTCCCTCTCAGGAAATTAACACCCTAAGCAACTCACTGAATGAGTCATCAAAAGGCTCACTGACCAATCATTAAGTCAGTGGCACTACTATCATTTGTCCATCTATTACAGGGATCAAACAATCCAGATCCTAAGAGGAACACAACTTGAATAAGCCTTGTGACTTAAGAGGAACATTAATCAGATAAGCCCCATGGCATACATGGACAGTATGTGGCTTTCCATGATACTATATATATTCTTATATTCATATCCAATAAAATATCATTCTCTTCTTAAATTTCCCCTTTATCTTGTTTATTATACTTCCAAGAAGTTTTAAAGACCCAGTAATTGGGGGAGTATTTTAGCTAAGTAGGGTACCAAGTTGGCCACTCAGAACCTGGTGAGCGCGGCCACAATGGGATAGAATGTCTTAATCCATTGAAAGACCTTTGTATGTATGTATATTATAACATCCAAAATTACTGGTGAAATACGTGAGTAAGTAGTATATACAGGTGTATATGGCTACAGACTGAGTGGAGTGGGGTGAAACCGGTGTGAGCCAGGAGTACTGATTAGAGGAGTTGAGCTGTGCCGGCTCCTTGTAAAAGTACTCGCCAGATGGATTGTTGAATGGCCCATGCTGTTGAGTGTATTGGTGTCCCCCAATCCCTAGGCATGCTGTGAGGACAGCTGAGAAGATTAGGTGATTCATCTCCTGATCCTGGGAAAAGGCAGACAAAGCTTAGTGTCTTGTTTAACTTCTTGAAGGTAAAGTCTTGGTTGATTTATGTGATAACAATTGAGGGGTAATTTGCTCAATGATAGCACAAACTATCATCAAGTGATTGAGCTTTATTATATTCTATCATCATTAGTGGGGCATGAATAGTGAAAAATATTGAACAGAGAACCCCAAAAACTTGGTGCTGTCTAGAATTCCCTTTTGGGAGTGAGATTGAAGGGGTCTTCCAAGCAATGAATTGTTAATCTCTGACTTTCATTGGTTTGGTGCTTCTTCAGGCACTTTCATGCACCCAAATTCACTTTCTGCAATTACTGTATTGGTTGATTTGCAGGGCAGATTGTCAGCCCCATCCAAATTTGGTGGATTCCAAATTTGGGCAGCACTTCCCCCCATTTTTGGGTTTAGGGAAATTGCCTTTTGGGAATTCCTGATTTGGTAGCTTCCCCATCCAGCGGGGGTGTACAGTCCTGCCGTGGGGGGTGCGCCGCCTCCCACCTCCCGCTGGCTGTTAGGCTGGCTGGTGTGCGCAAGCAAGCTACCAGGCTGGGCCTGCAGTCTGCAGCTGGCATATAAAATCTGTATTTTCAAATTTCCAAAACTTTTTTAAAATCTTTTTGTTTTGCAGCAGTTTCCCCAATTAAGGGGAACTGCTACCATTTTTTGTCTTGACCTGTAGGACCCATTGTGATCAAAATGTTATCTTTCAAATGATTGTTGTCAGGAATATTCCTGAAAGAAGAATATACTTGACAGTGATAGCACAGGTAGGTTATCAACACCTATGCAACTTTTAGGAAAATTTTCTCATAAGAAAAGGATCCAACAAACAGCCCTTCTCACAGTCTGGAGAGATTATGAATAAGGACAAGACGTCCCTACTGATTACATCATCTTCAACAACGTCATTCTCCCCACCAAACAGTACAAACTTCTCCACACTTGTAAACTCCTGAACCTGCCTCCAACTGCTGCAAGCCTGCAGCTGCCTGAGATACCTAACATTGTATTTCAACATCTGCGCTCAGCAGAAATTGGGACTTTTAGAGGGCTATGCTGGAAGAATGCCAACCTCTGGATCAACAGCACCCAAAGCAAATTTACACAAGTGGACTACCCCTACATAATCTGGGCAAGCAAAGTTGCCCTTCATGTCACAGGAACCGCCTCACATTTTTTAAGTGAATGGCTAGAACAGCACCCTGAACAAAAAGAAAACTTGGAAATGTTCAAAGCTGCCTTCTTCAAAAAGTTCTCCATGAAAGACTCCAACTTGATGATCATAGACAGAACTTAGAACCTTCAAAATGAAAGGAACCATTGAAGAGTACATTGCAGCATATGAAAGCCTACATGACCGAGCAACCAACACCATCAACTTTGAAAAACCCAGGCCATGTTTAGACTTCTATAATAGCCTCCCCACACACATTAGACGTCAGTTTGACATGACCTGCTGTAAGAACCTCAAAGATGTATTCTTGGAAGAAAACACACAGCTCAAAAGTCTGACAGCCTATATGCAACAAAAAAACACAAGGAAAGTACTACAGACAAGAAGGACCCTTGTCCCAATAAACAGAACAACCAAGCTAATAATGCCCATCCTTGCAATGGGAATTGCACTGCACAAGCTAACCATGCAAGAACCAAAGACACCAACAAGGAGGGAAAAGCTCAGGGGAGTGCTTAGGAAAGCTGCCCTCCCCCACTTCACAAGACATGTACAGGGACCAAGACGTGGATTCAATCACCATGATCCAAGTCCCCTCTAGAAATTCTCTACTGTTTGCCACCCAAACTGAAAATAAACTCCTCATTTATCCTTTCTGTTTTTGCAGATATCAGGGCACAGCAGTGTTTGACACTGGAGAAGACCAATATCTTTTTGACAAGAAATTTTCTAACCTCATGAAACTACCCACAGTCCAAAGCAATATCAAAAGATTTATCATGGCAGACAATATGAGTACACCAGTCACCAAAGAAGCAAAACCTTTCCGCGCTCAAATTGGAGACGTAAAAACTACACTCAGTGGCCCTATCATACCAATCCCCAAATATGATGTCTTAATTGGCCTAGACTGGATGAGAAAGACCAAACCCCATATTGACTGGAATAGTGCTATCCTCACCATACAACAAGGTGAGGTACCCCACCATGTCTACCCAACTCATCTTGACACACTTATCAGAGATCATGTATTTGTGAAAATCATGAAAACAGAAGAGGAAACTGACCCCAGCAAAATCAATTGAAACATCTGCATGTATGAGGTTATCCACTTTAAAAATATGGAAGCCAGACATTAAAAGGACTACATCTGAGATCAGCTGGTCAGTGAATTCCCTTCTGTCTTCCAAGAAACCTTACCAGGTTTACCACCTGACTGTGACATACAACACAAAATTGATCTCAAGGGAAGTGTATCAAAGGCATAACCTATCTATTGCCTCACACCCCAAGAAGACAATGCTTTGAAAGCCTATCTAGACAAAGCTCTTGAAAAGGGCCTCATTAGACCCTCAAAATTGCCTTTTGGTGCTGCTGTCTTCTTTGTAGCAAAGACAGAAGGAGGGCTCTGCCTAGTCACAGACTACAGGGAGCTCAACAAGGTCAAAATTAAGAACAGGTATCTCCTGCCCCTGATTGATGACCTTTTTGATGCCCTGGGGGGTCCCAAATCTTCACAAAAATTGATTTGACAGCAGGCTATCACCAAATTTGCATGAATCCTGAAGATATCCCAAAGACCACGTTCAGAACCAAATATGGATCCTTTGAATGTAATGTTCTCAATTTTGGTATGAAAAATGCCCCAGCACCTTTGTGACTTTCATGAACAAGGTTTTCAAAGAACACATCAGGAAACAAGCAATGATATACCTGAACAACATAATCATCTACAGTCAAACCCTAAAACAGCACTGGGGAGATGTCTGCCTGGTTCTCTGTACCCTCAAGGAAGACCAACTGATTGCCAAGCCATTGAAGTGTGAATTCTTCTTGTCTGAACTCCCATTGCTTGGCCACATTATCAGCAAGTACAGAATTAAACCAGACCCAGAGAAGATGCGTGCCATAACAAAATTTCCGGCCCTCAGAAACAAAAGCAAACTCTGCACCTTCCTAAGCATGATAGCCTGCATTAGAAGATTCATCCCTGACTGGGGTGCTCTGACAGCCCCCCTGTCAGCCATTACAGGCAAAACAACCAAGTTTGTAGGGATACCACTACAAGACCAACACTTCTGACAATTAAAAGAATGTATGGTCACTGCCCCTATCCTCCAATACCCAATCATGAAGGGATATATGAGTTGGAAACCAATGCATCTGACTACGCCTGTCAGGAACCCATCTGTTGGAAACATACCACCCAAAAGGTGTATGGCCGTGGATGGATTCAACCCTGTGACTATAGAACCAATGGGGACAGAGACCATTCCTATATGGAATAATTCTCCAAGAAGGCAATATCAACCCAGAAGAGGATTGAATCTTTCCAAAAGGAAGTGAGCTCCAAGATAACTGAGAAGGAAAACAGAAGCCAAGGGATAGAATAAGGAAGGAGCAGGCTGACTGGCCCCCATGATCTGCAGTTTCTCTGTAATGGGGGGATTATGTGACAATGGAGTGGTGATGTACCATACTCCTGGTATCACTTGGCGCCATGAATTGTCAAGGTAATGAGGAGAAGATGAACCAGAATTGGCTCTGGTTCCAAGGGATAAGCTTGCAGTAAAGGACTGGACAAGGAGCAACCAAACCAACCATTTATACCCAAATGGTACCCATTGGGAAGACTTGATAGTATCATGGTGTTGGATTTCAAGACTGAGAGAGCAAGCAAGAATTAATCAACTGGTGTAGAGGAAATTGAATTTATTAACTGAACAATTAATAATCCTGACAAGATGGAGCCTTATATAGGCATCAGGTGTATACAAATTTGTAGTTGGGGAAATGGAGAACAGTTTGGAGGGATTTAAAGGGGAAAACTTGGCATAGACACCTTTCTAATTCAACCAGAGAAAGTAAAAGAAAATATTCTTTTACCAAGCCCCCTGTCATGAATGACATTTCAATACTTGTATTGAAACCCCAAGAGTTGAGCCCCAGTTCCTAAAAGACAGATCAAACCCTCCAGGACAGTCCAGAACCCGCCAATCCATTTAGTCACAGGCTCAAATTGTTGAATTACTCCGCGACCCGCCAGCCTACTATGGAGGATTCCCTGAATAGTTGCCAGTCTGCCGCTGAACTGGTGCCAACAAAGACCCATACCTACAAAGGAAATGTAATCTGGCTAATGGAGGTTGGGGAAGGACCTACTGCCAACCTGCCAAGAGCCAATACTGTAGCTTTGGAATCAGCGCTGGAATCAGACCCTTATCCTTCAAAGACTACTTGAGTCACACAAAGTGGACAGGAACCTGCCCACTCACTAAATTGCATAACCAAGTTGACAAGTTACTCCAAGACCTGCCAGTCTCCCAAGGACAATTCCCTGGATGGTCATCAGATTGATGCCAACCTTGAGCCACCAAAGACCCAAACCTATGCAGAGGTTGCAGCTTGCCTTAAGGAGGTTAAAAAAACCTATTTTAACTCTGCCAATAACCACCAGCAACTGCCAGCATTCTGTCCAGAGAGGGTAGTGCAATTAAACTACTCAGGTGACATAGTGAACAGTGGCGGCAGAACAAAGCATTGCCACTTCTATTCACCAGAGCAGGCGCTACCTGGATCTCCCGCCCTCAAGGCTCTAAGCCAAGATCCATGCCCTACCAGTGCCTTGTCTGCACACCTGAACCCTGAAAAAATCAAAGAAGCAAAGTCCCATGGTATAAAAACCCCGGCAGTATGGTGAAGACCACATTGTCATTTTTGATAATAAAGTTTTATGAACCTTTGGTTCAAACAAATCTTACCCTATCTAGTCTTAGTGATCTTCCATCTTAATTCCGGTCAAGTAGACTACCAGGCTGCCGCCCCCTCTTGAGACCAATCTGCTGAATTGCCCCAGGCATTATACCGTCCCCCAGAAGCCCCCTTTGGACCTGTGCACTTTACTGAATACCCCCCAACTTGGCCTATTTGGAGTACAACTTGGAAACCATCCTCATTGCTGACCCTTTGGCAAGGACTAGAAGTAACAAATACATAGGACACAAAGGAAAGAGGATTGAGATACCACACTTATTGTTCAAAGACAAGTACAACTACCTACCAGCGTACTTTGTTCCCATGACTCCACCATTAACCCCAAGACCAGACCGCTCACTGGAACCTACCACCTCAGCTGAGACCACCTCTACCCACTGTTTGGAGTACTCTACATTACTTTGACAGGATTGGTGGATTCCATGGTCCCCAACTCCGGACCCTGGTCCTTACTTGGGCAATCTGTATCTTATATTATCAAGTTAGCACCCATTCTATGGTGGGCCCTACCCGCCGGCTTGGCTGCACCTCACCCTGAGCTGCCCAATGACTCTACCTATGACTGGCTTCCTGACACCCCCAAGTGAGCTTCACAAACAGCTAGGAGCTATTTACCCCAGCTGGTTGAGATCTCAGCTTAGGGGCTTCTGGTGGTTGAGAAAACCACCAGAAGGAGAGGCTCCATTGTCTGGAGTAACCAGAATAACTATGGAGCCCCGTTGATACTTAACAGCATCAGAATTCAAATCAAAGCAAATTCAAAAGCTTCTGGCCCAGTTGTAACATCTGATTGACTGCAGGAAGCCATCTCGCGTGGTGGCAAAGGTAAATTTGAATTTTAAATACTAACTTTGTTTAGGTGATCACCTGGTGAGCAAGAGAACCCAGTTTTGATCCCTGTATTGACAAAAAGGATGACCTCTGGGTTTGAATTATAGGTTTTTAAAGGCAATATGGAGCTGGTACTACCTACTAATAAACCATTTCTAGGTCCTGGAGGAAAGTCCAAATTAGGAGAAGAGTTCCCAGACCTTGGAACTATTAAAAATTCCTTGTTGTTGTCAGGAAAAATAGAAAAGATATTCCTGACAATGCCATAGGAGGGGTACTCTGTATCCAGACAGCAGAAAAAGACTTCCTCCCTGTGGTGTATGAGTCAAGGAAACTATCTGGCGGCAAACAAAGATGCCCCATACACAATAAAGAATTGGTAGCTATTGTGCACTGCCTCATGAAATGGCGGTGTTATCTAGAATGAGCACAAATGTTCAAAGTACTCACCAACCACAAGTTGCTGATATTCTTCAAGACAAAACAGAATTTTTCAAGGAGAAAAGCCAAAAGGATGAGCCTCATACAGAGATATCCAATTCAAATTGAACACAAGCCAGGCAAGGAAATGCTTACTGCAGACGCACTATCAAGGCTATACAGCAAACATGTCCTTTGCGCTGATGGCCACCCTGACTGGCCCATGTTGATCATGGGGAATCTCCAGGAAGGGTTCCCACCTGGCACCCCAATGGACATCCAAGATAAGGTCCTCAATAACAAACATCTGTTCAAAAATGTATATGGCATACTGCACCAAATACTTCTGAATGGTGACACCGTACCTTACATCCTGTCAACACAAAAGATTGACACAATCCCCCGATACCACAGAGACCTGGGACACACCTGTAGCTGGAACTTGCACAAATATCTCAAGACACGCTAATGGTGGCCCAACATGCTAGATGATATCAAAGAGGTACTGGACCAATGTAAAGTCTATGAGAAGTACACCCAAACCAAGACACCACCCAAGTCAGTGGTACCTGTATCCATCAAACAACCCTTCAAGGTGTGGTCACTGGATATTGTGAGGCCAATGCCTGGAAAAAACAAAGGCAAAAAGCACATCATAACAGCTATTGACTATGTGCCCAGATGGCCTGTAGCACAAGCCACAAAAGAGCACAAAGGCAAAAAATGTGAGACAATTCATTGGCCGGGAGATCATAGCAAAGTTTGGAAAGCCTGACCTCTTAATCACAGTTGGAGGCACTGAACTTAAGGCTATTGACAGCAACATCTACCTTGCCAAAAATGGAATAAGACACATCATATCCAGCCTGTATCAACCGCAAGCAAATGGACAAGTAGAACAACTAAACAGCTCACTAGTGGAAGCTCTCAGTAAGTTATTTGCTAACAATCCAAAAGCCTGGGTTGACATGCTGCCAACAGCACTCATGGTATGCAGAACACAAGTCAACCACAACACAGGTAAATGCCAATATGAGCTTGTCTATGGGCAAAAGTCTGCCCTTGTTAGTACAACCGCAGGACCACAATTACCTATGCCAAAAAAGGTGCAATATGATAGTGATCCCAACATGCAGTGTGCTAGGAAAGACATGGAACAAAAAAGGGTCAAGAGAGAAGCAATCCCACTACAGCAAGAAAGATTCCAAGTTGGGGACAAAATCTGGGTTGTCAACCACAGTTAGCACAAGTTGAATCCAGGATTATGTGGACCAGGAATTGTCATGGAGGTTAAATCCAACAATACCTACCTTATCAAAGAAATTGGCATTTGAACTGAATTAAAACACATGCACCATGACTGACTCTGCCTATGTAAAGCAATAACAGCCCAACACAATTCCAGACTCCCTGTTCCCAACGCCAAACTGGATCAACGCCAAGCCTGCATCCCTGACACTCTCAAGAAAATTCCTAAGGCTCAGCCTTTCAGCACCCCAGGGGGAGATGTTGCAACATATTTGATTACTCCCTCTTGGGGAATTAACATCCCAATTAACTCACCAAATGAGTGCCTTAATGGCGCACCAACCAACCATTAAGTCAGTGGCACTACTATCATTCACCCATTTATTACCAGGATCAAACAATCCAGATCCTAAGTAGAACACAACTTGGATAAGCCTCATGACTTAAGAGGAGCATTACTCAGATAAGCCCCATGACTCACATGACTCCCATGACGTACATGGACAGTATGTGGCTTTCCATTATACTATATATATTATTATATTCTTATCCAATAAAGTATCATTCTCTTCTTAAATTTCCCCTTTATCTTGTTTATTATACTTCCAAGAAGTATATACTTGGCAATATTTTATAGTTTAAAAATTAAAATACAACATATCTCATTCTGCCTATTAATACATATAAGATCCAAAACAGATCCTCTACCAGTGGACACTTTAAGTCCCTAATTCTGATAAAATTAGGGCCTGCTCAATTTTTCAGGAATCAGGGCCAGATTCACTCTGGATGGCTGCTTTACTATAAAGCAGTCATCAAAGCAGATCTGCTGCAACCTTACTGATGCCATCATGATTTGAGGCATTGTGATGAAGTTGATAAAGTTAACTTCAGTTAATTAAAGCTACAGTTAAACCTTGCAATATCCAGAAGGATTACACATTGTGCTCTATTTATAGAAATGATGTATTTAATTCCTTATCCTATCTGAGTTTATATTTGTAATCTAGACCTTGCAGCTATGCAAATGTTGTTGCAGAGTCCAACAAGAATTTTTTTTGCTGTGCAGAGTTCAAATGGGGTTTAAAATATAGGCTTTCCTTCCTAGGGGTCTTAGGCTTCTTCTGAGTGGTGGGTTAGGGAATCTGACTATTTTCAAGTGTTGGGACTGAACAGGAAAAAGAGATGGATTTAAGGCCTTTACTTTATTTGAGATATATAATATAGGGATAAGATGCGTAATTATATATGATATACTGCAAGAATATTTAAGTAATGGGAGGCGAAATGCAATTGTATTACATTTTGCAGATTGTGAAATAAATTGATAGACAGGTGTGAGCTAAGAATAGAGTGTGAAGAAAGTACTGAAATAGTGCTACATCCAGGCAGCCCTATGACTATGTAAGGAACTTCACCACAATTATCAAGCTTGCGATTGAGCAGCTATAAAAGCTTGCTCAAGATTGCTTTAACAAAGTGTGTTGTCATAAATCTTTCCTCTTAAAAAGGTCCAATTCCTATGTAGGAGCTTGGCTTGTTCTAAGCTAAAAATATAGAAAATAGATTGGGTGAGGTAATGCTTCAGACTCATCTGGGGCTTGCATGAAAGATCTCGGCGTCATGTTAACGGATGGTTAACCGACTGCTTCATCACATCATTCTTGTTTAATCGCGGGAATTCCATCATTCAAGCCAAGTGCAGCACCCCGCTAGCGAGCATCTGCAAAATTCTCCTAGGTTTATTCTTAAGCAATTGAAATGGATTGTAACGAAAAAGAATGTTTTATCAACTCAAATGCTGCTAACAACACAGTAGAATTAGCTGGCGAAAATGAAACAACCGAATCTTATGTTGGCACTAGTATGCGTTTTAAAAGTCAACTCCTTTTGGAGAAGTTAAAAATAAAGAATGTACTTTGCCTTGATAGAAAAAGAAATGTCGAAGATGATTTTGCTGAGCCAGAATTCATATCAAAGGAGATTGATTTTAAGCCTTTGACTAAATATCTAGCCATTTATTTCACCGCTTCTTGGTGCACTCCCTGTAGGGAGTTCGCTCCTGCTCTTGAATCATTTATAAATGATCACAATGACGAGATTAGTCTACTGGTTGCTTCTTCAGATTCAGAAAAAACTCCTTTCAAAGACTATATTTCTGGAAAAGATTGGCCTTACATCGATTTATCAGCCAAGGAAACGATCTCTAGTCTGCAAAAGCGGTTCGGCATCGCACTTCTTCCCTCTTTGGTCATCTTAAATATCGAGACATGTAAGTTGGTAACAACCTGGGGTCGTGAAGCTATTTCTTACAATTCAGAAAATTGCCTTTCAGACTGGGACAGTGGGGATGAAGGCTTTCATTGGTGGCACTTTTTTAAGTTTCGTTCTATTCTTTTAGTTTTTTCCTGCATTTCTAGTGCCTCTTTAAATAAGTCTATTAAACTGCGCATTATGCATCCTCAAATTCGTGCCACATCATATCGTTATTTTTTCCCAGTAATTTTCAGCTGCTATATGCTAAACTTGATTTTTTATATTAGCCTTGAGAAGTTCTCGAGACTAATCCTTCAAATACTAGAGAAAATTTTTGCTTGTCATTAGACATATAAACTGTGGGTCTAATATATCATCAAATCCTTTGTCGTCATGGGCATTCTTTTTGCTTGATTTTAATAAAGTTTTTAATTAGAAAAGTAAAAAAAATCTGACTAACACTGTAAAAGAGTGCTTGTTCTGGCTATTCAAGGCGCTACCCTACCTACTGTAGATTATATTATCAATCTACACCTTAGATTCTCATAACTATGCCTCAATGGAATTTCATTCCGGCTATATATTTCTTGTGTTAATTATTTGAATGACAATACCATTTAAATCTGATCTTTTTTCATAAGCTTACTTCTTACAAGAATAACTGTAATATAGAAATCACTACCTATATCTACCAACTGTGATATTTTTATGTATATACTTCTGAGAAGTATAAAATATGAGAAATAAGGAGGATTTATAAGATAAGCTATCTTTATTGAAATAGACAAAGAACTTTATATAGCTGATATATGCTATCTTGTGCCCAAATAGATCATGTTTTGGAAAAAGGTGATCTCCTTGAAAAATTAAGAGGCTAATCCTGGTATAATATCTGGATTAAGTCCCAGGGCCACCATCTGCTCCACTAGTCAAGTTAAGTCATTCCTTGGGGAACTGATTTCCTGAGAGGGAGTAATTAAGATGTTATGACATCTCCTGGGGCTCTGGGAAGTGGAGCTTTTGAAACCCTTTTGAGAGTATCTGGGAGCAGTGCTTGTTATTGATCCAGTTTGGCTTTAGAAACTGATAGTTGTGAGTCTCTAGGCTTGTCTTGTCTTGCACAAGTGTAGTTGGTAAAAGTGTATTGATTTGAGAGTTGTCTGGGTTTCTATTCCTTTGACAATGTAGTTGTTGTTGACTTTTACTTCCATGACTATTCCTGGTCTTTGTAACCCTGGTTACAATTTGTGTGAATTGTGGTTGACAACCCAAACTTAATCACCTACTCAGAACTTTTTTGATTTGGAGTGGGATGCTTTTTCTTTTGACTCTTTATTTTCCTTGAGTACTTGGTCCTCTTGGGCCCATTTTACATCAGTGTTGTCTTTACTGGGTACCTTTCTTGGTAGTACAGGTGAGTTCCTAATTTACTACTGATGATGATTGGCTTATGCTCATTAACTGGTTTATAGGAATTTTCACCTATAATTTTGTTTATTTGAGTGTAGCATGTCATTAATGCAGTTGGGAGAATTTCTGTCTAGAATAGCAAGCTGTTGGTTGACAGCTTACTTAAGGGCTTAAACTAAGGAGCCCTTTAGTGTTTTGACTCTACCATTTGCCTGTGAGTGGTAAAGGCAGCTAGTTATGTGTTGAATACAACTTTTGTGAGTACACATTGGTGTTGTATGGGGTACATTTATTTCCTCTATCTGTGATGAGAAAATCAGGGTTGAAAAACTTGAAGATTATCTATTTGCCAATAATTCTTGTCATTGCGTTTATATTCAATAATGGCTTGGGCCATAGGCCATCTAGTGGCATAGTATAAGGAAATATCTTCATTACTTCCTGATTGCAAATATTAATTATCCAATGATTTGTAATAATTACTCAAGTTCAATCCTCCCTCTAATGCTTTGCAATCCTCCAAAAATACCCAGACATTTAATGGTAGTCCCTGCTTCTAGAGATGAAGAAGACTGCTTTTACTCAAAATCCCTCTGAAAATCACTTAAATACAGATCAAAACTGCATTAAATTAATAAGTGTTATGAAAATGCGCAAAACAGATGAATTGTTGCAAAACAAAGGCAGAATGCTAAAACCCAGTTCCAGAGCTCATAAATTCTGGTTCAAAACTGGCCAAACATGAAAGTATGACAATTAATAAAATACTCAACCAATTAAATGATGAGTGGAGCCCTGATTGAAATATAATAATGATGAAACCAGCTCTCCAGCCAATCAATCAAAAAGTAAACACACTTTCTTCCCAGTGGCCAAGATCATCCCAAACTTGACCAATTACAAACACAGCCAATGACAGATCTCTCACATTCTTCAGAAATGACAAACCAAGCCAAACTCATCAGTTCAAGCACTAATTTAGAGGATATACCCAAAATGAAAGCCTCTTTTCTTACTCTTACAGGCTACAGCCTGCTGTATGCCTTGCACCATTCACTAGCTTGTTCTAAAAAATGCATTATGGCTTGGTAATGTACTATTCACATTAAAATTTTGTCGTAACTGTGCTGTTTTAGCAGAGTTACAAGGGGAAAAATATTTAGAAACTAGATAATATTTGTTATTGTGAGATAGTGATTATATAGTTCATGTGAATCAAGGATAACAGGAACATGATTAGTGATCAAACAGTTGGATGGAAGAAGTGGATGGCTTGATCCTAATAATGAGTCAAGAGCCAAAACAAGGTATCCACCGTGAGAGATCATCATTTGTTCATGTTGCTGGATTTGGAAATTCAAGTTGACTTCCTAGTTTGGCTTTGAGTGACTGGATAGTCAGATTGCAGGTCACAAACCTGCTTACTTGGAACCTTGCTGGCAGGTCAAGCCTGCTGTTTCAACACCCCCCCAACTGAAGGTCAGCCTCCTCTGGGGACAGGTTGTTAGTGAGATTATCAGGAGCCCAAGTGCCATACTGGACTAACTGTTGTTCTGTGGTGGATTAGACGGTCTCACACTGTTTCTGTCTTGCCTTGCAGGGCCTCAGGTAATCATGGTGGAGGACCTTGTCTTATTTACATTTCCCAAATCCTTGTGAAAGGTAATTATTGTTTTTGTTTACATTTAGGATGATTGCTGGACCTACTTTTTCTGGCTGCAATTTACTCTTGTTGGCATTCATTACCCAAACTTTGTTGCTGACCTCATATCTTTTTTGGATGGGGACAAATTTCTTTTGTAGACACTTTTTTTCTCTTTCTGTTTGATTGCTATTGGCCTCTATGACCTGGGAATCTGAGTGGGGGGAACCTTGCTTGGAATTTCCAGCTTGGGTCCTGACAATTCTTGGATGATATTGGGCTGTGTGCCATATACTAGCTTGAAGGGGCTTTTCCTGGTGGATCTGTTCACACAAGTCTGGCATACAAGAAATGTAGTCAATAGCTACTTATACCAGTCCTCAGGTCTCCTGGCGGTGAGCTTGGCCAAGGCTTGCACAAGGCTGCCATTTAACCATTCCACAGGTCCATTGGCCTGAGGATGATAAGGTGTTGTCACTGTGTGCTTGACCCCAGTCTTGGTGAGGTATACATTGGTAGTTTCAGAGGTCAATTCTTTGCCTCTGTCTGTTATCAGGAGTTCTGGCTTTCCAAACTTGCTGATGATTTCCTTCCCTATGAATTGCCACACATTTTTGCCAGTATGTGTTTTTACTGCTTGTGCCACTGGTTATTGTGGGGCAAAGTCTATTGCGGTAACAATGTACTTATTCTCATCATGCTTTCCTGACATGGGGCCCACAATTTCTAGGGCCCACACCTTGAAGAAAAGTTGTGTGCAAATAGGTAGTACTGACTTAGGTGGGGTTTTGCTTTTTGCAAATTTCTCACATACTTTGCATTGATCCAAGATTTCCTTAACATCTCGGTACAGGGTTGGCCACCATTCTTTGTGCTTAAGAAATTTTTCAAGATCGCAACTTTTTGTGTGCCCTAGGTCTCTATGGTAATGTAGGATGGTGTCAACTTGCTGAAGTGTGGGAGCATAAGGGATAGTGGTTCTGTCAGGCATTTTTCTATGTAAGGTTCCATACACGTCTTCAAATAAGTGCTTGTTCTTAATGACTGTTTCCTTTGTTATGTCTTTAGTGCCAGGGGGAACCCTTTGTCCTTTGTACAAAGTACCAAGCGGGACCAGTATGGGTTGAGCCCATTCTCTCCTCTTGTGGCTCGGATGTACAGGTGTGAGAGTGCATCTGCCATGGTGAGTTCTGGACCAGGCTTGTATTGTATGAGCATATTGAATCTCTCCAAGAGTTCCATCCAGCAGGCCTGACGGTGGGATAGGTTTGATATGGTTTTGAAATATCTGAGCAACTTGTGGTTGGTCAATGCCGTGAATTATTCCTGTTGTTCCATATAGCAACACCATTTGACTAGGCAGTGTACAATTGCCAACAACTCTTTGTTGTGTATAGGGTATTGACACTTGACATATGTAAGTTTCTGTGATTTATAGGCTACAGGCAGGAAGTCACCATTATTGTTTTTGATCTGTAGTACTCCCCAATGGATGCATCTGAGGCATATGTTTTCATTTGGTACTCCCCATTGTGTTTAGGGTATTGTAGGATGGGTGCTGTGGTGAGTTTCTCTTTGAGACGCCTGCAGCAAAGGTCACAATGGGGGTCCATACAAACTTGTATTTGGTGCCAGTTATGGTGGACAGAGGTGCAGTCAGGATGCCACAGTCAGGTATAAAACGGCTTCTGTAAGCCACCATTCCTAAGAATGTGCAGAGTTCTGACTTGTCTTTGGGTGGCGGCATTTTGCAGATGGCCTGTATCTTCTGACTTTTGGGCTTAATGCCGTCTTTTGAGACTATGTGTCCTAGGAAAGGCAGTTATTTGCGGAAGAACTGGCATTTGGAGGGTTTGATTAGCAGCTTGTGTTGCGCCAGGATAGCAAAGACTGCCTCCAGGTTTTTGCAGTGCTACTTTACCAAGGGGCTATAGACAATAATGTTGTCCAGGTAAAACAAGGTGTGCTTGCCTATGTGAGGGGCAAACACCTTGTTCATGAAGGTCACAAAGGTTGACAGGGCATTTTTCATATCAAAATTGAGCACCACACACTCATATGAGCCGTACTTGGTGCAAAAGGCCGTTTTGGGGATATCTTCCTCTT
This sequence comes from Entomophthora muscae, assembly GCA_014839935.2. Lineage (NCBI taxonomy): Eukaryota > Fungi > Entomophthoromycota > Entomophthoromycetes > Entomophthorales > Entomophthoraceae > Entomophthora > Entomophthora muscae. The sequence goes on along the minus strand of QTSX02000814.1, from coordinate 66,379 downwards.
TGATATGGACCTGATTGTAGCCTGCGGTTAGGTCAATCTTGGAGAAGACTGTGGCGCTGCCCAGGGCATCAAAGAGGTTGTCAATGAGCGGCAGTGGGTATAAATTCTTGATGGTAACTTTATTTAGGGCTCAATAATCTGTGACTAGGCACAGGCTGCCATCATTCTTGGCCACAAAGAATACAGCAGCCCCAAAGGGAGATTTTGAGGGACAGATAAGTCCTTTCTCCAAGACTCTTTGAGGTAGGCACGTAGGGTGTTGTCTTTGTTTGGGGTCAGGCAATAAATGGGCTGAGCCTTGGGTACAGCTCCCTTGAGTTGGATGGAGTGTTAGATATGCTTTTCTGGAGGCAACCTGGGTAAAGCCTCCTTGAAGATTTCTGGATGGTGGGCTACAATTTTACAATCTTGAGGTATAGTGATATCCTGGTAGTCTTTGAAATGTATGATCTTGTACTAGCAGGAGTCCCAGTCAATTTCCTTGAGGTTCTCTCTTTTGTCCAGGGTCTCTGTAATGCTCACAAAGATGTGGTTGCATAGGAGTTGGTTCACTGAGTCAGGGTAGATCTGGTGGTTGACGCCTTTGCGTTTGATGGTCAATAATGAGGTTGCCCAGTTTACGTGGGGTTGCTCTTTTGCAACCAGTCCAAACCCAGTACAATATCAAACTTTGGAAAGTCAATGATGGGGCCTTGGATGATGGAGTGCAGGTTCTCAGGCATGACAGAGAAGGGGGAAGCTTTTTTGTTATGGCAATGTGATGTTCATCAGCTAAAACCAAGTTTTTAATCTGCAAAGGATTAGTGGTTAGCTTGAACTTGTCCACAAAGCTGCTGTTGACTAGGGTTTGGTCTGTGCCCAAGTCCAGGAGTGCTGAGCCTGTGTAACTGCAAAAGCAGAAAGGGTAAGACATCAGTTTATTGGGGTGCCTGGCAATGGTGTAAAGTACTGGGTCCTCTGAGGGTACTTGGATCATTGGACACTGGTCCAAGTCCTCAGGTTGTATTCATCATTGAGCAAATCAGGAGTTGTGCGGGGAGAGCTTGGCTTGCTTAATGCTCTCCCCGGGCTTTTCCCTTGTCTTGGTTGCCTTGTGTCGCAGTGATACAGAAATGGGTACAGTTTGACTGGCCACTGTTCTTGTTTCCATGTCCATTTAAACCTGCAGGCTTATGGTTCATGCTGCTTCCATTTTTCCTAAGGGGTGGCTGATTGGAACGCCCGGCTGGGTGAGAGTCTTTGGGTCTCTCTTGTTTTCTGGTTTTCGCCTTGTGGAGAGTGTTGGACGTTTGTTCTGCTTTCTCCAATTTGCAATACAGACTCTGTAAATTGGTCACTTGATCCAGGTTCACGTGTCTCATTACATGCAACTTGAGTGTGTTGTAGTACATGAGGTGTGTGGCTGGGGTGTCAAAGGCCATGTCAGAGGGTGCACATAGTTGGAGTTCCTTGTAGGCGCAGGTGAGTTCCTTCACAGTGCCCATCTGAGTTAGGTTCTTTACTTGGCGTATGATCATGAGTGTGGTGTCCTTAAGCATGAATCTTGCCAAGAAGTCTTGTTTGAAGGTATCTCAGTCTTTTTTGGTGTGTTCTTCATACCACTTGTTGCACCAGGTGTCAGCATCATGATTCAGTCAGATGGAGATATCTGCAATCCAGAATTGCTGCAGGCATTCCATTTGGGCTAGTTTGCTTTGGGTAGATTGGATCCATGCAGCAGTGTTGTTGTTGTTGGCCCCAGAAAAGGATTCCAGGGCAGCGCTTTGAAGTCTTTGGGCTACGTAGGCTGGTATGGTATTTTCATCAGTTGCACAAGGCATAGCAGAGGGAGCCTGGAAGAACCCTTATGCTGACAGGGCATTGAATGCGGGGAGTGGTATCACCATGTTCTGGTAGAGAACAAACCCATCAGGTATCTCAGAACCAGGTGCGTACAGTGTACAGTCTGCTGGGAGGCCAGACATGATTCTATCAAGGATTTGTTGGCCGCAGCAAGTACAGGCAACAGGAAGAATTTTACAAGATAAGGTAGGATGGAGAACCTACCTATGCTACAAATGTTGTAACTGTGCTGTTTTAGCAGAGTTACAAGGAGAAAATATTTAGAAACTATATAATATTCTTTATTGAGAGGGAGTGATTATATAGTTAATGTGAGTCATGGATAACAGGAACATGATTAGTGATCAAACAGTTGGATGGAAGAAGTGGGTGGCTTGATCCTAATAACGAGTCAAGAGCCAAAACAAGGTATCCACTGTAAGAGATCATTATTTTTTCATGTTGTTGGATTTGGAAATTCAAGTTGACTTCCTAGTCTGGCTTCAAGTGACTGGATAATTGGATTGAGGGTCACAAACCTGCTTACTTGGAACCTTGCTGGCGTATTGAGCCTGCTGTTTCAACAGTTTTCTTTATATTACCTAAGTCTCTTCCTTTCTATGATATCAAAGTCACTATTTTTTTTAAAAAAAACTCCTTACTGTATGTTCTATAGTTGTCAGGAATGATATTTCCCCATTTAAACCCCAAGGTTTGGAAGAGGAATAAAACTCTGGTCAACTCAGGCTGCGGGCTGCCAGCCCTAAGGACCAGGCGCCTTCTTGCATTTTTGGAGATCAAATCCTCCTTATTCAATCTAATGATGCCCACAACTGAGAAGAGTTCCCTAAAAAGTGCCTCATAAGTTTCCTCTGTCAGGAATCCAATTGCTAGGAAGACAATCTCCAATCAAGTGGAGTATGGCACATAAATTAAATTTAACTAAGGCTGAACCTGCTGGAATTCCTACCGTCATTATATGGATTAACTGACCAACAACTCAAACCTTCTCAAGCAGGGATTAAATTGATATAACAGATAATAGGTAAAAGTGTAGGCAAAAACATATCAAGGGGCATGAGGATGAACAATTGGCAGGATATGGGCAGTTTTAACATAAGTCATGTGGCAACATCAAGGTCCAAATCTATACCAAACTGATTCTTTATACTTTTCTGTAGAAGCTGGAGGAATTTATGTACTGGCAAAGGATGTTAGGATGATTTCAAGAAGGAAGAGACACACTAATAAGGTTGGTCTCATTATGTTCTAAATTGAATAAGTATCTACTAATTTAGAAGAAAATATAGATTTTATTGAATATAAAAGTTTGGAAAGAAAGAAGTTGTTGGAGAAATTGCTCCTAATCAAAGATATCAGTTTAAATACTGATGAAAGAAATTGAGGATGTGTACCAATTTTACTATATGCTTTTGCTGGGTATCTTAGAGGCAAGACAATTCCTTGCAGGCCTGAAGTAAAATGAAGCCTGCAGATAAGAAGGAACTACTGATTTGAGGTTTCTTTGATTCTTCTGAGGTTCAGACCTTGGTACTTGCAGGCTCTTGCAGGCCTGGATTAATGGTGTTCTGGAGGCTTGGGTGGGAATCCTGGAATTATTGGCTGTCTGTTACTGATTTTTTTAAACAATTAATAGAACCACATTTATTTTCTGCCTTATTGGTTTTTTTTTTAAAAAATTGTTGTGTTTGACTCCTGGGGACAACATCCAGGAGGACACAGCAGGAAATCTTTATGACAAAAGATTTGAGGTTTGAAGCTTAACTTCCTGAAATACAAGATGAGAAATTCCTTTTGGAAAAAAGGAAAGGAAAAATCTTGAAGAATATTAAAGCCAACACAAATGTGGATAAACTTAGCTTTATTAGGAGAAATGATTCTACTTAAATAGTAGACAAGGGATGAGGATCACTCAATATGTAGGCAGAGTGGTCAAGGGGGTCACATTGGAATTAGGTCATATCAGGATCAGACAAGGACAGGTATGGTATTCCAGAATGGGTGTACATTGGAACAGACCCATTTACAGAAGGCAAAGAATTTCCAAAATCAAAGGTAAACCAACCAAATCTTTGCACATATCACTATTTGAAGGCCATATCAAAATAACATTAATGGCGCAATTTAAAACATCTCCCCCCTCAATATTGGACACAGGGAGTTGATATTTGCGGAGGAAATTGGAATGAACTTGGGCAAAAAGGCGGCCAGATGACAGCAGCTTCACGGTATACTTGATGCCCTTCTTGAAGGTGACTTCACAAGGTCCAACCCAGAGGGAGTCAAGCTTATGGGCTCTGCCTTCAGTACAATTCTGATAGTAGAGGACTAGGTTGCTTACTCTGTACTCAAGGAGGGGGGCTCTAGAAGCATTATAAGGCGAGAGTTCTAAAGCCTTGACTTTATAGGCAGTTGAATATGCCGTAGCCTGAATGTCAATGATACGTTTTGTAAGGTCTTTGACATGCACTCCAGGATTGGCAGATGCATCAATTTTGATCAAAGGGGGTCCCAAGATTGAGGGAGTTATGGCTTCACGCCCATACAGTATGGATAAGGGAAACTGGTCAGTCACCTGGTGTCTACTGAGTTGATACACAAAGAGAGCAGCAGGGAGGAACATATCCCAATTAGCGGCATCAGAGAGGGTAAGTTTTTTCATAATGGATACAAAGGGGGAATTTGCTTATTCAACAGTCCCATTAGTTGACAGATTATACGGCACAGACAAGGATTGGTGAGTGCCCATAGCCTCTATAATAGACGTTATGAGGCAAGCATTAAAGTTGGTGCCATTCCCAGAAAGCAGGACTTGAGGCAGCCATGCCAATAGAAGATATCTTGCAACAAAAAATTAGCAGTGGTCTTAGCAGTTATATCTTTTGTAGCTCTGGCTTTGACCCACTTACTAAAATGGTCTACAGCTATAAAGATAAATCAAAACCCAGACCTAGAGCAAGGGAGAGGCCCAACAGTATCAATACTCACAGTGTGGAAGGCATGCATAAGGGGGACAGGCTTGAATTGATGTTGGGAAGGTCAAAGTTATTGGAGCTGAGAAGAATGACAGAAGGCAAGGATGTCAGGGATCAAGAGGCACATTTTTTCCCAATAGAAGTTCTTGCACAACAAGTCATGGGGTTTTTCTATACCTCCATGCCCAGTATCAATGTGAGCTTGGAGAATAATAGCTATCCTCATACTAGGGCAAACATAGAGCAGGTAAGCATTTTTGACTTTCTTGAAGAGTTGTCTATCTCAAATTACAGTATGCTTGGATAGGGTCTGTAATGCCAATCAGATGTCTTCTGGCTCAGTGGTTCAGGAATTGGGATACCCTATTAATTAATATAGGCAATTGGCGTCTGCAGGGTGGATAGCCAATATAGACATCCTTGAAAATCCATAAGTGTTCTGATGTTGCATACCAGGACAGTGTATCATAGTGAAATCATATCCCTGCAAGTGCAGATCCCAATGTGCTAACTGACCTTCAGGCTCTTTTAATTGCTGCAGCCATTTAAGGGATAAATGGTCTGTGACTACAGTGAAGTGAGTCCCGTAAATGTGTGCCAGAATTGTTTCACCACATGTAAAACTGCTAGGTATTCTTTTTTGGTGACACTGTAGTTCTTCTTGTGTTTGTTGAGGACTTGCAGAGAGTAGGCCATGGGTTGATTTACGCCCTCATTGTCAAGCTGGGATAAGATGACACCCACAGCTACTTCATTGGCATCAGTGTACAAAATAAACTCCTTTCATAATCAGAGTAGACTAGGATGGGAGCCTCTTTAAGCTTGGCCTTCAGCACTTCAAAGGATTGCTGTTGCTGTTAGTCTATTTGAAGGGTACATTGCAAAGGAGTTGTACAAGAGGTTTTCTCAATTCAGCAAAGTCAGGGATGAACTGGCAATTTCACCCCATCTTACCAAGAAATAATTGGACCTCCTGTAGATTTGTGGGAGGCAGCATCTTGTCAATGGCTTCCACCTTATTATTCATGGGGCGTATTCCAGTCTGGGTGACCTCATGGCCCAAGAATTTGAATTTCTCTTTAAAGAAGGAGCACTTGGAGGGTTTTGGATTTAAGCCAGATTCTCAAATCTTGATGAAGACAGCCTTGAGATAGTCTAAATGATTGGCAAAGGTGGATCTGAACACAGTGGTATCATTAAGATATACAAGGACACAGGAGAGCTTCATATCTTGTAGAATAAAGTCCATAGCTCTTTGAAACGTAGACAGGGAATTGCAGAGTCCTTGGGGCATCCAAGTAGGTTTGTAGAGGCTTTCCAAAGTCATGAGTGCAGCCTTTTCCTGGTCTTCTAGAGACAAGTCAAACTGCCAGTAGCCCAAAGCTAAGTCCATAGTGGAGAAGAATTTGAGCCTCCCAATTGTCTGAGAGCATCATTAATCCTAGGCAAAGGGTATGAGTCCTTTTTTGTGAGAAATTTTAGGCAGCAGTAATCCATCACAATGCAGTGGCCTCTGTCCTTATTCTTGAGGATCAATAAAGGGGATGCCCAAGGGCTCTGAGAGGGAGCCAAGAGCCCAGCATCCAAGAGTTGTTTAAACTTCTTAGAAACCTGGACATTCTCTACCCTACTGCAGCGGTAAGGCTTGGCAAAAAAGGGCAGCACATCACCTGTGTCTATCTGATAGATGACCCCCTTAGCTAGACTATAGTCTGTAGGTCCAGAGGCAATATTGTTAAACTTATCAAGCAGTTCCAGTACATCTTTTTGTTGGATGGGTGACAGTTGTGGGAAATTGACAGCAGTGAACAGAGAGAGAACCTGATGGTCTCATTCAGGTAGATTAAAGTCACTGAAGGTTCCAAAAGGGAAGAGGGACACCACCTGTTCTGCTCCTAATATGCGGCTGTGCCCTACAACTCAGCCTCTAGAAACCTGCATAGGCAAAGCAGTCAGGTTATCTAGAAACAGCTGTAAAAGTTCCTTTTGAGTCTAATCTAAGATCCCTGGGCATAATCAAGGCTCCTTGCAGCTTAGAGATTTAGGAGAATATAGCTCCAGAAATGATATTTCAGGCATTTTGTAAGATATCTGTTGTGATCTGAGGTGCGGCACAGAGTCACAACAGGAAATCCTAATCTTAGGATTGGATTTGTACTAAGTCTCTGTTAGAATGGCAGAAAAGGCTATATGATTACCTTGTGGCCCTGAATGAATAATATCTGCTAGACGTGGCTAGAGAGGCGCCAAAGTACATGGAGACACAAAGACAAAAATATGAATAGAACTTAAATTTTATTGGGTATAAAAATTGGGAATATATACTGTGTAGCTTTACCAAAAACCAGTACATGGGCGGTAGGATCACTTGCCACAAGCATGAGTGGGGCAAGTGAGTTGAGCAGAATCAGGAAACCAAACAATTGAGTTTCCCAATTCTGAGCCAGACTCATTTCAAAGGGCAAAAGCAAAAGAGAGAGCTTTGTCCTTGAAATAACCCATTGAAGGCAAAATCAAAACATGTTGAATGGTGGCATTCACAACGTTGCCCCCCTCTAGATTGGCCTTGGGGGTAGTACTTGCGGAGGAACTTGGTGTGCATGCAAGCAAATGGTTGGCCACTAGATAGGAGTTTTACTGTATACTCTGACCCTTGCTTAAAGGTCACTTCTAAGGGCCCAATCCACGCCAAGTCTAGTTTGTGAGAATGTCCTCCTACTCTATGCTGATAGTAAAGAACATAGTCCCCAATGTTGAACTCAGGCAAGGGAGATTGTCCAGCATTGTTAGGAGAGAGTTCAAGCATCTTGGTATTAAATGCAGAAGTGTAGGCAGAGGCCTGAATATCAATGATTTGGTTGACTAGATCTTTAATATGGTCATCAGGGTTCATGGCCTTATCAGAGGAGATTATGGGGGCCACCAGGAGCAACAGAGTGATGGCTTCACAACCATACAAATATAGCAAAAGGGGAACACCCAGTGACACTATGTTTGCTAAGGCAATAGGCAAAGAGAGCAGCGCATAAGTATAGATCCCAATTGGTGGTGTTAGAGTAAGTGAGTTTCCTCATGATAGAAACCAGAGTTGAATTGGTGTGCTAAACCACCCCATTGGTGGAAGGATTATAGGAGGCAGAGAAGGACTGGTGAGACCCCAAGGCTTCAAAAACAGAGGTTACTAACTCAGCGTTGAAGTTAGTCCCATTGTCAGATAACAGCAATTGAGGCAGCCATGGCAAAAGAATATGTCTTGCAACAGAAAGGCGTGGTTGTCTTGACAGTAATGTCCTTAGTAGGGCAAGCTTCTACCCACTTGCTAAAGTGGTCAACAGCAATTAGAATAAAGCAGTAACCAGAGTGGGAGCAAAGGAGAGGTCCTACAGCGTCAATGCTGACAGTGTGAAAGGCGTGTTGTGCGGGACTAGTTTTGAACTTGTGAGCGGCAGCTCTAGGTCGTTGGAGCTGGCAATCATGGCAACTAGCAATAACATCTGGAATCAGCAGACAAAGATTTTCCTAGAATTAGTTCTTCTGGAGCCAGGCATAAGTCTTGGCAACATCTCCATGGCCTGTCTCTTTACAAACTTGGAGCACCATTGAAAGGCAAAGACTAGGCCTTACATAAGGCAAGTAGTGGTCCTGTACTTTCTTGAAAAGCTGATTGTCACAAATGAGCGTGCTTTGGATAATTTTGAAAGGGCAACTCAAACTTCTTCTTTCTTGTTCTCCCATGAAGAGGGATATCCAGTTAGTTCATACAGCCTGTCAGCCTCAGCAGGGTGTAAAGCAAGGATGGGCATTTGGTATAGTCTATCAGCATTCTGATGTTGAATCCTGGGGCAATGCAGCACAATCAAGCCGTACCCTTGGAGGCAGAGAGCCCATCTAGCTAGTCGTCCTTTTGGTTCCTTAAGCTGCTGTAACCATTTGAGCAAAGCGTGGTCAGTAACCACTGTGAAATGGGTTCCATATACGTAATGGCAGAACTGCTTGACAGCATGCAAAACAGCAAGACATTGTTTCTCTGTGACACTGTAATTCTTCTCATGCTTGTTGAGGACACAAGAGGTATAAGCTACAGGATGATCCACATCTTCATCATCCAATTGAGCCAAGATGACTCCAATGGCCAGGTCACTAGCATCAGTATATAGGATGAATTCCTTATTGTAGTCAGGATATACTAAGATAGGGGCCTCCTTAAGTTTTTGCTAAAGGGTCTCAAAGGCTTGTTGCTGGCTGGCAGTCCATTTGAAAGGGACATTACACAGAAGTTGTAACAAGGGTTTGCTAGTGTCAGCAAAATTGGGGATAAATTGTCTTTAGTATCCCATCATGTCCAGAAAGACTTGAACTTCTCAAAGGTTGGTGGGCAGAAGCATTCTGTCAATAGTCTCAACTTTCTTAGTCATTGGGCAAATTCTTGTCTGAGTCACCTAACCTCCCAAGAATTCAAGGCGTTCCTTGAAGAAGGCACACTTAGATGGTTTTAACTTAAGACCAGCTTCTCAAATCTTTATGAATACTTCCTTGAGATAATCCAGGTGGTTGGTAAAGGTAGCAATAAAGAACAGTATATCATCTAAGTACACTAGGACTCACAAGAGCTTCAAATCACATAGGATGGAGTCTATGGCTTGTTGGAAAGTAGCCGGGGCATTGCAGAGTCCTTGCAGCATTCATGTAGGCTCAAACAATCCTTCAGAAGTGATGAGTGCAGCCTTGTGTCTATCCTTGGGAGAGAGATCAACTTTCCAGTACCCAGAGGATAGATTAATAGCAGAGAAATACTTGGAACCTCCAAGGTGGCAAAGAGCATTGTCAATGTGCAGTAAGGGGTAGGAATCCTATTTGGTCAAAGAGTTCAATTGTCAGTAGTCCATCACAATACAATGACCTCCATCCTTCTTCTTCAGTATGAGCAAGGGAAAAGCCCATGGACTTTGGGAAGGAGCAAGTAGTCCAGCATCTAAAAGTTGGTTAAGCTTTTTAGACACCTGAGTGACCTCTACACAACTGCAGCAATATGGTTTAGCACAAAAGGGGGGAGGCATCACCAGTATCAATCTGGTGAATGACGCCTTTGGCTAACCCATAATCCGTGCTGTCCTTGGAGAAGATATCTGAAAACTGGTCCAGTAGGTCTAGTACCTCTTTCTGTTGAACTTGAGATAGTTGTGGGAAGTCTTGGGAAGTGAACAATGATAGGACTTGTGGCTCATCCTCAGTTAAGTTAAAGTCCTGGAACGTACCAAAGGGATGTAGGGATAGGACATCAGGAGCATTCAACAACTTGCCATAGCCAACAACCTGTTCTATAGACACATGTATGGGAAGAGCAGTTAGGTTGGTGACCAGCAATTGAACAGAGTCTTTATGAGAGACATCCAAGATTCCTGGACAGAGATAGGGCTTGTTGCGCCCTAGCAAGGAAGGAGAGTATAGCTCTAGGAACATACACTTGGGCAGCTCATACAATATTTGGGACTTTAGGACAGTCTGAGATCCAGGGGGAATGGTTACAACGGAAGTGGCTAGGAGAGGAATCCCTCCAGACGCAGGACAAGCCATAGGAAGACACTTCATGTTGATAGAATGGATACAGTATTTTAAAGTGAAAACACCTGTGGGATATTCTAAGGCAAATGTCTTGAGGCGCTTCCCAGGAACTTTAACTGGCTCTTAAAAGATCAAAGGGACCTTGTACCCTAAGATAGAGAGGTAGCTGTTCTTCAAGTTGATGATCCTGTTATATTCCATAAGGAATTGAGTACCAACTAGGGGATTGTAGCTCTCATTCTCTAAGACAAAGGCAGGCACAACAAAGAGTAGTTTGCCAAACCACATGGGAAGAGCAGAATAAGCTCCTATAGCACGAGTCATGGATAGCCCAGCTGTGCCATATGACTGATGATAGTTAAGGTTGGTGGCAAGCTTGAGCTTCTTGACAAGCTTCAAGGAGACAACATTAACAGGAGACCCTGTGTCTAAGACAGCCTTTATCTTCACCTTTTAATGGATATTTCCACACAGGTGGTAGAAGCCCAAAGGGAGGGAGAACAGCCAGAATGTCTTGGGCTTCTGCTAGCTCTTTGTCCCATTTCTCAATCATGCATCTCAAGCCTGGGAACTCCTTATAGACAATCTGGAGGGGAAGCAAGACTGAAATGTTTTTAAACACAGCGTCAGCAACCTCAGCAGCTTCCTTAGAAGACTCAACAAGCATGGGAGATCTCTTGGCTTGAGTGAGGTATGGGCAAGAGACAACCTCTTTGGCTTCAGGCAGAGGTTTGGCAGCTGTTGTAGTTTTCTCAGAAAATAGCTTATAAAGGACTGCAATAGTTTCAGGGACAGCTAGGACTGAATATCCATAGGCGCCATGATCTTCCATATCAGAATTGTCCATGTCAGAGTCATCAGAGATGTTGTGTAATAGCAGTAGAATTGGAGGAGCCTCAATGTCAGCAGGCTCAGAGTCAGCAATGAAGGGGGGAATCAAAGGAGACTGGGAAAAACTGTCAACCAAGAGCGTCTCTGCATCTAGATTGACTGTTCTTTTCCTGCCTGTTCTTTGGGATCAGCTCCTTCAACCCAAGGGATGGTGCAGACTCGGGAATAGTGACCTATTTGCCCACAGTTGTGGCAACTCTGACATAAAAGAGGGTTCTGCAAGTTCATGATGAGGATACACAGGCCATGTGAAGAAAAACCAGAGGTAGAGGCAGAACAATTCTCCCTCACAACTGCCCTAGAATGGGTAAGGTGCATATCCTGCAACCTTGTCTTTATGCTCTTCATAGATGAAAGCATAGCCTTATGGGCTTTGAAGTGAAGGTACAGAAGTTGGTTACTTTGAGGGCTTGAGCGCAAGCCATGTAGGCTTCATGGGCTGTCAACTGTCTGCTTGTTATCAATTGCTATCCCTCCAAATAGAATCTATATTGCAAATTCATCTAGGGTCTCTTTTGGTTTGAAAGCAATGTGCATGAAGGCGTCCTTCTACACTTCCAAACTAAGGTCATCACCAAATTTGTTGATCAGAAGCTGCTTCATATCTTCCCAGGTCTCAATGGTGGGCAGCTCTGGCACAACTACCTCTTAGCAAGTCAGGTGTAGACAGGTTAGAATGTGTTCCTTCTTAACCTCATCCAAAGCTCTTCTCATGGCAGTTTCATAGATAGTTAGGAAAGCTGTAATAGTTGAGGTTTTGGGGTCCAATACTTGCTTAAAGGTAGGATTGAAGTGTGCTTTGGGAGTTGGGCCACCATTGTTACTATCAAGTATGTTTATACACGGGGAAAACTCTGCCTCAGATTCAGAGGGGGGCTGCCTGGCCCACAGCTGGCAAACACTTTCCTCCAGAGTAGTCAAGGTTTCATTAGTGCAGGTGCCTTTATTATTAGCAAGGGTGGCCTGCTGCTCAGTAACATCCAGGCGCTGACCCTGTGTAGCTACTACCAAGGAAAGCTCAGACAGTTGGGAAGTAAGAGATGGGCCTACCAAAAGGCAAGGGGGAAACCTGTCATTTACTGAATCAACCGCTTCACTTAGTTCTTGTATGTCTTTATCAAGCTCAGAGTGATCTTGCTTCAGGAGGTCCACTTCATTGGCTAGAGCTATCAACTCTCTAGCACAATGGATGCAGGGGCCCCCTGACAATCCAGGGCAACAACCATCTTTGCCCACAACTTCAGGTGGACTAACTACAGTTGCCATTGCCTCACTCAAAGTAGCAACCTCTTGTTGTAATTCAGCAACCTGAGCTGTCAGCGCAAGCACTTGAGGGTCAGGCTGAGGGACTTTGGGGGGGCAATCATAACTGCAGGTAGATGATCTTAAATCTCAAATGGCATCCCAGATCCTCTGTTCACTATCTGCTAGCTTGTTGAATGGAGGAGAAGGCGGGGCATCTGGCTTGGGTGTAGACAGTTTGTTCACTTGAGTCTGGAGTTTGGCGATGGTAGCGGCAGTAGAAGCCCTTTCTTGATCAAATTCTTTGCCAATTTTTCAGAGGCCTTTTACAGCAAGGGTTGCTACTTGCTGCAATTGGTTGAAGGAGTAAGCACTGAACTTGTTGAGCTGCTACACAAGTTGTTCAAATTGGTAAGATAGGTGTTCAGAGTAGAATCTACTTGGGTGTGCCAGGTCTGTTCCAATTGATGAAACTCATGCAGTTGCTCTCTAACATACTTGGGGATGGATTGGTGCATTCATTCAATGGAATTGACCAAGCGGGATTGAGAAGTGACAGAGTTGCACTGATTGTCTGATACTAGGGAAAACAGGGAGTGGATCCACTGCTGGTTGGCCGCAAACTGATCCCAGTGATGAGTCACAGCAGCTTGTAGAGATGAAATCTCCTGAACGTGGAGCCCCAACATCATCTGGTGGTGGGCTAAGGCAGGTTATACAAAAGATGACAATGAGTGGTCAGCAGAGCCAGCTTTTGAGAAGAGATGCTGAGAAAATTGTGGAGCTACAATTGATTTGTAGTATTCTGCTCAGCTGAACTGAAGCTAGAGGCAAGGGATGGCCCCATCACAGGCTAACCCAAGGGCTACTGCCATAACTTGTTCCAAGTCAGGGGGATCCAAAGGGTAGGTCGCTAGGCGGGGACCATTTACAAGGTTCAGCACAGTAGGGACAATAGGCAAGTTGGCAATGTCTTCCTCAATAGGAGGACTGGTAATTTCAGGAAAAGTTGGCTTTTGTATGGGAGGAGGCAAAGGTCCTGAAAGCGTGGTTGCAAAAAGGATAACTGAGGGGCTTACAGCCCCTGTAGTGAGAACCATTTTTGTTGTGATCTGAGGTGCAGCACAGATTCACAACGGGAAATCCTAACCTTAGGATTAGATTTTTACTAAGTCTCTGTTAGAATGGTAGGGAAGGCTATGTGATTACCTTGAGGCCCTAAGTGAATAATATCTTCTAGACATGGCTAGAGAGGCGTCAAAGTACGTGGAGACGCAAAGACAAAAATGTGAATAGAACTTAAATTTTATTGGGTATAGAAATTGGGATTATACAATTTGTAGCATTACCAAAAAACAGTACATGTACAGTAGGATCACTTGCCACAAGCATGAGTGGGACAAGTGAGTTGAGCAGAATCAGGAAACCAAACAATTGAGTTTCCCAATTCTGAGCCAGACTCATTTCAAAGGGCGAAAGCAAAAGAGAGAGATTTGTCCTTGAAATAACCCATCAAAGGCAAAATCCAAACATGGTGAATGGCGGCATTCACAACAATATCTGAGAGTCTATAATCACTTGTGAGTCTGAAGGGATGGTGAAAGCTGCAGGGGCAAGAAGAGGAACACCTTCCTCTGCAGGAAAAGAAGGAGGAGGGGAATGCATATTGGAGGAATGGTTTCTGTACTTGAGCAAGAAGATACCCATGGGGTATTCAAGCACACAAGTCTTAAGGTGTTTGCCTGGGAGGCACAGAGGTTCTTCAAAAATCAAAGGGTCTACATATCCTAAGAGTGATAGGTATTCATCTTGAAGGTTTAAAATTCCATTGTAATATCTGAGGAATTGCGTACCAACCAAGAGATCAAGCTTTTGTTCTCTAGGAAAACAGCAGGGGACGTGATGCAGAGTTTTTCAAACCTCATGGGCAGGACAGAGTAGGCACTAATGGATTGAGTTTGAGCCATGTCAGCAGTACCATGTGATTTAGTGTAGTTGAAGTCAGGGCCAGCTTAAGCTTCTTCATTAGCTTGGATGATCCTACATTGACTGGAGAGCCTGTGTCCAAGATAGCCTTGATCTTAACCTTTTGGATTGACACTTTCACACGGGTAGTATCTTTCCCAAAGGGGGTAAGACAGCCAGAAAATCTTGTGCAGCTTCCAACTCCTTCCCCCATTTGGATAACATGCATTATAAGGCAGGAATTTCCTTATATAAGGTCTGCAAAGGGAGAGATACAGTCACATTCTGGAAGAGAGCTTCTGCTAGCTCCACAGCTTCTTCAGAAGAGTTTACCAAGACAGGAGGTTGATGCGCCTGGGCTAGGTAAGGGCAAGCCACTATGTCCTTGGCTTCACTTGAAGGTGGGCAAGTGGTAGTTGTGGTTCTCCCAGAGCAAAGCTTATACGGGACAGGCACAGTTTCTGGGACAGACAACATGGAGTAGCCATAACTATACAATTCATTGTATTCAGAATCTTCAGGTTCAGAATCAATAGAAAGATTGTGGAACATGTGAAGGATAGTTGGGCCAGCCAATAAGGGAGGTTCCTTGTTGGAGGGAGGATCAGGAGGAGACAGTGGATATTGGTTAGCAGAGAGTATCTCTGCCTCTAAGCTGACCTCTCTTTTCCCACCTGCTCCTTTGGGTTGCAATCTTCTACCCAAGGATTGGTGCAGGTACGTGAGTGGTGCCCTATCTGACCACAGTTATGACATCCTTGTCTCTTAGGCTGTCTGCTTGATCCAAGAGTCATAATACGCAGAGTACAGGAGTTAGTTCCAGTGTTGCTGGCTTTATTTTCACGGACTAAAGTACCCCTGTGGGTCAAATGCATGTCTTGCAAGAGGGTATTAATACTCTTCATGAACATAAGTTAAGCTTTTTGTGCCTTAAAGCACAGGCACAAGAGCTGGTTCACCTTTAAAGCGTTTGAACATGACATATAAGCTTCACAAGGGAGTTAACTGACAACTGGTGATTAACTGTTGTCCTTCAATATAGTAGCGGTCAGAAAACTCAGCCAGGGTTTCCTTAGGCTTAAAGACAATGTGCATAAATGCATCTTTCTTGACCTCCAAGATGAGATCTCCTCCGAATTCCTCAATCAGGAGGTGTTTCATGTCTTCCCAAGTGACAATGGAAGGAAGTTTGGGAACCACAACTTCTTGGCACGTAGGATGTAGGCATGTAAGAATATGCTCCTTTTTAAGCTTGTCAGTAGCTCTACACATTGCGGTTTTGTAAATTGTCAGGAAGGCAGAAATGGTAGAGGTTTTGGGATCAAATATCTGCTTGAAGGAAGGCTTATAGTTGGGGTCAATGGACAATGAGGTGAATTGACTGTTTTCACCTGTGTTGAGGACATTAATATGGGGGTTGCCCTCAAACTCATATTTGGCAGCAGGTTGTCTAGCCCAGAGAAGTCAAAGGCTCTCTTCTAGGGTGTCTAGGGTAGAGCTGCTCTGTCCACTGATATCCCAGGCAGTAGTGGCAGCAGCTCAAAATTCATTGATCTTAATCTGTTGCACTTCTGATGTACCATCCATCCCATTGATACAAGTGGCCAGGGAAGTGGTTTGAGCAGTCAAGGGGGTAATATGTCAATTTATTGTTTCTTTCAAGCAAGAGAGGCTTTGTACCTTCCTTTCCAGTGCATACTGCCTATCCACAACGTCATTTGGTACTTCTGCTAGCTGATCTAAGGCAAGAGCACAATTGAAACAGGGTTGACCTTCCAAGCCAGGGCAACACCCATGATTGGTATGGGTAGGAGTATCAGTGACCTCAGCCTCCCTTTTGCCATCAGAATCAGAGGACAAATCATCAGGGTCAGAGAGACGCTGTCTCAAATACTCAATCTCACCTTGCAAAGTGGGTACTTGGTTGATTAGCAAGGCAATGTAAGGGTTGGGGGTAGGCTCTACTGGTGGAAGGTTTTGAACAGAGGATTTATGTTGAGTAATGACTTTGAGTTCAGCTATGGCTTCCCATACCTTAGCTTCAAAGGCAGACAGGACCTCAACAGAAGGAGCAGGATGAGTCACTTCAATGGAAGCTATTCTATTGTCAACATAATTTTGAACCTGATACAAAGTGTATCCTGGTGCAGCCTTATCCAGACCATATTTCTGGTTCAGATGGTAGCCCAATTATTGACGTGGGTCCCAACCAACTTGAGTTGTGAATTAACATGCTCTCAAAATTAATTGAGCTTGTTAAGTAGGGTCTAAAAACCCTGACAATATTTTAGGAGGGTTGCTTCTATCTAACAACACCATGTAGCTTGATGATCATTCAATTTTCACAGTAAATCCTTTATATAACCAGTGAGAAAAGAGCAAAGAGAGTTCAGGGACAAGGTCATGTACTTCTGTGAAGACAGCAAGTTACTCTGGTTATCTGAAATACAAGAAAAGAGGCTATGGGACCATTCTTGATAGGCCATATTTTGTGCATGGTTGTTGGAGACAGCAGTGGCTACAGCAGTCAAAAGCTAATTCTGAGATCCTAACGCTAGTTGATGATGAACCAAGGCGGGTTGGATAAATTAGTTAATTAACACACCAATGGTCTTCATTGACTCCATCAACGCAGGGGGAAGACCAAAGTCCAAGAGGAAGGAGTTCAGGTCTTCAGAAGCATACCCAGGACAGAGACCAGGGATAATGTGCATTTCCACAGTACCTGTGTAGAGGAGGGAGCGTGTGGCAGCACAAGCTTGCTCATAATTGAGAGAGAAAGCTGGAAGGGGTGTCAGGGATCCAGTCTTGAGCGACTGGCCCGTTGTTTTCAGGGGTAACTTGGGCCAGGTTTTTTGCAGGCAATGCCCACCACAAGAGAGGAGCTAAATTGAAAAGGTAGGAGGAGGACTTCCCCACCCAGGGCCACGGGCTGGCAGCCGGGATTATAGTGTCAATCACCCCTGTGAGGGTGATGTATGCAATCCCAAAAAGCTTGCCAGAATGGTTGGTTGGGAGGTTGGGCAAGGAAGCGGCATAGGTTTTGGGGTCACAGGTGGTTCCATGGGCAGGTTGTAAGCAGGGAGATAGTTGAATTTCCCTCTGAACAACTAGGGTGTTGAAAATATCCACAGGCCTTGTTGGCTGTATCTAATTGCAGATTGTATGCAGGCCAAAAAATTGAGTTCAAGTATCTTTTCCGGGGTGGATTCCTTGTATTTAGATTTCAGAGAGTAGTCAGTAAAATGGACAGGTCCAAAGGGTATACCAGGAGGGCAGAAAACAGCAGGTGGTGGGGCAGGCGGGCCAGAAGATCTCAAACTGAATTGGTAGACAGCAAATACAAAATAAGGCAATAGCTTTGTGAGCCAAAAAAACATAACCTTTATTCAAAAATGGCAATAAGTTTGGAGCGCGGGGTCCTTTGGTCTATATAGTACCCCACCTCCAAACTTAACATTTTCCATGGGTGTCAGGGATTCTTTCCCTGACTACCTGACTATTATTGACAGCCTTTGAAAAAACATATTTTCAAACCAACACCAGAACAAATATTTGGAGGACACCCAGTCAAAAACACAACACAACAGATTTAACAACTATACTTGGCCTTTGAAAACCTTTCAGAACCAGATTCAAACCCAGGACGCTGCTAATGAATGTATTGTTAGTACCAGATAATCACCAACCTTTAAATTACCTTTTTATTACCTTTTAATTCAATTGATTTTTTGCTTTTGAAACACCTTTCAAACTTGAAAGTGTTAATACTAAGTTTGTAAACGTCACTTACCGCTTTGCTCCTGATTGGCTGCTTCTAGCCTTCCAATCCACTGGTGACCCGCTCTCTCTGCTTTTAGGTCAAGCTCTGTACTATTCAAAATTTGATCTTATGCTTGGATACCGCTTAATTAGCATGCTCATTGTGAGATATTTTTGGTTCCTCTTCTTACACAAAGCTAGTTTGGAAATTATTAAGCAATTATTTAAGTTGCACTTAAAACAGTTGAATTTAAAATGATTAACTCAGGTAAATCATCTCATTTCCCAAACTCCTCTCAAATGCTTAGCCTTATTGTCAAGCTGTATAAGCTCTAAACCTTTCTTCAATTCAAATGTTACAACAATAAAGATTATCCCACTCCTTGCTACTCCTTCATTTTCTGATAAAACACATTTTTGAAGCCATGAGAGGAATTATATTCCTATCCTGGTTTCTAGCTTACTTCTTGCCAGTGGTATTGGCCTTGGAAAATCCAACACCTACAACTGACTGGTACAACTCTTCCCCAGATGATGCCCATCAGAAGGAATCCCTTGCCCATGAATGGTTTAAATACCCTTCTGTACATTGGGGGCGTAAATTTCACTATGGTTGTTTGTTTACTACACTGCCTACTGAACCTACTCTGGTTAGACCTTACGCCTTCTTTTTCCTCTTGACGTATTTGGTGGGTTACTATCTACTAGGTTGTTTCAGTTCTATGTTTGAAAGATTTGCTTACCTAGGACACCTTGGACCTCTTGCAATGGTCACAGTTCCTATTGGCTTGGTAATAGCAGGTCTGAATGTAGGGGCTTTGGCCCATCAGCTAGGGAGTTTATTTCCTGCCAAGTAGGTCCCTGACAATAGGGGGTCCATCAAGGCATTGGGAAGGCCAGGGCTGGGGGAACTGGGTGCTTGGGTCCAAAGGCATTAAAATGGCACTTGGCCCAGGAGTTCTTTCATTGGTCTGAATTCTTGATTTAGCTGCCTGATCATCTAGCTTTAGTGTTGAGGTCATGGGACCAGGTTGCGGGCCTGTGCCTCTTTCCTGGGTCAGCTCTTGATTGGTTGCTGGTGTAGACTTCAAGTTCATAAAGCTAATAGTTGCCAAATCAGTACCTCCATTAGGCACTGTGATTAGTCTTCTATTTGGCCCAATAATTTCTTTGGTTTGGCTCGTTTTTTACTGCATGGGTCAACTTTCTTGGTATCAGCTTGTAGGGGCTTGATTCCAGAAAAACGCAGGTGGGCAATCCTGCGGTCCACAGGCCTGGCAGCCCAAAGGAATCCAGGGTTGGGGTTTGATTCCTGCTCCCAGGCCCGGGTTTCCAGAGAGGAAGAATTGTCAATCCTGACAAGGGGGCCCAAATAGGCCTTGGAGACAACAATATTACCATAGAAGTTGAGGGGGTATCAGTGATATCTTCTTCTAAAGGAAAGCCAGAAACTTTAGGTTGTTTGGGTACTTCAGAAACAAAGGTGGAAGGACCAGATAATTCATGTGGGAACAGAGTAACTGAGGGGCTTGCAGCCCCTGTAGTGAGCACCATTTTGTTGTGTTTGGCTCCTGGGGACAACATCCAGGAGGACACAGCGGGAAATCTTTATGACAAAAGATTTGAGGTTTGAAGCTTAACTTCCTGAAATACAAGATGAGAAATTCCTTTTGGAAAAAAGGAAAGGAAAAATCTTGAAGAATATTAAAGCCAACACAAATGTGGATAAACTTAGCTTTATTAGGAGAAATGATTCTACTTAAATAGTAGACAAGGGATGAGGATCACTCAATATGTAGGCAGAGTGGTCAAGGGGGTCACATTGGAATGAGGTCATACCAGGATCAGACAAGGGCAGGTATAGTATTCTGGAATGGATGTACTTTAGAACAGCCCCATTTACGGTTGACAAAGAATTTCTAAAATTGAAGGTGAAACCAACCAAATCTTTGCATATATCACTATTCAAAGGCCATATCAAACTAGCATTAATGGCATAATTTACAATAAAAATCCTACTTTAACTGTCTGGGAACAGTTTTTTTTTCAGTTTTGATCTGATGGCTATACAGAACACTTGGTTCTGAGTGTGAGTTTATAATAAAAATTTATAAGGATTTGATGTTTTTATTGTTGTTTTTGCTTTTAGAGCTTGAAATTGAATGCAGATTCATGTTTAGACCAATAATTTTAATTAAATCCATTAACTTGATTAAAATTAAAATATTTTCACTATTAGAATTATTTCTCTGAACTGACTTCATTTCCAAATTTGTTATTTTAAGTTTCCCTTTAAGTCTTTTGGATATAAGGAATGTTATTCCTTACAGCCTCAAAGGAACCTTGCAGCCACTGGCCCAATGTAGAGGATTTGTCAGAAATACTTTGCATAATATTCCTGTCAACAATACATGCAGTTCTTTTGGGAGGTGGATATTCTTCCCCAATTGGAATTATTAAAACACCTAAGAATCAAGGATTAATTTGTAATATCAGTCTGTTATTACCAAGGATGTTAGCTTTAAAGAGTTAATTAAAACTCCAGATTCCAGAACAGGAATCAAACCCAGGTCTTCTCCAGCTCATTATTGTCACATAAAAAAGATTAGACAGTTGAAAACAAATAAATAGAGTATGTTACCTAAAATTAAGGTATCCAGCCAATCAGGAGGCGCAAATCCACTTTTGAATTCAGGTTTGGAGTCTATAAATGAAATTGATATGGTTTTTATGCCTTACCCTGTGTTGGATGATCCAATGCTTTCTGTTGCTCTGGTTAATCATTTAAACACAACCTCAGCTTCTGTGGGGGAACCTGGTGATGCCTCCAGGTTTGGTGATCTCTGAGGAAATCAAATGATAAGTTTAATAAGTATGTTCTACAAAAATAACTATGATAAAGTTTACTCCAGCATTTGAAATAATTCTCCATAACTACTCCAATTTCTCCAACACCTCTCCATATCCCCTCAAACTCTTTACATGTTCTCCAATTATTTTACTGTCATGCTATATAAGTCTGGCAATTTACTTCTTAAAGATTGTTCAATCAATAAATTCTTACCTATGTCAAGGGTCTGGATGTACAAGCATTCTGGCTACTGCCAACCTACTTAACATCCAGCCATTGCCCGATTTGATATCCTTCCAATATACTGTTTGACCTACCAAGAATGATAACCAAGCAATATCATATGACTTTCCAAGTATTAAGTGGCTTTAACCCATCCCACACATGACCAACCCCTAGTTTTGATCCAACTAAATCCCCACCACAGTCAAGTCTATATAAGTCTAAATTATTATCCAATAAAATATACTTCTCTTCTTTCCTAATTCCATATTTGAAGCTTCCCCAAAAGGCGTTCCTTATCACTGGTAGCAGCTACAGTTTTTTGACCATATCAATGAAAGAGAAAATGACTGAAAACCTGCCCACCTTTGCTCACATACTCAACTAGGCCACATCCCAGGAGACCTGGAAAACGTACTTCTGTGCCCACAACATTGACAAAGACATACCTAGTGGATGCACCATATTCAAAGGTCTGGTCATACCCAAAGCATGCACCAAGATAATTCAATACAGTTGCTCTCTTCAACCACAAACAAACGCACAACCACCTATCACAGGTGAAATTACCAACACCAAATACATTGGTATTGACAAGTTCTTTGGTAAAAACAAAGAAAACATCATCAACTGGCTAGACCACCCAACTGCTAAACTCTGCACCAGCCACATCCCTCATGAAAAATGGGTCCAGGAAGCCAGCAAGCGCCTGTACAAGGCCGCAGCTAACTGGTTTGACATCTGGGTTGGCTCACAAACTGACAACCAGCTTGAAAACTGGAAAGAGTTCAAAGCGGACATCACCCACAATTTCTGCGTCAGCAAATCCCTCCAAGATATTGCAATACAGCTCAGTGATCTTCCTCAGAAGACCACTATCACAGCTTACGCCAATGAATTTGAGGAAATATGTTACAAAATCCAAAACCCAGCACAAGCTGCCAACGTGCACATCAGAGCCACATTCATCAACAGAATTAAACCCTCTGTTGCTGCCCTCATTCTCCCAGAGGCCAACACCTCCATGCCTGCGCTCATTGCAGAAGCCAAGCGCGCAGAAAAATGCACAAACATGGAATATGCTGCATGCAACGGCAATTGCTCCTCAAAAGGCAATAGCAGAGAAAACTCTAACGGCATTTAACGCCAGAACACCAATCATAGCAACAACAACTCCAATTGCAACAATGATAATCACAGCCAAAGCGCAAACCACTCCTGTCCCAAGAAAGAGGACACCACTGAAGTTAACAATGCTGAAATAGCAACCCACTATGAATCTGACCCCACATTCTCTGACCTCAAAGGTCTCAAAACAGAGGAACAGGGAAAAGAGGAAGGGGAACAGGCTTAAGTGCCCCTGTCTCTCCCCAACTTGACAAGAAACTGTACCAAGGCACGAACCTTGCTGCTTGCATCCCATGTGTCCCGCAATTCTCTGTTTTTATGAACGTAAAAATTAAAGATTGCTCACAACTTCTTGTCTATCCATGCACTTAAAAATCACATACAAATAAAATTTTGTTCAACTCTGGCACACAACCCACTATGATTAGCAAACCTTTTGTACCAAATACAAAACACCAGTTGTCAAATCCAACTTCAAATACGCCAGAATGGCAGACAAATCAAATGTTCTACTAAAAGGCAAAAAACTCCCTTCAGAATTGACCTCCAAGGCATACAAATTTCCATCAAAGGTCTTGTCATGAACAACATAAACTACAACATTGTAGCAGGCATGGACTGGTTCACCCAAGTGAACCCCAGCGTATGTTGGAAAACAAAGACCATGACCATCAAATGCAATAGAGTCAATTTTAACATCCTCAAAGAACCCAATGACTTCATTCTAAGAGACACAGTATTTGTCCAGGTCATAAATCAAGATGACTCAGAACATCTGACCAAAGACAGTACCCTCCAAATAATGAGGTACACTGAATTCAATAACATGCAAACAACCAAGATCCAATGCCTAGAACTTGTAGCACTCCTAAATGAATATGCCCATGTATTCAAGGAAGAACTCACCAAGCTACCCCCCAAACAGGAGGTCAAACATGGCATTGATCTATGTAAAGCCAAGCCCAAACCTTCACCACACTACAGACTCTCTCCCATGGAGACCCAAACCCTCAAAATCCATATTGAGGACAACTTAGCTAAAGGCTTCATTTGCCTGTCTGAATCCCCATGGGGGGCAGCAGTGTTCTTTGTAAAGAAAAAGGAAGGCACTCTGCATCTAGTAACTGACTACAGAGCACTAAATGCAAGCACAGTAAATAATAAATACCCTCTTCCACTAATAGAGGATCTGTTTGCAAGACTCTCAGGAGCCAAATTTTTCTCTAAAATTGACCTCACCTCAGGTTAAAACCAAGTTGGAGTAAAGGAAAAGAACATACCAAAAACCACGTTATGTACAAAATTTGGATCCTTTGAGTGTAGGGTAAAGAACTTTAGGATGGTCAACTCTCCTGAAACAATTTTTGCCATGATGAACCAAGTGCTGAATGGCTTCTCAAATACATTATGCTACCTTGACAATATCATCATATTCTCAAAAACAAAAGAGGATCACCTTACACATGTCTGCAAGACACTTGATCAACTTGCAAATCACAAACTTTATGCAAAACCAAGTAAGTGCTAATTTATGGAAAAGGAACTCCTGTTCTTGGGCTACATTGTCTCTGACAGTAGCACAAAGCAGATCCATACAAAATAAAGGCCATACATAGCATGTAACACCCCACCTCTGAAACAAGTTAGATGCTTTCTTGGTATGGTAGCTTACCTATTGAAATACATCAAAGACTGCAGGGAACTAACCACACCAATCAATGACTTAACCAAGGGTAATGCCAAAAAGCAATCCATCTGGACACAAGAATGTGACAAGAATTTACAATTATTAAAACAAGCTTTGATTGAATCACCAATCTTGCAATACCCTAATAATAACAGGTGCTACAAGCTCAAGTCAGATGCCAGTGACACTGCCATTAGCGCAGTCCTGTGCATCTGCCAGCCAGGGCAGCAAGGCTTCCTGCCAGTATGTTTTAAAAGCAGAAAACTAAGCAATACTGAGCAGAGATACCCAATACACAATAAGGAATTGCTAGCCTATATCACACCTGCAAAAAATGGAGATGTTATCTAGAAGGACATTTAAACGTCTGAGTACTAACTGACCATAAATTCTTAATCTATTTCAAAACTCAGAATGCACTTGCATGGAGACAAGCCAAATTAATGTCCCTGCTAGAACAGCTTAACTTGGACATACAATACAAAAAGGGGGCAGAGCTGGTCACAGCTGTTGCTCTCTCTAGACTATGTCAGCCTAGAGAGGATCACCCTGATCACCTGGACCCTGACTGGCCAAACCTGTACAACACTGAGTATAAAACCAAAGGAAAATACCCCTCAACACACCAACTGACCCAAAATACATTAGTAAGGAACAAAAAGCACTTTCATGTATCAAATGGCACTGTATATCAAATTGTTAACAATAAACATATCCTGTACATCCCACTTGCACAAAGAGTTGATACCATATTAATACATCACTGCCTACTAGGACATACAAAGGCTAACAGCCTATACCTCACATTAAAAGAGATAGTATGGTGGCTTAACCTCAAACAGGATATAATTG
The DNA here is from genome assembly GCA_014839935.2 of Entomophthora muscae. Classification (NCBI taxonomy): domain Eukaryota; kingdom Fungi; phylum Entomophthoromycota; class Entomophthoromycetes; order Entomophthorales; family Entomophthoraceae; genus Entomophthora; species Entomophthora muscae. Next base: position 41,400 of record QTSX02000814.1, on the reverse strand, counting down.
ATGTTCTGAAAAAGTGCACAGTGTGCGAGAAATACACCAGTACAAAGTCTCCTCAGCCAACGGTCAACCCAGTACCAGACCCTGAACCATTCAAGGTTTGGGAGCTAGACGTAGTGGGCCCCTTCCCAGAAACAAAATCAAATTAACGTTTCTTGATTGTAGCTATCAACTTTGCCACACGCTGGCCCATCTGCTGGGCAACAAAGGACCATAAAGCAGAAACTATCAACTGTTTCATTAACAAAGCATTCATAGCTGACTATGGCACTCCAGACTACATCATAACTGATGGAGCAACCAAGTTATCAGATCACATAATAAATGACAACTTAAAATCCAAAAACATTAAACATTCCACAACCTCTTCATACAGGTCACAGGCCAACATCAGAGTGGAACACCTCAACGGCAGCCTTATCAGGACCATAGAGAATTAATGGATGGCAAAGCCAAAGACACATGTCCACTTTACAAGAAACATGCATTACTAGTATCCTGGGTCCGCACAATCAAGGAAAGGCTACTCACTGTTTGAACTAACAATTGGATATAAACCAGAAAAAATTAACCGCAACAAGCAGCCATACATAAAGATCCCCCCAGGAAAACCCCCCACAGTAGAAAAAGTACCAAATCTACAATACATCCGCCTCAAAGCTAAAATAGCAGAAATAAAGAGGCTCAAAACACAAAAGGTAACCTCTACAGAGGAACCACTTCCCATTGACTCCCCTGTCTGGGTTCTAGCTGGCAACAGAAAGAAACTAGACTCAGTACACTGGGGACCAGAAAGAATCATCAAGTACAGACCAGATCACAACACCTATCTAGTAATATTCCAAGGTGCCAAACCCCTAATTGTCAAGAAATACCACAGAGCCTGTCTCCACCTCAGTAAAGGAGAACACTCAACCAGACTGGTTCCAACTAGTAAACAGCTCCAGGAGCATCAAGCAGCAGCTGTGAAAACAAAGCCCCTTCCTGATGCACCAGAGTAACCCCTTAAGGGGGGTGTCAATGGTCTGGATTTACAAGCATTTTGGCTACTGCCAACCTACTTAAAATCCAGCCATTTCCCAATTTGGTTCATTTTCAATATACTGTTTGACCTACCAAGAATGGTAACCAAGCAATATAACATGACTGTCCAAGTATCCAGTGGCTTGAACCCATCCCCCACATGACCAACCCCTAGGTTTGATCCAACTAAATCCCCACCACAGTCAAGTCTATATAAGTCTAAAGTATTATCTAATAAAATATACTTCTCTTCTTTCCTAATTCCATATTTGAAGCTTCCCCAAAAGGCACTCCTTATCACCTAGCTACTTGATTTTCTTTTTAATCAAAAACTTTCTCTTATCTTCACTAAGACATGATATTGCTCAATAATTCCCTATGGAAGTCCATTGGGTATAAATGGTTTTTGTGGGTAATCTTGTTACAGGCTGTACAGGCCAGCGTTTTGCTAGGAATCAGAGCCAATTATGGTTTCTCTCTGACTCCCAGTATCTAGATAGCTCCTGGCGCTGTATGATCCTAGGAGTATTGTACATGGCCACATCCTTGTTGCACAACCCACTTTGTAAGAAAAGGCCCCAGATGTCACAGTAGATTTCATAATGCCAGGAATTATCTGTCCAATTAGGAAAGCTCAAAATGCTGGGAAACTGTTAACAAAATTAGCTGATTTGATGGATTATAATCAAACAGTTGATCAAAAATGTGTTACAGCCACTACAATCCACCAGATGTATTTGATTCCCCCTTGTAAGCTAACACTGATAAATTGATGTAATATGAGAGTCACCTAATATGATCTTATTTATCAGCACGGTCATCAGATGTTAGTCATACAAGGGTTCTTTGAAAACTGGACTAGGTACTCACTTGACAATGAAGAAGGAATAGAAGCCAAGGATCCAGGTGGTATTGATTAGTCAAATTTTTATATATACTGAATAATTTTCACAGTTTCAACTCTTGAGAGTTGAGTCCTTCCAAATTTTTACTCAATAAAATCAAATATCCTCTGGTCTAATTTACTTTTTAAAAATGCATCCTGTAGTTGACCTGCTGCGCTACATTCTCTACAATTTATATCATAGCTGAATCATTACAGGAAGATGGGGCCCTGATGTTGGCACTCCATTGTTGCCTCTGCCCAATGTTAATCTGATGCCTGCAAATTTAGGAGTTTTCCCCACCATATCTGAAGCTGGGACATTAGTAACATCTCAATGTTCTGAATTCTATACCAATGATTCATTGATTATCTCTCAGGTTATTTATATCAGGATCCTTTGGTTAGGGTTAATCATTTTGCTTAACCCTATTGTATCATTTGGAAATTTCACAAAACAGTATCTGAAGCTTTGTTGGTGGTTAATCATCAACTCTATGTGGATTCAGGTGGTAATTCCCCACCACCTAGAGACTGTTTCTTATTATCTGAGTATTCCAGTCACAACAAGTGCACAAGTCATTGAAGAATCCTGCCAACCCCAAAGTTTATCTTCCTCTGGCCTCTGCATTACTTCTGATCTATTTGGGGGCACATTTTTTCTTGGGCTGGTTCAATCTTCTTCTGGGATGGTATTGTCTATTTGGGGAGCTGTTCCACCTCAGAATGGTCTCCCTCCAGGTGGGTTCTTTGGTTACTGGACTAAATCATTCTGCCATAATTAATCATATTAGAAGTTTACTTCCAAGTGGGTGGATGCCTGACAGGAGGAGTCCACAGCCATTGACTTAAAGATTCTCACATTAATTAAAGCAGCCAATGAAACCAGCACCATAATTCACAGACCCTCTGACACTGATGATGATACCAGCTACCAGGCTACCCCCAAGAATGTCAATCTAGAACAGAAGGGTTGAACAACCCTTCTACTTGAACCAGCCAATGAAAGCCTGCCCTGTCTTGGTGCCATTTTGTCACTCAAAAATTGGGCTGCCCACCTTCTCAAATCCTTCATTCCCAACTTTTTGATTCCTGATCACTAGATTTAAAGACTGTCAAAGGAGGACTATATAAGCCCCCCAGGTCTTGCACCTGGCCTTATTGTCATTTTGAATCAAAGACATGTTAAAAGCTATTGGTTCTCCTAATTGTTTCCCTATTTTATTCTAATCCTCTATCATCTGGACATTACTCCTCCTGACCCTCCAGCTCTTTCAATCTCACTTTTTTGTCTGCCAGGTGTATCTTATGGACCCATGCATTTTACAGAGTACCTTCTGCAGCCCAAGCTTAATATTATGCCCCAAAAATACAGTTGGCTGATCCTTTGAACCTCATTAAAATAGTTAACCTGCCTTATTTATAAGAGCATTTGACACACAACAGAACCCTGTATATTTAAGGATTAGTATAAATTCTCTCCTGCCTATCAACTTAACATGGAACCTCCTCCTACATAAAAGCCTGTTTTTACATCTGTCTCCAATATCCCCTCAGACAATACCAACAAGTTATTTATAATAGTGTACAATGCCTTCTCAGGGGTAATTGATACTATGATTCCTATAACAAGTCTTTGGTCCTGGATAGGACAATCTTTGTCTTATGTTTTCAAGTTAGCACCAATACTATAGTGGGCCTTACCCACTCAACCTGTGGCCTGCCCCATCTCCAATTCTGATGGGATGGCTACCCAAGGATGGTTTCCTGACAAAAGCTCATTATTGGTTTAATTAGAAGAAATTTAATAAATAAATTGGGCAATGAAGCCACCTGTTGTGAATACCGCTATTTATTATGTATCAATTTTCCCTTCAGTGGGCCATTTCAAAGACAAATCTCTTGATTTTGCTTTTGCCTCTTGAAATGAGTTGACGACTGAATTAGGAAGTACAATTGTTTGGTTTCTTGATCCTGCACAACTCACTTGCCCCACTCATGCTGGTGGCAAGTGATCCTACTGTCCTGGTAGTGTTTTGTGGTATTCCTAACCACTATATATTCCATTTCATATTCACCAATAAAAATTAAGTTCAATCACATTTTTTTCTTTGTGTCTTCTGTACTTCTGTACTTCTGCGCCTCTCTCTAGCCACAACTAGTGGAGATTATTCTTCCAGGGCCACAAGGTAAACACATAGCCTTCCCTGTCATCTAACCAAGACTTAGTACAAATCCAATCCTAAGGTTAGGATTTCAGGTTGTGTGTCTGTGCCGCGCCTCAGAACATAACAAAAATGGTGCTCACTACAGGGGCTGTAAGCCCCTTGGTTATCCCTTTTGCATCCACATTTTCAGGTCCTTTGCCTCTGCCTATACAAGAGCTGACTTCACCTGAAATTACCAGTCCTCCTATTGAGGAAGATATTGCCAACCTTCCTATTGTCCCTACTGTACTAAACCTTGGGAATGGTCCCTGCCTAGTTGCTTACCCCATGGGTACCCCTGACCTAGAACAAGTGATGTTGGTAGCCCTTGGGATAGCCCGTGAAGGAGCCATCCCTCGCCTTCAGCTGCAGTTCAGTTGGGCTGAATACTACAAATTAATTGTGTCTCCTCAATTTCCATAACATCTCCTCTCAGCGGAGCCAGCTGCTGAGCACTTACTATTGTCCTTTGTGCAGCCTGCCTTGGCCCACCATCAAATGGTGTTGGGGCTTCACATCCAAGAAATCTTGTCTCTACAAGAAGCAGTTACTCATCACTGGGACCAGTTTGCTGCCTACCAGCAGTGGATTCATTCCCTGTTTTCCTTGGTATCTGACAATCAGCGCAACTCTGTTACCTCCCAGAGCTGTTTGGTTAATTCTATTGAACAAATGCGCCAGTCTATCCCCAAATACGTGAGAGAGCGTCTACACAAGTTTCACCAGCTCAAACAACCCTGGTAAACTCAAGTTGATTCCACCTTAAACGTTTATCTCACCAACTTCAAACAACTTGTACAACAGCTCAATGCATTCAGAACGTATTCCTTCAGGCAACTACAGCAGGTAGTGGACTTTGCTGTTAACCGCCTTAATGAACTCAGTGCGGCGTTTGATCAAGAAAGAGCTGCCACCGCTGCTGCTATAGCCAAACTCCAGAGTCAAGTGAATGAATTAGCTACGCCCAAGCCAGATGTTCTGCCCTCTCCCCCTTCTGATGATTTGGCAGATTGAGAGCAAAAGTATATGGGAAACTATTTGAGAGCTACGTAAAACTACTCCCAGCCAAGGACGTCCTGATGAGGTTCCTCAACCTGACCCCCAGGTGCTTGAATTGACTTCTCAAGTTGGGGAGCTACAGTAAGAACTTGCTGCCCAACGTGAAATGATGGCAACTGCTGCTAGTCCAGTTGGGGCTGTCAATGAAGATGGTTGCTGCTCTGGCTTACCAGGAGCTCCTCAAATCCAATGCGCTAGGGAACTAATTGTCCTAGCTAACGAGGTGGATCAATTGAAGCGGGACCATACTGAACTGGATAGAGGCGTACAAGAGATGAATGACATGATTGGCTCTGCAAATGATAGGTTCTCACCTTGCCTCTCAGTGGGGCCTTCCCTTACTTCTTGACTGGCTGAGCTCTCCACAATAGTGACCTCCCAAGGTCAACGCTTAGATGCTACTGCACAACAGACCACTCAAGCTGTCAATATAGGTGCCCGCGCTGTTGAGACCCTGACTACCCTTGAAGAGAGTGTTTGTCATCTATGGGCTAGACAGCCCCCCTCTTAATCCAAGGCAGAGTTTTCCCCGCGTATAAACATACTCAATAGCAACAATGGTGGCCCAACTCCCTAAGCACACTTCAAGCCTACCTTTAAGCAAGTCTTTGATCCCAAAACCTCAATCATTGCAGCTTTCCTAACTATCTACTAAACTGCCATGAGACAAGCTTCAGACAAAGTTAAGAAAGAACATATTCTGACCTGTCTACATTTGACTTGCCAGGAGGTGGTGGTTCCTGAGCTGCCCACCATTGAGACGTGGGAAGATATGAAGCAGCTTCTGATTGACAAGTTTGGTGGTGACTTTAGCCTGGAAGTAAAGGACACCTTCATGCATATTGCTTTCAAGCCTAAAGAGACTCTATCTGAGTTTGCAGACAGATTCTATATGGAAGGACAGCAACTGATAACAAGCAGACAGTTGACAGCCCATGAAGCCTACATGGCTTGCGCTCAAGCCCTCAAAGTAACCAACTTCTGTACCTTCACTTCAAAGCCCATAAGGCTATGCTTTCCTCCATTAAGAGCATAAAGACGCTGTTGCAGGATATGCACCTTACCCATTCTGGAGCAGTTGTTAGAGAATTTTGAGCTACTTCTAACTCTGGTTCATCTTCCCGTGGTACTTGCATTCTTACCATGAACTCACAAAACCTTCCTCAATGCCAAGGTTGCCACAACTGTGGTCAGATAGGTCATTATTCTTGAGTCTGCACCAACCCATGGATTGAAGGGGCTGATCCAAAAGAGCAGGCAGGAAAAGAACAGTCAACCTAGAGGCAGAGACGCTCTCAGTTGACAATTCTTCCCAGTCTCTTTCAATCCCTCCCTCTATATCTGACTCCAAGCCTGCTGATAATGAGGCTCATCCTATCCTCCTCTTGTTCCACAATATCTCTGACAAATCTGACCTGGATGACTCTGATACTGACAATGCTGATGCATATGGGTACTCTGTCCTGGCTGTTCCTGAAACCATTACAGTCCCCTATAAATTGCAATCAGGAAAGACTACAACTACTGCTAAGCTTTTGCATGAATCCAAAGAAATTGTCTCTTGCCCTTACCTCACTCAGGCTAAGAGGTCCCCCGTGCTAGTGGAGCTGTCAGAAGAAGCTGCCAAGGTTGCTGACGCTGTCTTCAAGAATTTATCTGTTTTGCTCCCTCTCCAGAATGTTTATAAGGAGTTCCCAGGATTAAGATGCATGATTGAGAAGTGGGATAAGGAATTAGCCAAGGCTCAGGATATCTTGGCTGTCCTTCTACCCTTTGATTGCACTACCACTTGAGTAGAGATATCCATTCAAAAATTAAAGATCAAGGCTGTTTTAGACATCAACTCACCAGTAAAAGTTGTCTCCTCCAAGCTTGTGAAGAAACTCAAACTTGCCCCTGACCTTAACTATCACCAGTTGTATGGCACAGCTGAACTGTCTATGACCCGCGCCATAGGGGCCTACTCCGCTCTACCCATGCGGTTTGGCAAGCTTCTTCTGGCTGCACTAGCAGTTGTCTTGGAAAACAAGAGCTACAATCTCTTAGTTGGCACCCAGTTCCTTAGGGAATATAATGGGATAGTCAAATTAAAAGATGATTACCTCTCTATTCTGGAATACAAAGTCCCTTTGATCTTTGAAGAGCCAGTTAAAGTTCCCAGGAAACGCCTCAAGACATGTGCCTTGGAATATCTCACTGGGGTTTTCAACCTCAAATATTGCACCCACTCTTCAAACATGAAATGTCTACCCATGGCTTGTCCTGCGTCTGAAGGGATCCCTCTCCTAGCCACATCTGCTGTCACCATCCCCCCTGGCTCCCAGGCCATCCTAGACTCCCAGATATCATATGAATACCTGAACAAACCTTCTTGGAGTTGTACTCTCCCCCCTCATTAGGGCGCAAAAAACCTTATCTCTATCCTGGAATCCTAGATGTCTCCCATAAAGACCCTGTTCAATTGTTGGTAGCCAACCTGACTGCACTCCCCATGACAGTGTCTAGGGGGCAGGTTGTTGGATATGGCAAGTTGTTGAGCGCTCCTGATGTCCTGTCTCTTCATCCCTTTGGCATGTTACAAGATTTTAACCTACCTGAGGATGAACCCCAAGTCCTATCCTTGTTCACTGCGCAAGACTTTCCACAGCTGTCCCTGGTCCAACAGAAAAAGGTGCTAGACTTTCTAGACCAATTTTCCAGCATCTTTGCAAAGAACAGTACTAACTATGGGTTAACCAAAGGTGTTATCCATCAGATTGACACTGGCAACGCTCCTCCCTTTTGTGCTAAACCATATTGCCGCAGCCGTGTAGAGGACGCCCAGGTATCTAAAGAGCTCAAACAACTGTTGGACGCTGGGCTGCTAGCACCTTCCCAACGTCCTTGGGCATCCCTGCTACTTATCTTAAAAAAGAAAGATGGGGGTCATTGTATTGTGATAGACTACCGCCAATTAAACTCTTTGACCAAGAAGGACTCATATCCCTTGCCAAGTAATGATGATGCTCTCAGACGTCTTGGAGGCTCTAAGTTTTTCTCTGCAATGAATCTGGCGTCTGGATACTGGCAAGTTGACCTATTGCCTGAGGATTGCCAAAAAGCCGTGCTCATTACCTCTTAAGGGCTTTTGAGCCTACTTGCATGCCGTAGGGACTCTGCAACGCCCCAACCACCTTCCAAAGGGCCATGGACTCCATCCTCTGTGACTTGAAGCTGTTGTGTGTCCTAGTATACTTGGATGATATAACAGTTTTCAGCGCTACCTTCACCAATCACCTGACTCATCTCAAAGAGGTGTTCATAAAGATTTGAGAAGCTGGTCTTAAGTTAAAACCTTCCAAGTGTGCCTTCTTCAAAGAACGTCTTGAATCCTTGGGGCATAAAGTAACCCAGACCAGGATTTGCCCAATGACTAAGAAGGTCAAGACCATTGACAGAATGCTTCCGCCCACCAACCTGCAAGAGGTACAAGTGTTTTTAGGGATGATGGGCTACTATAGACAGTTTATCCCTGACTTTGTCAATACTAGTGAGCCTCTAGTCTAGCTGTTACGTAATGTCCCTTTTGAATGGACCACCAGTCAACAGCAAGCCTTTGAGACCCTTAAGCAAAAACTCAAAGAGGCGCCAATCCTATTGTATCCTGACTATGATAAGTAGTCCATCCTGTACACTGACGCTAGCAATCTTGCTATTGGGGCTATTCTGGCCCAACTAGACAACAAGGGTGTAGACCATCCTATGGCTTACACTTCCTGCATGCTAAACAAGCATGAGAAGAACTATAGTGTCACAGAGAAGGAGTGTCTTGCCGTGTTGCATGCAGTAAAGCAGTTTTGTCACTATGTATATGGTACCCACTCCACAGTTGTCACTGACCACGCTTTGCTTAAGTGGTTTCAACAGCTTAAGGAACCTGAAGGGCGCCTAGCTAGATGGGCTCTACGTCTGCAAGGATATGACTTCACTGTGCTCCATTGCCCTGGGATTCAACACCAGAACACGGATGGGCTCTCCAGAATGCCCATTCCTGCTTTGCATCCTGCAGAGGCTGATCAGTTTTACAAACTAATTGGGTACCCTTCTTCTTGGGAAAGTGAGACAGAAGAGGTCCGGCTGGCCTTGTCCAAGCTATCCAAAGATACCCTCATACACAACAATCAGCTCTTCAAGAAAGTACAAGATCAATATCTGCCTTATGTACAACCCAGTCTTTGCCTCTTGTTGGTGTCACAAGCTCATAAAGAGACTGGGCATGGAGGCATTCCCAAGACTTTTGACTGGCTTCAGAAGAATCACTTCTGGGAAAACCTTTGCCTGCTGATCCCAGAAGTCATAGCTAGTTGCCACAACTGCCAGCTGCAGAGGCCTTGAGCAGCTACCCACAAATTCAAATTAGTTCCCCCTCAACATGCTTTTCATACTGTCAGCATTGACGCGGTAGGTCCTCTCCCCCGCTCACGTTCTGAGTGTTGCTTTATCCTGATTGCTGTTGATCACTTCAGCAAGTGGGTAGAGGCTTGCCCTACAAAAGACATCACAGCTAAGACAACTGCTGCCTTCCTGTTACAAGATGTTTTCTACCGCCATGGCTATCCTCAAGTGTTGCTCTCAGATAATGGGACCAACTTCAATGCCAAGCTGGTAACCTCTGTTGTTGAAGCTTTGAGATCACACCAGTCCTTCTCTGCCCCCTACAATATTTCTACCAATGGGGCAGTTGAGCGTGCAAATTCAACACTGGTCTCTATCATGAGGAAGCTCACCTACTCTGACGCTGCCAACTGGGACCTATACTTACCTGCTTCTCTCTTTGTGTACCACCTTAGCAAACATTGTGTCACTAGATACTCCCCTTTTTCTATGCTGTATGGGCAAGAGGCTACTACCCCATTGCTCTTGGGGGCCCCCTGCTTACCTCTGATAAGGCCATGAATCCTGACAACCACATCAAGGATCTAGTCAACTGCATAATTGATATACAGGCCACTGCCTACACTTCTGCATACAAGACTAAGATGCTTGATTTCTCTCCTGATAATTCTGGACGCTCCCCCCTGCCTGAAAGTGATGTTGGCAACCATGTACTTTACTACCAACACAGAGTAGGTGGTTGTGCATATAAGTTGGACTCTCTGTGGATTGGCTCTTTAGAAGTGACTTTTAAATGAGGGTACAAATACACTGTAAAGCTCCTCTCCAGTGGCCGTCCTTTTGATCAAGTGCACGCAAAGTTTCTTTGTAAATACCACCCCCCTAAGGCCAGTCTAGGGGAGGGCAATGTTGTGAATACCGCTATTCACCATGTATCAATTTTGCCTTTGGTGGGTCATTTTGAAGAACAATATCTTGCTTTTGCTTTTGCCCCTCAAAATAAGTTGATGACTGAATTAAGAAGTACAATAGTTTGGTTTCTTGATCCTGCGCAACTCACTCAGCCCACTCATGATGGTGATGAGTGATCCTACTGTCCTGGTTTTGTTTTGTGGTATTCCTAACCAATATATATTCCATTTCATATTCACCAATAAAATTTAAGTTCTATTCACATTTTTGTCTTTGTGTCTTCTGTACTTCTGCGCCTCTCTCTAGCCACAACTAGTAGAGATTATTCTTCCAGGGCCACAAGGTAAACACATAGCCTTCCCTGTCATCTAACCAAGACTTAGAATGAATCCAATCCTAAGGTTAGGATTCCTGTTGTGTGTCTGTGCCGCGCCTCAGAACACGACACCACCTAAATTTATTCTTCTGATACTTCTCAACACAATATTTCTGGCTGCTAATACTAATATAAGCTTTGCCTAACCTAATCAAACTCCCACTAAACCCTTATATGAGTCTTCTTGGTACAAGTTTGACCTGTGTTGCTTCCACTCTACTTATGTTAAATCTTCCTGTATCTTACTGTGTTCAATTGTTACACTCCTTAGTTGTTAGGGATCTACTTTACAAGAATTAGGTATATCCAACCCTCCAATTTTCCATATTGATATAAGGCAAGATAGCCCTTTTTATAAAATCACCAGTGGCGCATACATTTTTTATGGCAGGAATCACAACAAGAAGATCAAGTCAATGTTATAAAAGATCAAGCAGAAATTAACACACATTAACAAAGCTAATATACCAAATTCACTACTTGTATAAGTAGTATGTATCCTAGGCACTAGAAAGGTGTTCTAGTCTAACCTTATGTAGAAAAAGTGGTAACTATGTACTTTATTAATAAGATTGTTTGAATTTTGATCAAGAAATGATGAAAATTATGAAAGAGCTCATGGATTAGGGTTTCAGTAACCAAACCCATACATTGGCCTTATAAAAATCAATGATGCCAATTATGACAGAGATTGTGGATATAAATTACAGCTGCAAAACAACATAAATTGATATTTTAAAACATATGCATATTAGATCAGCAGTATTCTGCTGACCTGAACCATAAATCAGCCAATGGTAAGTGCCACTGCGGTGCTTAATAATGCACAATTTGCTATCACGCGCACTTTGAAAAATACAGGCACCACCTAACAATTAGATTAAGCACCAAAGCGACAAACTACTTTACTGTTAAGTGCTGCTGCACTGCCTAGTAATTGATTCAAGCACCAATACCTGAATTACTATCATGTCAAACAGCGCTGCACTGCCTAATAATTAAGTTAGGCACCAAAGCACCAAATTACTACTATGTCAAGTGCTGCTGCACCAACTGAAAATAATTGCAGGCGCTGCTTCACTTTTACATCAAGTGCTAAGGGCTGTGTTTGATTCCCCATAATATTGAATTCCCATATTAATCAAATTAATAATAATTAAGCTTGGAGCATTCCAGGAAGGTAGGAAGTGATCCTGAAGTAACTAAATTATTCCATTCCAGAAAGAATCACCTGTGCTGGATGAAGATGAAGATATTCTATTGGTTGATGTGCAATAAGCACCAAACTTGGATTAATAATTACCCAAATAAGGGGCGTGTTAGATTGTCCAGAAGACATTGGTAGCAGCCCAGGGATTAACCTTGCAGAAGGTATAAGAATAATTAATCAATTACAATAAAAACAACCTTTAAATTTTAATCCTTAATCCTTAATCTTTGACCCATCTTTGATTTATCTTTAATCTGGTTGACCTTTGTCCTAATCTTTAAGTGCTTCTGTGTGATCAGAAGCCATTCCTGGATAATAGTCATGTTTTCATATAATCCTGGCTCTTCTGATACAATACTACTCTTATCCTCAAATATGACTGTATTCTGGAAAATTCCCTGTGCCCAATAATCTCAAATAATGTGGTGCTGTAATGCAAAAAGCGCAACAAGAATAAAGTTTTTATCAATTGAACAATAATTAAAGCAAAACAAAACATCTATATAGTAATAGAGATAATACAGAAAGACATGCAACTCAACTTTTTGCATATCAAGGACCAAATTTATGAGCTTAATGTTTGTCAAAAATCTGTGGACCATGGTATTTTATCATCACCAGATGATCTCCTAAGTCTTCTAACATTAGGTAAGTACAGAAAACCTGTGACTTTGACGGAATCTGTGGCCCAGAATATTTTTTGTCATCAGAAGCAGAAAGTCTGGCAGGGCCCAAGGCCCAAAGGATTTAGGATGGGTCTTCCTACTTCTGGATCTAGGTCCTTAGTTGTTGTATCTATATTTCATCATAGTAATTAACACTGTATGACAACAGTATCCTCTTTTTCTCTACTAATAAAGCCTAAGAGAGGAGCACATTAAGTAAATAGACTTGGATCAATCATCAAGTCAGTATAGAATCACCAGTCTTTTATTCTAATGGACTGGCTTTAAGGCAGCCTGCCTGCCCACATTTATCCAAGTTAGCTCACAACTGTCAGGGCCCAGAAAGCCCTGGATAACCAGCTGGCCTTCTTAGAGGCCAAACTACCTGCACCCTGAAACCTTCATTAATTGTCTCCCAGAGCAAGAAAATCCCCCTTTTGATTAAAAAATGTCCTGCATTTAAGAGACACACAAGCCTCAAATCCCTGGCTTCAATCACATTAACAATTTTGGCCCTCTTAATTATCAGGAAACAATCCATTGGAAAACAATTGTTTGATTGCGCAATTGGGCGCTTGATTGCTTGTGGGTTCTATAAATAGCAGTGGCACCTTGGCTTGCTGCAGCCCAAGCAAGGTTCCTGTTATACCAAACAATGACTATCCACCTCCATGCCTAAGTATGCAAATTCCGGTCAAAAGTGTAAGTTTAACTGAAATTGATGCCATCAGATCTCTGGTGGCATAAAAGGCCACAAAATTACCAGTAAGTATAATTAGTGAGGAGGAGAAGCCCTCTTCACTGTTGAAATCTTAAAATAAACAAGTTTATGCCCATAAATCATTATCTTCTTGCAGGAATTATCTATTTTTGCTCAAACTTAATTATTCTGTTTGTATCCATTTGTGAATATACTACTCAATATAAACTTGCCTATCTGTACCCTCTTGGATATACTACTGCTACCTCAGTCAAACCACCCTGCACTCTTGACTTGGAGTATTTCCACCCCCATCATCTGGATCTCCCTCTTAGTTGTGCTAAAGAGGCAATCCTGCCTCTATAAAGGAGATTCCTGCTACTCTCACCTTGTCCAATGCGCCTCCTGCTCAGGGCTTCAGTAAGTTGGGGTTTGTCTATATCACAGTATTGGAGCTGGCCAACCAGGTTGTGCCCCATACTGGGAGTTGGTGTCCCCTAGATACTGCAGTCAACTACCTGGTCAGAATCACGCCTATTGTGTACATGGCCTTCCAGGCCAGGCCTCCCTCCCCTGTGGGAGTCCAGACGGACTCTGTTATGGGCTATGACAAAAACACTAGGAAGAGACTGGAGTAGCATTAGTGCAACACAGCAGGAGGCCCGGCCTTTTATGGGTGGATTTTGGTGGAAGCTTGCTTGGCAATTTCTACAGCTCTGTATCCTTTCTGACTCTTTACAACAATCCCTTGGTCCAAGCAGAGTAATAGTCTACCTGGGCCATGTTACAGGGCTAGCTAGCCAGACTGGCTACTAGTTCACAGAGGTAATTGTTACACTATACTATATCTAATAAGAGCTGCTCTAATATAATAGGCTCAGAGACTTTTATCTTAGAGTGTTTGGCCTGGCGTTCCAGTCCATGTTGGACTCTTCTAGAATAATTTAGATGAAAGTCCATATGACAGCCCTTCTATTCTAGGATACAATTAAAGTTTAGAATAGTAATTATTATGTGGTGCATATTGAGGTGCTTGCAGACGGGACCTAATTAATGAGCAGTATTTTTTGTTCCATTCATTACTTACAATGCATAAATATGTTGATTCCAGGATATGATTTGGTTGTTGATTCATTGATCTGAAGCCTGCATTATTTTGTTAAAACCATTCCTAAGAGCAATTGAAAGCTGGCTTGCATTAATTGGTTGAATCTGACAATTAGTCAATATCCAGAAATCCTGAAAATGTTGATCACAGCAATCAAACATTTGCATTTTGTTATGGTTTAAATAATGTGAAGTTTAACAATACCCAAGATAAAAAACAATCAAAAGAGTAATTGGAAGATCAGGGGATTTTTTGACATGTATCAAGAAATCCAAACCATAATTGAGAATTTTACATTGAAATTTCTACTTCCTAAGAAAATGGTGATGACCAATTTAAAATTCCTTAAGAATAATCAAGGATTTCAGGAAATTGTTCCTGTCAGGATACCAAGTTTTGGTGGAAGCAATGTTGGAAGCAGGCAGAGGGACTGCCAGGCTAGTTGGGAGAACCCACCACAACTTTGGCGCTAACTTGATAATGTAATATAAGGATTGCCCAATCAAGTACCAAGGGCTGGTGTTGGGTACCAAGAAACTCATCAATCCTGTAAGGGTAATATATAATACTTCAAAAAGTTGAGTGGAGGTGGCATCAGTGATGGCAACAGCTTCTTGCATGTAGTTGGGCCTCAGGGTTAGAAGAGGGGACATTGGTATAAGGTAGGCTGGTGGATAATTGTATTTAGCACATAATTGTCTAGGCTTCACTGTATACCATTTTCCTTTGTGTTTTAATGTTTCTGATGTTTTGCTTCTTGTTAAGAGGTTAGCAATAAGTATATTCTCTTGGTTAAACTTGAAGTAGGAAGGGTTTGGAGGGTACTTGGTGAAGTTTACAAGCCCAAAGGGTGGTTCAACTGGACAGAATAACACAGGTGAGGGGTCCATAGGTTTTTTGGTAGAATCAGTAGGGGCCTTTGAGCCTGCTAGACTAGAGTTAAGGTGATATATTACCAGAACTAGATAAGATAGAATTTACTTGAAACAAAGGTTCTTTAACCTTTATTATCAGAATGACAATACCCCATTCTTAGCATAGTTAGAGTCTTTATACTATTAACTTTTGTCTCTCCAAAATTCACAGGCTTTAGGTCCGCAAGCATTCTTTCATTGGGAAATGGGCATTTTGAAGGGGCTGCAAGGGCAGCTGATCCTGGGTTAGCTGGTGTTGATAAATAGAAGTAGTGACATTATATTTCACTGCTCCTATTCTAAACATCATGCAGCCTGGCCAAATGCATTACTGTTTGGATTCTAGGGACTGGTGCAGACTGAAGCTTATTGGGGGATATGTCTTCAAGTTTTACCTTAACCTCCTTTAGGAATGTAGCAGCTTCTGTGCGGGTCTGGGCCCTTGGTGGTGTGCCCTTTACAGGTAGTCATTTTTTATTCAGGAAATATTCTTGACTTGGAGGCAGAGTATTTTATATCCTTTATATCTGAGCCAAAAAAGCATGAGCAGCTGGGTCCTTAGCTCCCTGGGGTAGTGGGCTACATATTCTGAGGATCAGGGTTCAATACCTGATTTGAGTTGTTTTCAATATCAAAATCAGAATGACATTCATGGTATAATACCCTTCCTTCCCAGTATCACTTTCTTTGTAGTCTTCTATACCTAGGAAGGCTCTAATTTCTCCCTTGTCCTTGGGTGATGGCATCTTGCATATGGCTTGGATATTTTGTTTTTCAGGTTTGATACCCCTCTTTAGACACCATATGTGACAGAAATGGTTAAATAGTAAGAAGCAGTCTCCATGTGGTGAGGAATTGCCATCCAATTCACATGGAGTTGATGATTAACCACCAACAAAGCTTCAAATACTGTTTGGTAAATTTTTAAAAAGATACACTAGGATTAAGCAAAATGATTAATACTAATCAGAAAAGTCTTAGATAAATGGCCTGGGAGAGAATCAGGGTGTCTTCTGCGTAAAACTCAGGGCATTTAGAAGGATCAAGTGTCTCAGTTTCAGATACAGCGGGGAAAACTCCAAGATTCTGTGGCATGGGATTACCATTGGGAGGCTTTGATAACAAAGTACTGACAGTGGGACCCCATCTTCCAGCGGTAATTCAACTGAGAATCAAATTATAGGGAATGTAGTGCAGCAAGCCAACTACAGGATGCATGATAAATTAAAGTTAGACCAGGAGAATATTTGATTTTTATTTTAGTAAAAATTTTAGGGAGAACTCAACTCTTAAGAGTTGAACAGTAAAACATTTCCTATATATACCAAATATTGACTAAGCACTACCACCTGGATCCTCTGCTCCTATTCCTTCTGAATTTTCTAAAGAATACCTGGTCCATTATGCAAAGAACCCTTGTGTGACCAACTTCAGAAAGCTGTTCTTATTAATGAGGTTGCACTGAGTGACTCTCAGATTACGTCAATTTATCAGCGCCAGCTTGCAAAGGGGAATCAACTCCAAATGGCAAAATGGAGCAGCAGCAACTCATTTTAATCAACTGTTTGATTTAAATCTGTCCAATTGGTTAATCTGCTTAACAGCATGCCTGACTTCTGCACCTTGTGACTTGGGCAAATAATTCCAGGCATTATGGAACCTACCATGACACCATATGCCCCCAAAAGGGGATATTTTTGTGGTGGAACTGTGTGGCACTCATGCTCTTAGGAGGTCACCAAGGTGTGTCCTGGGTCAAAGCCAGGACTGGCTGAGTTAGGGTTATTATCCTTAGAGATACTTTTTCTATGAAAAGGACAAAAGTGAATTATCTAAACACTCCAAAAGGGAATCATCATGCCCCCAATCACCATTGGCAATTGATAACTAGGGGGAAAGTATTTCACAGCAATGCATGTGCTACCAAAGCAGCTCCATAATCTAGGGGGCTGTTTTGCATGATAATCCTAATTACAACAAGATCCCAGGTCTCAATGTTATGGGCACTGCATTATTTATCTCCAGCCAAGCATTTCCCATGAGTGAACAGACTAAAGTTCTGCCTCTTCTGATCCTCTTTACCAGCTGCACATATCATTATCACAAGGGAACTTCTATGTCACAAGAAAGGATAATAGGGGTCAAGATAGTCTTTATTAACAGAAGATCCCCTTAGAAACCCTCTGATTTTTCATTGTTTTAGATTCATCTGGAACAGCTACTCCTTTGGAAAGGACATCTCAATGCTTTATAAAACATCTGGTTACTAGAAACCAAACAGACGTGTAACCATTAAGATGCATTTCCAGCTCCTAAACAAGCTCCTTCTTGCAACTAAAATATTCCCAAAATACCTCTTAAAGACCCTGTAACTTTCCAGCTAGCCTCCTTCTTATAGTTTCCTTTTCCCAACAATTCTGCCTTTAGAGCGGCTTTAATCAAAAATCTTAAATCATTGGCGCTCACTTTTTCCTGTAATAAATTAAGCTTAAGCACTTACTTTCCCAAAAGCTTAAAGTACTGATGTGTTATTTTCTTTCTTATACTTTAAGCTTTTGGCTTTCAACCAATCATATTTATCAGGGAGCCTTCCAGAACTCAATCAATGAATGCAGAGCTCAAAAAATAGACTATTTATGAAGTTCCACTACAATCCAACTAGGAAACCAATTTCCATTGCTCAAACCGCTCAAAGCGTCAAATCTTTGCGCACCAAAGCAATTAACTAGTTCACTGTTCCAGTACCTGTCTTCCCTGCATTCAACCTTAACCAATTTAAATAGTAGAATACTATTTAATTGTTCTTATTGATTCTCTTTAGTGTCTTTTACATATATTTGCTTTTATAGTAAATTCCAAGGAAAACATCCCACCAAAACAGCTTTATATCTGGCTCTCATTGCAACATATCTTTATCTAACCTAGGGAATTAATAAATAAAACTATTAACTACAATTTTGTCAACATTCTCCCTTGATTTTACTAATAAAACCAAGACAAAAAATTCCACCTTCTGCTACCTTGGCATATCCATTTAACAAAACATTTGCTCATTTCTCTGGACCACTTTGCTCTGTTTCCAGCCTCTTCTGATAGTCTTTACCTAGTCCTTCTTCTCCTGTTGACTGCTAACAACCTCAAATTTCTCCCCTATTCTGCTAGTCTCCATCAGTCAACACCTCAGACTCAGGAAATAAGTCTCCACAAGTGAATCAACTTAGACGTGACCCCTATCAGTGACCTACACTTTAGACCATCAGCAACAGACAATTCTCGTGTTTTGCCACTGTTTTTACTCTCTCAGGTGGTTGGTTTGGGCTTTCAGTTGCAAAGCAATTAACTTCACTTCCCAGAAACCACCAAATCATCAAGTTCTGAAGCTGTTTTGCCAGAAATCCACCTCAATGATGGTTCTGAGCATATTCAATCTTGCCTAGTAACTTCTAGACCTCCTCAAAGATAATTGACAATCATGGGAAGAAACTTTACCCCTCCACCCTAGGTAAAGTTAATCACACACATACTTCCTCTCCTCAATTTTCACCACTTACCCACCATCTTACATCATGCACCAAGACCCAATCCATCACCCTTCCTCCACTAAAACCATTGTTCCTCATTTTCCCATGTTAGATATATTAATACACAACCAGCATTTACCTGTTTATTCCTTCCTTGGCCAACATTAGCCCTGCCTGCAAAATTGCTCAAATGTGGATCACAAACTGGCACTTGGATGGCTTGGTAAGTAGCTTATGTTGCGCCAAAGTTGCAAACAATGCCTCTAGATTCTTGTGGGGCGGCTCATAGGTGGGGCTGTATATAATGAAGTTTTCAAATATACCAGTGTGTGCTTTTCAATGTGTGGCACATAGAATTTATTAATGAATGTGACAAAGGTTGACATGACACTGGGCATTTCAAAGTTAAGCACAACACACTTTTACAAGCTGTACTTAGTTCAAAATGTAGTCTTTGGGATGTCTTCCTCTTTGATAAAAATCTGGTT
The DNA here is from genome assembly GCA_014839935.2 of Entomophthora muscae. NCBI lineage: Eukaryota > Fungi > Entomophthoromycota > Entomophthoromycetes > Entomophthorales > Entomophthoraceae > Entomophthora > Entomophthora muscae. Next base: position 21,963 of record QTSX02000814.1, on the reverse strand, counting down.
GTATCCAGCGGTCAGGTCAATCTTAGAGAAGATTATTGCCCCACCTAAAGCATCAAAAATGTTGTTAATGAGTGGAAGGGGGTAGCTATTCTTGATTATGACCCTGTTTAGAATGTGGTAGTTGGCAACTAACCTGAGGGACCCATCTTTCTTTGCTAAAAAGATTACAGCGGCCTCAAAGGGGGATCGTGAAGTCAAATGAGTCCTGTCATGAATGACATTTCAATAGTTGTATTGAAAACCCAAGAGTTGAACCTCAGTTCCCTGAAGGCAGATCAAACCCTCCAGGACAGTCCAGGACCCAGCAATCCATTAAGTCACAGGCTCAAATTGTTAAATTACTCTGAAAACTGCTGGCCTACTACGGAGGATTCCCTGAATAATTGCCAGTCTGCCGCCAAACTGGTGCCAATGAAGACCCATACCTACAAAGGAAATATAACCTGGATAACAGAGGGTGGGGAAGGACCTACTACCAACCTGCTAAGAGCCAATACTGGAGTTTCAAAATCAACATTGGAATCCCTGGAATCAAACCATGATCCTCTAAAGACTACTTGAGTCATAAAAAGTGGATGGGTACCCACCCACTTGCTAAATTGCAAACCCAAGTTGACAAGTTACTCCAAGACCTGCCAGCCTCCCAAGGACAATTCCCCAAATGGTCACCAGATTGATGCCAACCTTGAGCCACCAAAGATCCAAACCTATGCAGAAGTTGCAGCTTGCCTTAAGGAGGCTAAAACAAAACCTATTTTTAACTCTGCCAATGACCACCAGCAACTTCCAGCCTTCCGTCCAGAAGGGGTAGTACAATTGATCTACTCAGGTGACATAGTGAACAGTGGCGGCGGAACAAAGCATTGCCACTTCTATTTGCCAGAGCAGGCACAACCTGGATCTGCCGCCCTCAAGACTCTAAGCCAAGCTCCATGCCCTGCCAGTGCCTTGTCTGCAAACCTGAACCCTGCAAAAATTGAAGAAGTGAAGTCCCATGATATAAAAACCCTGGTGGTATGGTGATGAACACATTGTCATTTTTGATAATAAAGTTTATGAACCTTTTGCTTGAGGAAATTCTACCCTACCTAGTCTTAGTGATCTTCCATCTTAATTCCGGCCTAGTAGACAACCAGATCACTGCCCCCTCTAGAGATCAATCTGCCAAACTTCCCCAGGCATTATACCGTCCCCCAGGAGCCCCCTTTGGACCTGTGCTTTTTACTGAATACCCACCTGACCCGGCCTACTCAGAGAATGACTTGGAAACCATCCTCATTGCCAACCCATTGGCAAGGACTAGAAGTACCAAATACATAGGACGCAAAGGAAAGAGGATCAAGATACCGCCCTTATTGTTCAAGGACAAGTACAACTACCTACCAGAGTACTTTGTTCCTATGACTCCACCATTGACCCCAAGACCAGACGGCCCACTGGAACCTATCGCCGCAACCAAGACCACCTCTACCCAACTGTTTGGAGTACTCTACATTACTTTGACAGGATTGGTGGATTCCATGGTCCCCAACTACAGACCCTGGTCCTTACTTGGGCAATCTGTACCTTATATTATCAAGTTAGCACCCATTCTATGGTGGGCCTTACCCGCCGGCTTGGCCACACCTCACCCTGAGCTGTCCAATACCTCTACCTATGACTGGCTTCCTGAAATTATGACAATCCTTTACAAACACAGTAACCTGGGCCCCAAGACGTTGTTAACACTAAGGGAAACTTGTATGCTTTTTTTGTGATAATCACTTTTTATACCCATAAGGCAATTACCTGCCTGATACTCTCATGGATGAAGAACCAACCTGCTAAAGAATTGAAAGACCCTGCACCTGGTGCAGAACCCCAGAACCCAGCCATGTCACAAGTGCAAAATGTGATAGTGAACCAGAACACAACCGATATGGATATGCCCCAGATGGGCAAACTCACCTTAGAAGAAGCTTGTCAAGCCATGCCAGTCCTCTGCCTCCACTTCCAAACCAACACCAATGCCTACCCCAGTGAAACTGAGAAAGTTTTGGGGGTGGCTGCCATGCTATCAGGAGACGCACTGGATTGGTTTGGGAAAGCCACCGCTGAAGATGTTGAATTTTGCCTTGACTATTCAAAATTTGAGGCCAAATTGTGAGCACAGGCAATGACCAAGACACCAGATAATATGCACTGAACTCTATGTTAGGGATCCAACAAGGAAACCGCTCTATCTAAGCCTATATTGGTGAGTTTCTTAAACTTAAGACGCGCACCCAACTTGAAGATGAATTATCTGCCATTATCTTCAGAAATGGAGTTAATTCAGCCATGAAAGACCTGTTGAAGCACCACTACCTACACTGATCCTGGAGGAACTACTACACCTATGCAAAGGCCTGAGTCTAAACCAAGAAGGACAGAACTTATACCCTGCCCGAGCCAACAGGGCTGTGACGCCCAATTGACCAGGAATGTCCCCTGAAAAGTTACAATGCCACTATAGAGATGGGTTGTGTTTCTACTGCCATGAGGCCAGACACCTAACCAGAGCATGCCCTAAGAAAAATACACCTCCTGTATCCTTGGCACAAATAAACACCTCTGCGCAATCTTACAAATTCATCCAAGTGACCATAGAGTGTGTGGGAATCAAGCGCCAGATTGAGGCCTTTATTGACACGGGAGCCAATGAAAGCTTCATTGACGCCAGTCTGGCTAAGGAACTAGGATTACAGCTTCAGAGCGCAGTCTACAAGTAAACATGGGAAACATTTCCCTAGACACTGGCTACAAGTGTGAACAGGAACTTCCTTTGACAATTGGACAGAATGTGTATCCAACCCCCTTGATCCTCTTACCAGGATTGCCACATCCACTAGTACTGGGGGACTCATGGTCTTACAGACATGGCCTGATTCTAAACTATTGTGAGCAGACCGCCACCTTGGGACAACCTGAATCTTGTGACACTATTCTGTTCCGCATGAGTCATGGCAGAGCCCCAACTAACAGACTCTCAACCATAAAGATGAAACCCAGTGTTGGGACACTATCTATCCCCCTGCAGAAGTGGGACCATGTATTTAGCAAAGAAGAGGGCACAAAACTACCCAGCCACTCAATCTATGACCACGCTATAGACCTGCTACCAGGTACTCAACCACATCACAGCCCTATCTATAGTTGCAACCACCAAGAGCAAGCAGCCTTGAAAGCTTACTTGGAGGATATGACAAAAAAGGGTTTCATCCAAGTGTTAAAGGCCCCCTTCTTATCACCAATGCTGTTTGTAGGGAAGAAAGATGGCATAATGCGTCCATGCGTGAACTACCAGAAGCTGAATGATATTACTGTGAAGAACTGCTATCACATCCCAAACGCCAACAACCTTTGTGACATACTAACTGGAGCCCAGGTGTACTTGAAAATTGACCTAAGAGACACTTTCAACCAGATCAGAATCAAGGAGGGGGACAAATACAAGACAGCTTTCAAAACCAGATATGGGTTGTATGAATACCTAGTAAGGCTATTTGGCCTATGCAACGCCCCCAGCACTTTCCAAAGAATGATTAACACTGTTCAAGGGAATTTCTTGACCACTTTTGTGTTGTGTACTTAGACAACATCCTAATCTACAGCAAGACTCATGAGGAACACCTGCGCCACCTGGACCTTATACTCAAAAAACTCTCCCAAGCAAACTTACATGCCAAGCTTAAGAAATGTGAATTCTTCCAGTCCAAAGTTGAATTCCTGGGATACATAGTAAAGACCAGCGGGTTTGCAATGGCACAAGACAAAGTAGAAGCAATAATGCCTTGGCTGATGCTCAAATGTAAGAAAGATGTGAGAAGTTTTTTGGGCCTGGAAAATTATTGCAGGGATTTCATCCAAAAAAATTCTCACATCACTCTGCCCCTGACCCGCCTGTGCTCTGACAAGGTCACTTTTGCCTGGACTCTGTAATGCACCACTGCCTTTAAGACCCTGAAACTTGCCTTCACCTCTGCCCCCATACTGGCCATGCCTGACCCATCCAAACCATTCATACTTGAAACCAACACATCCGACTTTGTGGTGAGTGGGGTCCTTCTTCAGGAAGGAGGGGATAGTATGCTAAATCCTGTAGCATATTAATCCAAGAAGATGCTGCCTGCCAAAGGAAACTACCCAATCTACAACAAGGAGATGCTTGCTTTAATGAAGACCTTGAAACATTGGCACCAATACCTATGTGGCGCTGAGTTTCCAGTAAAGGTCCTAACCAACCACAAGAACCTGGTTTATTTCTTTAAACCCAGACAGCTGAACCAAAGACAGGCCAGATGGGCCTTAGAACTGGCCGACTACACCTTGACCATCAACTACAAGCCTGGGAAGGTGAACGTGGTACCGGAAGCCCTGAGTAGAAGAGCTGATCTGACCCCTTCCTCTGCAGAAACCAAGGACCACAACACACATGTACTCCTTGACCCTGCCAGCTTAGGCATCCAATTAATGTACATGAAGATCATGGCCCACAAACCTGACATATTGAGGCGCAGAAACAAGACAAATACTCAGTGGAACTTGTTGACAACTTGACCTCAGACCCAGAGAGCCGCCACCACAAGAAAGGATTCTTGCTGAAAGGATCCACCCTGCTATTACACAGCCAAATCTACATACCAGAAGGTGAAACAAGGACCAAAGTACTCATTGATTATCATGACTCAGAGATGGCTGGCCACCCTGGAAGACTCAAGACCCTCCAAGGAATCAAGAAGAATTACACTTGGCCCCAGATGGACAAAGATGTGGCCGCCTACATCAAAGGCTGTGAGACATGTGGAAGGACCAAAACCTGTAGATCCAAACCTGAAGGCCTTCTAAGACCACTAGACATACCAGCAGGACCCTGGAAGTCCGTTTCAATGGATTATATTGTAGAACTGCCCCTCTCCAATTTTTCCAATGTCATCCTGTTCATGGTAGATAGGTTTAATAAGATGTTCTATTTCATCCCTACCACCACCCACTGCACTACCGCAGAGATAGCTAGACACTTCCACAACCGCATCCTAACTCAACACGGTACTCTGGAGGAAATCATCACTGATAGAGGACCCCAATTCACCTCCAAATACTGGACTCAGGTGATGAAGGACTTGGGGGTAAAGCGCTGTGTATCAACCTCCTACCACCCACAGACCAACATTCAGACTGAACAAGTGAACCAAATACTTGAACAATACTCTATGATGCTATGCCAATGCCAACCAAGATAACTGGGCAGAGATGCTACCCATGGCACAGTATGCTTACAACAGCAAAGACCACACATCTACCAGAATATCCCCCTTCAAAGCCAATTATGGCTTTGATCCATCCTGGGACCCCAGTATTAGTAGTAAGGAAATAAATCTGTCAGGGCAAACCTGGATAGAACAGATACACAACACTCAACAAACCTGTCTTAAGAATCTGACCCGTGCTGTCCAGACTTAGGAGCGTTTGCAGACAAAAAGAAGACCCCTGAAAAACCGTTGAAAGTAGGAGACAAAGTCTATCTGGACTCTCAAAACGTGCATCTTACTGTTCCCTGTTAGAATTTAGCCCATAGAAGAAGTGGCCCCTACAAGATCACCAAGCTAGTAGGTGAAGTAGCATTTGAACTAGAATTACCCCCCTAGTGGAAAATACATAACATCTTCCACCACGTGCTTCTATTCAGGAAAGAAGGAAACTCCCTCCTCCACCAGAAACTCAAGACTGACCCCCCTCCCATCCAAGTAGGACGGTCTAAAGAATATGAAGTTGAATATGTTTATGGGGACCGTACCCACTATAAAACCCTCCAGTACTACGTTAAGTGGAAGGTATACCCACCTGAGAAAAGCACCTGGGAACCATTAAGCAATCTACCCAACACCCAACTAGAAATCCAAAATACCTTGAGAAGAAGGCCAGGAAGAAAGGGATCCCTGGGAAGGAAGGGGATGATGTCATGAATGAAATTTCAATACTTGTATTGAAAACCCAAGAGTTGAACCCCATTTCCCTGAAGGCGGATCAAACCCTCCAGGACAGTCCAGGACCCGCCAATCTGTTAAGTCACAGGCTCAAAATTTTAAATTACTCTGCGACCCGCCAGCCTACTACAGAGGACTCCCTGAATAATTGCCAGTCTGTTGCCAAACTGGTGCCATTGAAGACCCATACCTACAAAGGAAATGTAACCTGGATAACAGAGGGTGGGGAAGGACTTGCTACCAACCTGCTAAGAGCCAATACTGGAGTTTCAAAATCAACATTGGAAACCCTGGAATCAAACCATGACCCTCTAAAGACTACTTGAGTCATAAAAAGTGGACAGGAACCTGCCCACTTGCTAAATTGCAAACCCAAGTTGACAAGTTACTCCAAGACCTGCCAGCCTCCCAAGGACAATCCCCCAAATGGTCACCAGATTGATGCCAACCTTGAGCCACCAAAGATCCAAACCTATGCAGAAGTTGCAGCTTGCCTTAAGGAGGCTAAAACAAAACCTATTTTTAACTCTGCCAATGACCATCAGCAACTTCCAGCCTTCCGTCCAGAAGGGGTAGTACAATTGATCTACTCAGGTGACATAGTGAACAGTGGCGGCGGAACAAAGCATTGCCACTTCTATTTGCCAGAGCAGGCACAACCTGGATCTGCCGCCCTCAAGACTCTAAGCCAAGCTCCATGCCCTGCCAGTGCCTTGTCTGCAAACCTGAACCCTGCAAAAATTGAAGAAGTGAAGTCCCATGATATAAAAACCCTGGTGGTATGGTGATGAACACATTGTCATTTTTGATAATAAAGTTTATGAACCTTTTGCTTGAGGAAATTCTACCCTACCTAGTCTTAGTGATCTTCCATCTTAATTCCGGCCTAGTAGACAACCAGATCACTGCCCCCTCTAGAGACCAATCTGCCAAACTTCCCCAGGCATTATACTGTCCCCCAGGAGCCCCCTTTGGACCTGTGCTTTTTACTGAATACCCACCCAACCCGGCCTACTCAGAGAATGACTTGGAAATCATCCTCATTGCCAACCCATTGGCAAGGACTAGAAGTACCAAATACATAGGACGCAAAGTAAAGAGGATCAAGATACCGCCCTTATTGTTCAAGGACAAGTACAACTACCTACCAGAGTACTTTGTTCCCATGACTTCACCATTGACCTTAAGACTAGACGGCCCACTGGAACCTACCGCCGCAGCCAATATCACCTCTACCCAACTGTTTGGAGTACTCTACATTACTTTGACAGGATTGGTGGATTCCATGGTCCCCAACTACAGACCCTGGTCCTTACTTGGGCAATCTGTACCTTATATTATCAAGTTAGCACCCATTCTATGGTGGGCCTTACCCGCCGGCTTGGCCGCACCTCACCCTGAGCCGCCCACTGCCTCTACCTATGACTGGCTTCCTGACAAGCCCCCTCTCCAGGGCTTCTTTAAGATAGGTGCAAAGTGCATTGTCTTCATTGGGGGTAGGCAATATATGGGTCAAGCCTTAAGTACTACTCCTTTGAGTCTAATAGTGTGTTTTATGTGTTTCTCTGGAGGTAACCCTGGTAACACTTCTTTGAAGATTTCTGTATGTTGGGCTAAAATTTTGCAATCCTGAGGAGTAGTGGTATTATGGTGGTCCTTGAAGTGTATGACCTCATACTGACAAGAGTCCAAATTAATTGCCTTGAGGTTTTCCTTTTTGTCCATGGTCTCTGTGATGCGCACAAAGACGTGGTTGTGTAGCAGTTGGTCCACAGAGTCAGGGTAGACTGGTGGTTGAAACATTCACATTTGATGGTCAACACTGAGGTTGCCCAGTCTACGTGAGAGTTGTTCTTTTTTAACCAGTCTAGTCCCAATACAATGTCAAACTTTGGAAAGTCAATGATGGGACTTTGGATGGTGGAGTGTAGGTTCTCAAGCATAACAGAGAAGGGGGCATTTTCCTTTGTCATGGAAATGTGGTGTTTGTCAGCCAGGACCACGTTTTTAATCTGCAAAGGATTAGTGGCCAGCTTGAACTTGTCCATAAAGCTACTGTTGACTAGGGTTCAATCTTCACCCAAATCCAGGAGTGCTGAGCCTGTGTAACTGCAAAAGCAGAAAGGGTAGGACATCAGTTTATTGGGATGCCTGGCAATGGTGTACAGTACCAGGTCCTCTGAGGGCACTTGGATCATTGGACATTGGTCCACGTCCTTGGGTTGTTACTCATCATTTGGCAAGGCATGAGTTTGGTGAGGAGAGCTTGGCTTGCTTACTGCTCTCCCCAGGCTTTTCCCTTGTCCTTATTGTTCTTGGTGGCAACTCTAAAGTGTGTGCGGTTTGATTGACCATTGTTCCCATTACTGTGACCATTTGAACCTGAGGGTTTGTTGTTTGCATTGTTACTTTTGTTAGGCAGAGAGAAGTTAGATCATCCTGAGAGATGAGAGTTCTTAGGTCTTTCTTTTTTCCTAGTTTATGCTTTGTGTAGCGCATTGGAAGTCTGCTCTTATTTCTCCACTTTGTGGTACAGGCTTTGGAGGTTGGTTACTTGATCCAGATTTATTTGTCTTATTACATGTGATTTGAGAGTGTCATAGTATATGAGGTGTGTTATGGAATTATCAAAATCCATCTCCAAAGGGTAAATAGGCATAGCTCTTTATAGGCTCTTGTTAGTTCCTTCATCATACCAGTTTGTGTCAAGTTTTTCACCTGAAGAATAATTATGAGGGCTTTGTCTTTAATTACAAATCTTGTCAGGAAGTCTCATTTGAAAGTTTCTCAGAACTTTTCTATATGGTCCTCATGCCACTTGTTGTATCTGGATCCTGTGTTGTGGATCAGGCAAATGGATATCTCTACAATCCAAAAACGTGTTAGGCACTTTATCTTTGTCAGGTTGTTTTGGGCGGATTAGATTGATGCCATGACATTGTTGTCATTAGCTCCGGAAAACAATTCAAAGGCAGCAGTGTGGAGTTGAAGGGCTATGTGGGTGGGCATGATGCTTTTGCCAGTGATTTAAGATGTGGCAGCGGGCGCCTGGAAGAATCCCTGGCTGATAGGGTGTTGAAGGCAGAGACCAGCATTACCATGTTTTGGTACAGTATGTATCCCTCTGGTATCTCCTTCCATGGTGTGTAGGTCTTTCAGTTCACATGAAGCCTGTACATAATCTTTTTCATATTTTTTATCATATTGCATACAGGCAACCTGAGGAATTTTGAAAAAAAAGGTAGGATGGAGAAACTATGTAATCTACCAACGTTTTAACTGTGCTTTTTTAGCAAATTTATAAGGATAAAAATAATTGGAAACTAGATAGTTATCTTTATTGAGATATCAATATCATATAGTTATTGTGAGTCTGGATAGTAGAAACATGATTATGAAAATCACTTGTTTTGATTGGTAGGGAGGTGGCTTGATCCTTATAAAAATTCAAACACAAAATTAAGCTGTTCATTGTGAAGGGATCATATTTTGGTCATGTTGCTGGATTTGATCATTTGAGTTAACTTCTGGTGTGACCTGAGGCACAGCACAGATACACAACAAGGAACCCTAACCTTAGGATTGGATTTGTATTAAGTCTTGGTTAGAATGGCAAGGAGGCTATGTAATTACCTTGTGGCCTGATTGGATAATATCTGCTAGACGTGGCTAGAGAGGCGCTGAAGTACTGAAGACAGAAAGACAAAAATGTGAATAGAACTTAAATTTTATTGGTAGAAGTGAAATGGAATATATATTGTGTAGCTTTACCACAAAACAATACATGGACAGTAGGATCACTTGCCACAAGCATGAGTGGGGCAAGTGAGTTGCGCAGAATCAGGAAACCAAACAATTGGATTTCCCAATTTAGAGCCAGACTCATTTTGAAGGGAAAAAGCAAAAGAGAGAAATTTGTCCTTGAAAAAACCCATCAAAGGCAAAATCAAAACACAGTGAATGATGACATTCACAACATTGCCCCCCCCTCTAGATTGACCTTAGGGGGTGGTACTTGCAGAGGAACTTGTCATGCACACAGGCAAACAATTGACCACTAGAGAGGAGTTTCACAGTGTACTCTGATCATCATTTGAAGTTCACTTACAAGGACCCAATCCACAACAAGTCTAGCTTGTGAGCACATCCTCCTACTCTATGCTGTTAGTGAAGACTGTGGTCCCTAATGTTGAACTCAGGCAAGAGAGATTGTCCAGCATTGTTGGGAGAGAGTTCAAGCATCTTGGTCTTAAATGCAGGCGTGTAGGCAGAGGCCTGAATATCAATGATTTGGTTGACTAGATCTTTGATATGGTCATCAGGTTCATGGCCTTATCAGAGGTGAGTAGGGGGGCACCAGGAGCAATATAGTGGTGGCTTCACAACCATACAACATAGCAAAAGGGGAATACCCAGTGACACTATGTTTGCTAAGGCAATAGGCAAAGAGAGCAGCAGGTAAGTATAGATCCCAGTTTGCAGCGTCAGAATAAGTGAGTTTCCTCATGATAGAAACCAAAGTTAAGTTTGCACACTCAACTGCCCCATTGGTAGAAGGATTATAGGGGGTAGAGAAAGACTGGTGAGACCCCAAGGCTTCAAAAAAAGAGGTTACCAACTTGGCATTGAAGTTAGTCACATTGCCAGATAACAACACTTGAGGACAGCCATGACAAAAGAATACATCTTGCAACAGAAAGGCGGTGATTATCTTAGCAGTGATGTCCTTAGTAGGGAGAGCTTCTACCCACTTTCTAAAATGATCAACAGCAATTAAGAAAAAGCGACAACCAGAGCAAGAGCAGGGGAGAGGCCCTACAGCGTCAATGCTGACAGTGTGAAAGACGTGTTGAGGGGGGACAAGCTTGAGCTTGTGTGAGGCAGCTTGTGGTTGGTGGAGCTGGCAATCATGGCAACTAGCAATGACATCTGGAATCAGCAGGCAAAGTTTCTCCCAGAAATAGTTTTTCTGGAGCCAGTCATAGGTCTTGGCAATGCCTCCATGTCCCGTCTCCTTATGAGCTTGAAGCACCAACAAAAGTCAAAGACTAGGCCATACATAAGGTAGGTAGCAGCCTTGTACTTTCTTGAAAATCTGGTTGTCACAAATGAGTGTGTCTTCAGATAGTTTAGATAGAGCAATACAAACTTCTTCTGTCTCATTCTCTCAGGAGGAAGGATACCCAATTAGTTTTTATAGTCATTCAGCCTCAGCAGGGTGTAGCGCAAGGATGGGCATTCTGAACAATCCATCAGTGTTTTGATGTTGAATCCTGGGACAATGTAGTATAGTAAAGTTTTAGCCTTGCAGATGGAGAGCCCATCTAGCTAGTTGTCCTTTGGGCTCCTTAAGCTGTTATAACCACTTAAGCAAGGCGTGGTTGGTGACCACTGTGAAATGGGTGCCATATACGTAATGACAGAACTGCTTGATGGGATGCAACACAGCAAGACACTCCTTCTCTGTGACACTATAATTCTTCTCATGCTTGTTTAGCACGCGGGAAGTGTAAGCCATAGGATGGTCTACACTCTTGTCGTCTAGTTGGGCCAGAATAGCCCCAATAGCAAGATTGCTAGCGTCAGTGTACAGGATGGACTACTTATCATAGTCAGGATACAATAGGATTGGCGCCTCTTTGAGTTTTTGCTTAAGGGTCTCAAAGGCTTGCTGTTGACTGGCGGTCCATTCAAAAGGGACATTACGTAACAGCTAGACTAGAGGCTCACTAGTATTGACAAAGTCAGGGATAAACTGTCTATAGTAGCCCATCATCCCTAAAAACACTTGTACCTCTTGCAGGTTGGTAGGCGGAAGCATTCTGTCAATGGTCTCAACCTTCTTAGTCATTGGGCAAATCCTGGTCTGGGTTACTTTATGCCCCAAGGATTCAAGACGTTCTTTGAAGAAGGCGCACTTGGAAGGTTTTAACTTAAGACCAGCTTCACAAATCTTCATGAACACCTCCTTGAGATGGGCCAGGTGGTTGGTAAAGGTAGCACTGAAGACTGTTATATTGTCTAAGTACACTAGGACACATGAGAGCTTTAAATCCCAGAGGATGGATTCCATGGCTTGTTGGAAAGTAGCTGGGGCATTGCAGAGCCCTTGCAGCATGCGTGTAGGCTCAAACAGTCCTTCAGAAGTGATGAGAGCGGCCTTTTGTCTATCCTCAGGAGAGAGATCAACTTGCCAGTATCTGGAAGCTAACTCCATAGTGGAGAAGAACTTGGAGCCATCAAGGCAGCAGAGAGCATCATCAATATGTGGTAGGGGATAGGATCCTTTTTGGTTAAGGAGTTCAAGCGTTGATAATCCATCACAATGCAATGACCTTCATCCTTCTTCTTCTTCAGTATGAGCAAGGGGGAGGCCCATGGACTTTGGGAAGGTGCTATTAGCCCAGCATCTAATAGTTGCTTGAGCTCTTTAGACACTTGGGTGTCTTACATACAACTGTGGCAATAAGGTTTAGTGAGGAAGGGGGAGCATCACCAGTATCAATATGGTGAATGACGCCTTTGGCTAGACCATAATCAGTACTATTTTTAGAAAGATATCTGAAAACTGATCTAGCAATTCCAGCACCTCCTTCTTTTATACCAGGGATAGTTGCGGGAAATCTTGAGAAGTGAACAAGGAAAGGACTTGGGGCTTGTCTTCAGGTAAATTAAAATCCTGAAAAGTGTCAAAGGGATGTAGCAACAAGACATCAGGAGCATTCAAAAACTTGCCATAGCCAACAACCTGCCCTCTAGAAACTTGTATGGGGAGAGTGGTTAAGTTGGTGGCCAGCAATTTAACAGGGTCTTTTTGAGAGACATCCAAGATTCCTGGACAGAGATAGGGCTCGTTGCGCCCTAGCAAGGGAGGAGAATATAACTCTAGGAACGTACGCTCAGGTAGCTCATAAAATGTTTGTGAGTCTAGGATGGCTTGAGACCCAGGGGTAATGGTTACAGCAGAAGTGGTCAAGAGAGGAATCCCTTCAGAGGCAGGGCAAGCCATAGGGAGACACTTCATGTTGGATGAATGTGTACAGTATTTTAGGGTGAAAACACCAGTGGGATACTCTAAGGCACACATCTTGAGACACTTCCCTGGGACTTTGACAGGCTCTTCAAAGATCAGAGGGACCTTTTACCCTAAGATGGAGATGTAGCCGTCCTTCAAGTGGATGATCCCATTATATTCCCTAAGGAATTGAGTACCAACTAGGAGGTTTTAGCTCTCATTCACCAAGACAACGGCAGGCACGGCCAAGCGTAGCTTTCCAAACCGCATGGGAATAGCAGCATAAGCCCCTATAACACAAGTCATGGATAGCCCAGCTGTGCCTTACAATTGATGATAGATAAAGTTAGGGGAGAGTTTGAGTTTCTTGACTAGCTTTGAGGAGACAACATTCACAAGAGACCCAGTGTCTAAGACAGCCTTGATTTTCACTTTTTGGATGGATATTTCCACACGAGTAGTAGTACAACCAAATGAAGGGAGAACATCCAGAATTTCTTGGGCTTCTGCTAGCTCTTTGTCCCATTTTTGATCATGTCTCTCAAGCCTGGAAACTCCTTATAGACAGTCTGGAGAGGAAACAAGACTGAAACGTTCTTGAATACAGCGTTGGCAACTTCAGCAGCTTCCTCAGATGACTCTACAAGCACAGGGTACCTCTTAGCTTGAGTGAGGTAAGGACAAGAGACAACCTCCTTGGCTTCTGGCAGAGGCTTAGCAGTCATTGTAGATTTCCCAGAACACAACTTATAAGGGACCACAATAGTTTCAGGGACAGCAAGAACTGAATACCCATAGGCGTTGGGATCTTCCACATCTGAATCATCCATATCAGAGTCATCAGAGATGCCGTGAAATAACAGCAGAATGGGAGGAGCCCCAGTATCAGCAGGCTCAGAGTCAGCAATGGAGGGGGGTTGAAGGAGAGAGGGAAGAATTTTCAACCAAGAGTTTCTCTTCCTCTAGGTTGACTTTTCTTTTCCCGCCTGTTCCTTGGGATCAGCCCCTTAACCTGAGGATTAGTGCAGACTCAAGAATGGTGACCTATCTTGCCACAGTTGTGGCAACCTTGATATCTAGGAGGATTTTGCAAGCTCATTGTGAGGATGAAAGGGCCACAGGAAGACAAACCAGAATTAGAGGTGGCACAATTCTTCCATAAAAATGCTTCAGAGTAGGTAAGGTGCGCATCCTGAAACTATGTCTTTATTCTCTTCATAGAATAAAGCATGGCCTTATGGGCTTTGAAGTGAAGGCACAGAAGTTGGTTCACCTTGGGGGCTTGAGCGCAAGCCATTTAAGCTTCATGAGCCGCCAATTGTCTGCTTGTTATCAGTTGCTGTCCTTCCATGTAGAATATATCTTCAAATCCAGCTAGAGTCTCCTTAGGTTTGAAAGCAATGTGCATGAAGGCATCCTTCTTCACTTCCAGACTAAGGTCACCACCAAATTTTTTAATCAGAAGCTACTTCATATCTTCCCAGGTCTTGATGGTGGGCAGTTCTGGAATTACTAACTCTTGGCAGGTCAGGTGCAGACAGGTTAGAATGTGCTCCCTCTTAACCTCATCTGAGGCTTTTCTTATGACAGCTTTGTAGATAGTTAGGAAAGCTGCATGGTCAAGGTTTTGGGGTCAAATACTTGCTTAAAGGTAGGCTTGAAATGTGTTTCTAGAGTTGGGCCACCATTGTTGCTATCAAGTACATTTATTCGCAGGGAGAATTCTGCTTTGGATTCAGAGGGGGGCTGTCTGGCCCACAGCTGGCAAACGTTTTCCTCAAGAGTTGTCAGGGTCTCAGCAGTGCAGGTACCTGTATTAGTAGCTAGATTGGTCTGCCGCTCAGTAACATCTAGGTGTTGGCCCTGTGTTGTTACTACCGAGGAAAGCTTGGCCAGTTGGGAGGTAAGGAAATGCACCATTGAGAGGCAAGGGGAAAATCTGTCATTTACTGAGTCAATCAATTCACTCATTTCTTGCACGTCCCTATTGAGTTTGGTGTAGTCTTGTTTCAAATGGTCCACCTCATTAGCTAGAGCAATCAACTCTCTAGCAAATTGAATTTGAGGGCCCCTTACAAGCCAGGGCAACATTCATCTTCATCAATAACACCAACTGGGCTAGCAGCAATTGCCACCATTTTGCATAGGGCAGCAAGCTCTTGCTATAGCTCAGTAACTTGGGTTGTCAGAGCAAGCACCTGAGGGTCAGGCTGAGGCGCTTCAGTAGGGAAACCTTGACTACAGGTAGACGCTTGTAGCTCTCAAATGACATCTCATAGTCTTTGCTCTCTATTCACCAAATTTTCAGATGGGGAAGAGGGCGGAGCATCTGGCTTGGGTGCAGATAACTCATTCACTTGAGTCTGGAGTTTGGCAATGGTAGCGGCGGTAGCAGCCCTTTCTTGATCAAATTCTTTGCCAAGTTTGCAGAGGCCTTTTGCAGCATGGACTGCTACTTGCTGTAATTGGTCAAAGGAGTAAGCACTGAACTTATTGAGTTACTGCACAAGCTGTTCAAAGTTGATGAGTTAGGCGTTTAGAGTGGAATCTACTTGGGCGCACCAGGGCTGTTCCAACTGGTGGAACTCATGAAGACGCTCTCTGACATACTTGGGGATGGACTGGCGCATTTTCTTGATGGAATTGACCAGGCAGGATTGAAGGTGACAGAGTTGTGCTGATTGTCTGATACCAAGGAAAACAGATAGTGGATCCACTGCTGATATGCCGCAAACTGATCCCAGTGATGAGTGACAGCAGCTTGTAGCAATGAAATCTCTTGAACGTGGAGCCCTAATACCATTTGATGATTGGCTAAGGCAGGTTGTACAAAGGAAAAAAATAAATGTTCAGCAGGGCCAGCCACTGAGAGAAGATGCTGTGGAAATGGTGGAGCTACAATAAATTTGTAGTATTCTTCTTGGTTGAACTGAAGCTTGAGGCAAGGGATAGCTCCATCACGGGCTACCCCAAGGGCTACTGCCATGACTTGTTCCAAGTCAGGGGTACCCAAAGGTTAGACTACTAGGTGGGGACCATTCTCAAGGTTCAGCACATTAGGGACAATAGGTGGGTCTGTGATGTCTTCCTTGATAGAAGGACTGATAATTTCAGATAAAGTTAGCTCTTGTATAGGCGGAGGCAAAGGACCTGAAAACGTAGTTGCAAAGGGGGTAATCAAGGAGCTTACAGCCCCTTTAGTGAGTATCATTTTTGTTGTGACCTGAGGCGCAGCACAGATACACAACAGGGAATCTTAACCTTAGGATTGGATTTGTACTAAGTCTTGGTTAGAATGGCAGGGAAGGCTATGTGATTACCTTGTGGCCCTGATTGAATAATGTCTGTTAGACGTGGCTAGAGAGGCACCAAAATACGTGAAGACACAAAGACAAAAATGTGAATAGAACTTAAATTTTATTGGTAGAAGTGAAATGGAATATATACTGTGTAGCTTTACCACAAAACAGTATATTGACAGTAGTATCACTTGCCACAAGCATGAGTGGGGCAAGTGAGTTGTGCAGAATCAGGAAACTGAACAATTGAATTTCTCAATTTAGAGCCAGACTCATTTCAAAGGGAAAAAGCAAACGAGAGAAATTCATTCTCAAAATAACCCATCAAAGGCAAAATTGAAACACGGTGAATGGCAGCATTCACAAAAACTTCTATAGTTGGCTTTGGGTCACTGGGAAGTCAGATTGCAGGTCACAAACCTGTTTAGTCAGAACCTTGCTGGGGGACCAATCCCATTGTTTTGAAAAAATTGTAAAGTTACTCCCCCCTTTATCATTGGACATATCTGTATTCCTTTGAAAAAAAGGAATTCCCCCAAATCCTGCTAAGCCCTTGAATATTTTTGGAATTTAGACACACAATTGATGAAGGATTTTTCTGGGCTATCTTGCCCAAGTCCCTACCATGCCACTCCAGTTTTTCACTCTAACCATAGAAGAAAACCTGATAAAATTGATCTGCTTTTTAATTGAGTGCACCCTTATTTGAAGGAGATTGGTTCTTACTAATAATCTGAGCTAAATTATAAGAAATCTCCTCTGCCTTCTCACCTGGACATCCATAACCCATCAGAGTTGACCCTGGAAATTATGATAAAACTTCCTATCATCCTGGCTCAGGGTTGAAAATTTTATATTCCAGCTAATCAGAATTGCCCCCCACTCAGGTGCCTTAAAAGAGAGCACCAATTTTTAAATGCTCCCTTTAAAAAAGAGAGGTATGCCACTGGTTCTTTTTGTGTCTATTTTTCATAATAAACTTTTAAAAAGTGTGCCCTGGCTCTTTTCCTTGGTGCTCTTCTCTTTAAAAATCAAAGTAAAAATTTATTTTTGGACTTGGTCCCAGGCCTTTATATTTGTCTTTGCAGTTCTCATGACTTCTAGTGCTTTTCATGGATAAAGACATCTTGGTTACCATTGTTTGCCCCAAGAAAACTCAACAGAACTGAGCTGCTAACAAGAAGATTCCAATAAAACTACACAGACCTGAATCAATTATTTGACAAGAAGTGGGTGGTGGCCAAGCAGATATACCTTCAAACAAGAATTAAACCCTGCTGTTTAAGGCCCCAAAACCCAAAAATCAGGTAATTTGGTGTTTTTGGCCCAAAAATTGATTAATGTCATCACACAATTTTTGGTCAATCCTGGAGGCCTGGCTACAAGAATCCCCTCCTGCTACATCAGCATTATTCCCAAACCCAATATTAATTGAAAATTTACCAGAACTACTACAGTAGTTCAATAAACATCATAACTCACCACCATTTTTACAGTTTTAAAGCTTTAAGTTTTCCAGATTTTACAGAATATAGAGCTTCTTCTTGTGTACATGCCAGTGAGAGATCTTGCTGGCCATAGCATCATTTTGCGGTGTCTGCAGCCTATGCTCTGGTCTTTGATGCTCTTGATCTAAAAATCAAGGAAATTGTCAAACCAATTTGCGATATTCTCTACTTGCAAAATTCAGTGACCATTTCTCAATATCTGGTTTTGTTGTTGTCTGTTTTGGTTTTCTTAGGCTTCACTTTACCAATGCCTTTTCTTGGAGATTTTTTCCTGCACATTTCAACTTTAAAACTTTTATACATTCTCAATTCTTTGAGCATTTGATATTTTATACCTTGTTTTGTGAACACTTAATAACTTCACAGCAACTCCACCATTACACTGATCTCCTTGTGTTTATTTCCACCTAGAACTCTTGTTTGGACATAAAAATCTGGATTTTCACTTGGTTTGCACCTTGGAACCCACCTAAAGCACCCCATATTTCCTAGAGAATTCAGCTATGCTACTCATTATGTTCAGATTTATGGTCCTTGCTCTATTCCCAGCTCAGTAGATCCTTAGGTCTACCTCACCTTAGTTGTGGACTCAACTCTCTTCCTCTGCCCTTGCTGTAGGAGAGGATCCAACCCAAATTCTCTACCTGTTGGATTGTAAGACAGGGGGGCTAGACTAAAAAGTCTGGCTCCCATCCTGGTGGAACCAATTGCCAGGATGCTATCCAGTGCAGGACTGATATGGCTGCTCAAAGAGGCCTCCCAAAAGAGGCCTGCTAAAAAAGACTGGGAAATAGACATCCAAGACCATAACCAAAGCACCAGTAAGCAACCACAGAGAATAATCCCGGGCAGGAGATATATATGGACCCACAGGAGAAACTTGGTGCGGGGAGAGAAGGGAGTGACTTGAGACTGTTGTAAGTTTGATGTTGTACAATTCCAAGGAAGGGGATTCATAATTTCCTGGTTCTGGAAAGGGTAAGAGGTCCTCAGGATAAGGACCTGACCAAGATGACTAGACAAATGTGGTAAGAATGGTGGGAATCTGAGTCAAATGAAAGAAGGTATTGGAGAGAAGACCAGGATTGGGGACATAATTTTGAGCAGCCAAGGAAAGTCTATTCCAAATACCTGGGGTTGTGGTCCAGAACAACAGGAAGATGAATACCATAGTCACCATTAATGCCTTATGTAAAGGAGACAACATTGTTGCAGAAGAAGTTTTAACCTAAACTTCTGTGCAGACGGTCTGCAAGCACTAGGACAATTCCAAGGGTTTAAACTAAGTTTGGATCCTCTTGGATCAAATCTCAACAAAAAACACCGGCAGACAGGCAGCAGGGCAGGAAGATGGCAGGGCAGGCAGACCAGAGAAAAGCAGGAGGAGGGAAAACAGCAGGAGTCAGAACAATAACCTTTGTTATTTAATAAAACTACAAAATTACAAATAAATTTGCAAAATCAGGAGCTTTATTTGGTAATTGGAGTTGGTAAGCAAGGGACCTGACGGCCCTTGCTTCCATTATATGCATAGGAGGGATGATAGTGCCAGTAGTTTAAAGGAGGGGGTTTTGGGAAGCAATAAAGGGGGAGCCAGTTAAAATTATTGACCTAATCTTCCCATGATCTGGATCTAAGGAAATAGGAGCAGCAGACCTGAGTGTAAGGAATAGCCACCTGGTTGGCTAATTGCATTCTGGGGACTTAAGGCCAATATTACCCCTAATGCCTGCCTTTGATGTCATAACTGGGAAGCTCCCAGAACCATTTACCTTGGGCCAAGGGACCCCTGGGCCAGAGTAATTGCTCAACCAGGATTCCACTGATTGTGGAATTTTATTCCCAATTTTTCCTGGCCGTGGGTTAGCCAAACCCTGTAAAATATGGCCTGTGTTTTCCTATTGTCCTGCCAACTGTTTCAAGACAGAACAACATCAAGAAAGCAAACAATCCAGCTGGATTAAATTCTTCTCTGTAGTTGGAGGGAACTCCAAAAGGGGGAGAAGTTTTGGCTGTGAAAGCCATCACAAAACTCTTGTCCATAGTGTGGGCCAAGTCCTCCAGTTTTTGGAGAGGCTTTACCTGCATGCAAACTGCCTTTTTGATGGTCTTAGAAATAATATCACTGTCCAGAGCTAATGGTGGGCCTTGTAAATTTACATGGATGATCTTCCTGGACAGGTTGAAGTTTGATAACAAAAAAGGAGTTCTTAACAAAGAGTCTTACCTCTGATAAAGATAATTTTAATTCTGTTGCTGTATCTTCATCCCCCTCCTCTGAGGTGGTGGAGGAAGCTGTGCCCTTTCTCAAGGAAGAGAGTCTTTCTTCCCATATCTCTCCCCAGGGAGGGGCATCTCCCTCTGGGTATGTGTCCTGGTTGGTATCAGGAATATTACTCACAGAAGTGAATGATTATCTTCCCTCAATGTTGCCCACCTTGTCCTTGTAAACGCTCCTTTGAGTGATCATCCCTGTGGTTCACTGGGTGAAATCCTGGTAGACCTTTCCCCCAGGATGAAATCCAAGCTTAGTTATTTTAGCCTCCCTGTCACACACAAATAACCTACTTAAGGATTGTTTCCTGAAATTGACCCCCCTCCAAAAATGGGAATATTGCCTGTATCTCAACATTTGAAGTGGGAGAGATCATGTTGATATATATATCAAGGGGCAACTCTATGAGTGCCCTATGTGTGTTATAGAATATGGGGAAAACAAGGTGTTGATCTCAGTTGCTACACCTGGTAAAAATGTTTACAGCAAGTTAGATGAAATATCTCATATTCATAGATTGTTCAAGAACTTCCTGAAACAGTTGGGCCAGAAACCTTCCCTAATTGAGACTGTGTTGTATTTGTAACAGTATATGGTGCTATTTTCTACAAACAGCTAGTCAG
Organism: Entomophthora muscae; assembly: GCA_014839935.2. Classification (NCBI taxonomy): domain Eukaryota; kingdom Fungi; phylum Entomophthoromycota; class Entomophthoromycetes; order Entomophthorales; family Entomophthoraceae; genus Entomophthora; species Entomophthora muscae. Next base: position 1,238 of record QTSX02000814.1, on the reverse strand, counting down.
GATCTTAAATCTTAATACTATACCTGTAGACAGTATAGTGACAGCCTTTGGTAGGACAGAAGAATATAAGGATATAATGACAAAACTGGTATTTATTTTGATAGTGCTGCAGTTATATAGTAGGAGGTGGGGGAATTTCCACAAGGGGGAAAGAGGCACAGACAGAAGGACCTTCCTAAAGGAGGAGAGTGGAAAGGCACAGTAGAAAGAGCTTTGCAAGAAAACAACAGGTTTCACATGCCTTTCCTAATGGAGGCAAGTGGCAATATCTATGTTTTCCTATTTATAAACTTGGAGGTAAAGCCTGCACCTGAAGCGCATTTGAAAGGTGCTTTAAACACCTGTTTTTGGGGCATTTTTAATGTAATTAACCTTGTTAAAACCATGTTGAGATAAAGCAATTGTGCAATTGTTACGTTGCTCAATCCCTAAGTGGACAATCTATTGTCTAATCCATTCAGGACCTGCAACAGACTGTGATTTTTAGCAGAGTTATAGAAAAGAGGAAGGCTAATATTGAACTAGATAATCACTTTATTTAGAACAGGAAATTATATAGTGTAGTTTGTGGCTTTTAGAAGAACTAGGCATCTCACTGTAAGAGGCACTATTCCAGAAAAAAATTCTTTGAACTTCATATATGAAGCTATTAGCTGTGATGCCTCAGCTGGTAGGCTTAGTTTGATACAGCTTAGCTATGGTTCTTGAGTATATTAAGTTGAGACATGGGTTTCTTTCCTGGATCAGAGCCTTTTAAGGGGGTTGGCCCTGTGATTTTGACAAGTTTTACAGTTTTCTTTATATACATGACCCTCTTTAAGTAATGGATTGACAGCATTTTTTAAGATAATGCAAGACCTTACAAATCAAAAATGAGTAAAACTAGCATGGAAAAATGAACCGCAAAATTTTACACAAGGCTTTAAAAGATGTGTAAAAATAAATAGAAGTGAAGCAAAAATAAGATTTAAAATAAAATTATTCATTATCATATTTAGATAGCTTACAACATTAAATATTGCTGTAACTGTGCTGTTTTAGCAGAGTTACACCGGGAAAAATATTTAGAAGATAGATAATAATCTTTATTGTGAGATAGTGATTATATAGTTCATGTGAATCAAGGATAACAGGAACATGATTGGTGATCACACAGCTGGATGGAAGAAGGGGGTGGCTTGATCCTGGTAATGAGTCAAGCGCCAAAACAAGGTATCCACCAGGAAGGATCACCATCT
>QTSX02000813.1:161780-288222 GCA_014839935.2 Entomophthora muscae | reverse complement strand
ATTCCAAAAACCTTTTGCAGGTGTGCTTCTAATTCATTTATCAAGTTGTGGATATTTGATATGTTGATGGTAGTACATCAAGAAACCTGTTTTTATAGTACTACCATCAACGTCTGAATATTTTTCATTATCAATAATAAATTAAGGACCATAAATATATAAATTACATTAGAATACTGCAGGTATGCATTAAATCCTGATATTTAGATATTACATGCATAACTCAATGCATTCTGTATAATAAAACTCATTTTAAACAAGGCCTTTTTCATTGTAATTTATATAATTGGACTGTGTTTACATTAGGGAGCCATTAACGCTTAGTACAAATATTGATACATGGTGCATTTTACATCTTGTATATTTTCCTATTGATAACAATTCTATAAAATTTCTAGTTGGATTTTGTGAGTAATAATAATATAATGGATCAATAAATTACTGTGTATTACCATTAATTGGCTGATTTTCTTTGCTGTGGCAATTGTGCATTTTCTGATATTTACACACTAGTGTCCAATTGGTTGGTTTCACATCCTATTGCACAGGCAATAGGAGAAGTGGTTGCCACCCCAAGACCAAATGTGGTTAGGGTGGCAATCACTTTTCCTATTGCCTGTGCAATTGGATGTGAAACCAACCAATTAGACACTAGTGTGTAAATATCAGAAAATGCACAATTGCACAGCAAAGAAAATCAGCCAATTAATGGTAATACACAGTAATTTATTGATCCATTATATTATTATTACTCACAAAATCCAACTAGAAAGTTTATAGAATTGCTATCAATAGGAAAATATACAAGATGTAAAATGCACCATGTATCAATATTTGTACTAAGCGTTAATGGCTCCCTAATGTAAACACAGTCCAATTATATAAATTACAATGAAAAAGGCCTTGTTTAAAATGAGTTTTATTATACATAATGCATTGAGTTATGCATGTAATATCTAAATATCAGTATTTAATGCATACCTACAATATTCTAATATAGCATTTACATCTGTGGTCCTTAATTTATTATTGATAATGAAAAATATTCATACAAATAATTATATGTTACTACATCAAATGTACAACATTGTATTAATTATGGGGAATGGCAATATTGTAAAAAGAATATTTTATTGATTATAAATTGTAAGAAATAATATCAACTTTAATAATTTTTCACAAAAAAGTTTTATTTTAATCATCAAAGGATGAGAAGGGGGAATGGGCAGAATGTACATTGCCATCATCTGCACCTGTAAAAGGGATGGCATCAGAGGTAGTGGGGAGGGATTGGTGGTGGTTTGGGAGTCAGGGTTAGAAGGCAGGTGGCTTGATCTTGATGAGGAGTTGGGGAGGCAGGGTTTGTTGGCTGGGAAGAGGCATAAAGAGCTAATTGCTTCAAATGTTCAAATTCTTCTTCTGTCACATATGTGGGCTTGACAAAAAATGGATGAGCATGGGGGAAGGTGGGAGTCCTTTCTAGACTTATCACTATTGCTTGCATAGAAAATGATGAGATCTGATAAGTCCTGGAAAAATAAGAAAGGAAAAAGCTCATACAACTTCATAATTCAGGAGTACAGTTCATTTTAGGTGGCAGGATTTGAGCACCTGAGAGCTAAACCAAAATTGTAAAGACATACATCTGCAAGATGCATGTTGGCATGGTTAATGGGGTAGGATCAACAGGTATGCCCCACAGCCCTGATTTCTTGGGTTGTTCATCCCTGCTGCTCCATCTCTGCACTCAGTACAGCTGTGTGCACAGCTTGTTGGGTAGCCCACTCCTCCAGCATGTCCTTGAGCTCTGTCTGGTAGGCATACCCATTTGCGGTGTTTGATATTGTCAAGTAATAATTGACACCCAATGGGGAAACTGCCAACAAAACCTCAACAAATTGATAAAAAATTGGCCCGCACTTGTAAATGTCAGATTGGATACGCCTTTCTCCATAATCTTGGATACTTGCAGAAATCTTGGCATACAACAAGAAGATGACATCATTGTGCGTCCTCATTGTCCTCCCTTTTATAAAATTAATTATGGTTAATTTTAGGGGTCAGTATCTGCCAAACTTGGGCCAATTAGAACCTGATTGGACAAGATTCTAGAAGTAACCACAACTCTGTGCATCCACAAATTGTCTATTCTTTTATTTGTGAAAATGCCATGGAGTCTCAGTTGGAGACAAAGCTGGACCAGGGGCATCTGTGGGTCATGCTCCATGATAACCATCATGAGAGGGTGGGCCTTTTCACCTTCAGTTGAAGTACAGGCACCAGTTGGGGTCTTCTTGGGAGGGGGGCCACAATTGGCGTGTACTTGCAGGGTTGCAGCCACGGTGGACTTTTCAAAACCCATCACGGCCGCAATTTCCCCAAGGGACATAAGCATCCCTTGTTTTGCAACCAAATCAAAAACAATCTCTGGGGTAATTAGCTTTCTTCTGCGTCTTGAAGGCTGATTGGCTGGAGGTGGGATGTGTCTGTCTTGGGAAACAGACAGTGCCATCTGATTGGCTGTTTCTGGATTCTGGGTTCCCTGGGTGATCACTTGGCTCACTTGGTCAATTCTGGATGCTAGTGTTGATACACAATCTGGGTTAGCAGCTGTCTGTGCGTGATGGGCAAACAAGGCCATGCTTGAGGACGCAGGAGAAAGAACACACTCCTGGGTAGTGCTTGCAGAGAGACCTGCGGGTTGGGAGTGGCCATAGACAGAGGCTTCACTATTGGAAGACCCAGAGTAGCCCGGCATAATTTTGTCAAGGCCAGGGAACAGCTCATTTACTTGGTTGTTATCAAAAGAAAGCATAATAAATTTTTATTAAAAAATAAACTTAAAAAGAGCAGTGTGCATTTTAGTCAATTCATATTGTTAAGTGTGTTAAGTTGGTGAATACTACAATCTAAATTTTAGCTATCCTAAAATGGAATAGGATGATTTTTGGGAATGCTTGTGATTTTTAAAAGAATTAGCACAAATCTACACTATATCCTTTGACATCCTTTTTAAGTGCCCATAAATTATATTTATTTCAAATTCACCTCATTTTTGATATGAAATTTGGTTCTTGGATTTGACAATCCTGCAATTTCAGATTTTTTAAATTTTTATATGATGTCTATGATTTGTTTGAAATACAGGAAATCTCAAATTGTACATTAGAATCCCGCATTTCTGATTCATGTATCCTGCATTTGTTTACTGTGTTTTATCTTTTGTTAGTTGAGTTATATGCTCCAGGGATTCAAAATTTGCCAATTTAAATAAACCAAAAAGTCAATTTAAATAGTTAATTTTATTAAATATTTTAATTTTCACTCAGCTGAGTTGCCTGCAAAAATGATTCAAAATTTGGACCAAGGATTTGAAAATCCCGCATTTTCACGTTTAGATTCTGAAGTTACATTACTGGATATACAGTAGTTTTCACAGCTATGACACTAAGCAAAAATAACTCAAATTTTTAAAAAAATGACTCAGATTTAAGTGGTTTCCAAGTTGGGTGTGTTTTTGTTGAAAATTAGTTAAGTATTTTTGGTGAACTGGCAAAAGGAAAAACAAGAAACATAATGTCACTAACACTTAATGCCAATCTATATCAAACATCAAACAACATAGTCTAAACTATAAGCAAAATGTCTTGGTACTGCAATTTAAATAGATTGGGGCTGTTTCAGTATATTATAATTCTATTAGGATTCTGATGAGGCACTAACAGAAGTGCTAAAATAAAACAGAAATAAAGCAACTGACAAGCAAAATTTTATAAACAAAACAAAATCACACAATATATATAATGTTTTCTTCCTAAAACAGAAAAGAACATTTTAGCAGCCAATCAACAGCTATCAAATTTGAGAACAATGAATTTTTATTGATTTTCATGGCTCTTTATTTGTGTGTATAGGCTTCAAGAACTATTCAAATCTGGACTTGTGATTACAATAAAATTCAGACCATAAAAGTTTAAACTTTTTATTTTAGTTAATTTCTACTTAGTTTATTTTACAATGATCTTTACTGGCAATAACAACTTTGAAAGACTCAGCAAGCAAGACAGCAGCCAAGGTAGTGTCAGCAGATGGGTGACTTGATATGAAGAGGCCCTCATTTACACCCATATCTTTGATGTGGGTAACAAGAAAGCCAATCTATACCTGACTCCTGATTCATATGGGTTTGACTTGGCTGACAGTCACCAAGAGTCTAGCTCTTCTCAAGCCTCATTTCTCATCCCTTCACCGGGCACCACATAAAAAGCCTATAAAATAGGTGGATCTGGTTTGGAAAAACTGCTTTTGAGTAGCCTACTGACTCCTTCTCCAGCCAATAAGGCCTCAGCGCCTGTGATCCAGCACCCTAAGTGTTGAATTATTACCTCATGAATTCTTCAGAAGATTATGACACTCAGCCAGCAAAATCTAACCTGAGATGAAATTGCTGAGCAATTGAAATTTTTCTGAGCCACTGTGATGCAATAATTCAACAACTTTATGAACAAGGGATCAGAATTGGGATAGCCAAGAAGTATAAGAAGAAACCTGAGTCCCCAATCAACAAAGCATATCTCATTATACTTGATATCTTGCAGTGGGACCCTAAGCTTCCCCTGACCCAAGCCAGAAATTACCTTAGCCACCATGACATTTGGTTATCAGTTCACTTGGTACAGCTTTGGATACATGGAAAATTGGCCTGAGTCTTGGTGTGATGATCCACATGAGGAGTTATTTTGCAGATGAGGGCTTATTATTGGTCAAATAAAGATTGGTTTCCTGAGAAAGGTACATGTTAGTTGGTTTATTGATATGTCTAGCCTCAATGTTTGAAAGTGGTGGTATATGCTTTGGATTATTAGGAAGGTTGCCCATTATTAGTACCTTGTAAGGATAGAAGTGGCACCCTGGGATGATTATACCAAGGGGTATAACCATCCTTAGACTATCTGTGGTGATAATACAGCTAGGCTTCTTCCCTAGGATTAATGTGCTGAGGTAGCATTGAAATCCTAATACCAACTGGTACAATAATACAGTTGGATTACTTTATCTGATCAGGAGGTAAAGTTTCTGTTGGTATTTTTGACCAAGCAATGATGCCAATTATGACAGCTCACAGATTAGGATCTCAGCAGCCAACCCCATAAATTAATAGTATAAAAATCAATGATGTTAATTAGGATGGAGCTTGCAGATATGGATTATAGCAGCTAAACACCATAAACTAGTAATATAAAATGTATGTATATTGGACCAACAACAGTCTGCTGACTTGAATAATAAATCAGCCAATGATAAGCGCTGTCACAGCACTTAGTTAATACATGATTTGTCACTAAGCCACTTAGGAAAAGCTGCAAGTGCTGTGGTACTGCCTAACAATTGAACCAGGTGACAAAGTGCCAAACTAATTATATGTCAGGCGCCAGAGCACCAACTGAAAATTATTGCAAGTGTTGTGGTGCCACCTTGCAAATATTGTAGGCGCCAGAGCACCGCTCTACTTTTACATCAAGTGCCAAGGCGCTGGGTTTGATTCCCCATAATCTTGAATTCCTATATTAATTGTATTATTAAGCATTGAACTTGAAGTATGTTCAGGATAGTTAAAAAGTGATCCTGAAGCTATAAACCACCTCACATCAGCAAGGGTCACCTGTGCTGGGTGAAGATAAAAATATTCTATTGGTTGACATGTGATAAGTGCCAAACCTAGATTACTGATTACCCAAAATAGGGCAGGTTAGAATGTCCTAGAAGACATTCTAGCAGTCCATGGATTAACCTTTGAGAAGGTATAAGAAGAATCAATGAATTACAATAAAGTCATCTTTTAATCTGCAAGTACTTCTGCATGTTCAGGAGTCATTCTTTGATAATAACTATATTTCCATTTGACCCTGACTCTTCTGATATAATACTACTCATATCCTCACATATGACTGTATTCAAGCAAATGCCCTGTGTCCAATAATATTAAATAATTGTGGCTCTGTAATGCAAAAGGAACAATTGTTTCTCTGTCTATGGCTTAAGGGTAGCTTTAAGAAGGCCTTAAAGTTGCTGGGCAAGTATAGATAGCCCAGAACCATCATTAGGCTGAATTTCCAGAGAAACAGATGCAGAAGTTAACAATTTGGAGGTATCTGGGAAGTGAATTTGGCTACTTTACTCCTGAAAGCTTAAGATTAACTACCTGGATTATAAAAATAGTAGTGATGCATAAGGTATGCCTGCTTCTGATGACCTAGGTGAAGGCCACTAATGGGGGTTAATCTAGTTGAAATTCACTTGGTAGGTGTATTGCCTTATTCTGAGTGGTTTTATTAATGGGAACCCACAAGTTATAGCCTAGGTAAAGATCACTAATAAGGGCTCAATTATATACTTAATAGCTATGCTAGGTGCTAGGCTATTATTATCAGGGCCTAAAACAAGCCTGACAAAGAATTGTACTATATTGAATCAAAGGAGTGCAATTTTGAAATTGTGCTCTTGCACAATTACCTAATTGGGTCATTAAATAAGGTTTCCTTAATTAATTTAACTATTCACCAAAAAATAGGATTGATGTCCTGGGGACGCCTGTACCAGAAGGCACCCAGAAACACAAAGCTACCTGTCAGAAACAATTCTAATTGGTCAAAATCATCAGAAGTTGGGGATTTTGGCCCCCAAAAGTCACCAAAGGGACCACAAGGTTTTGAACAAGAACCTGGTCTTAAAAATAGTTTGCTGCATCCACTAAGCAACTAAACAGACAATGACAAGGCCACTTCCATAAAACCTGCAGTAGCTGGCCAGCTAGTCAATAAGAAGTTAGCATCAAGCCAGAAACCAATTCCCCAGAAGTATATAGCTGGGTAAGTTAATAATTTTCTCCCTGTTGATATCTCTAAATAAACAACTGTCAGTTAAATCAGCTTGGGAGTTTTACCTTTTCAGGATTTTATTATATCATTGCAAATCTTATATTGCTAGTACTGTCAAACAGAGAGTACTTGCAGCTCCAACACCAGCACTGGGAGACTGATAAACTTATTTATGCCTCAGTCCAACAAAATTTTGCCCCTGTTCCTCCCTCCAGTGCACTGGTGTCAGGAACCCATCAACTGGGAAACATACCACTAATATGGTTTATGATTGCTGACTGATTTAGACCTGTTACCAAGGTACCTACAGGAACATAGACTATTCCCATATGGAAGATCTTCCCAAGGAGGCGTTATCATCCAAGAATCAGATTAAATATGCCTAAGAAGAAGCAGGTTTCAAGATAACTTAGCAGGAAGGCTGATTCCAAAGGATAGAATTTGGTTGAAGTTTGAGTCTTGGGGATATCCTTGTGCATCTGTTGTTTTTCTGTAACAGGAGGATTATGGTATAAAGAAGTGTCTTTATAACATACACCAGTTATTATGAAGCATCAAGAATTATCTAAGTACTGGGGAGGAGTAAAAAAACTAGAGTCTGCTCTAGTTTCTAGAAAATTATGGCCCCAAAAACCTGCAGCAGGAGTAGCCAAACCAACCATTTATACCTAAATAGTTCTCATTAGAAAGACTTGAGTAATATCATGGTTTTTTGGAGAAGATGGATAAGGAAAGTGCAAGTAGTGTGGAAGTTTGGTTAGGTAAAGACTTTATTGACTAAATAAGTATTAAAATAAAGCCCTTGGCCTTATATAGGGTAAAATGATATAACTGTAGCCCCAATATGAATGAATTAGAGAAGTTGGAGAAGGAAAGGAAATAGGTGGTAAGGGGCATATATCAAATTAATATATATACATATAATATACTTCAATCAATAATCCCCCTTTCTACCCCCCAAGTGCTCTTCAAATAGCTTGGGGACAAAAGGGGGGTTAGAAACTGATCCCACATGTGCTAGGATCAGCACCAAGAGACACAACAGAGCAGCCAGAAGGGATGGAAACAAGAATTACAGAGCCTTGTGGTTTGAGAAAGCCAAGTGTAACTTTAACACTTTCAAGTTGATTTATTTCAATCAAAAGCAGTTGATCTGATTTGCTACAAGCCTTATAATCAGGTAAAAATTTATCTAAAGTCAGATTTACCAACTTAATCACTTTTAGACTACTGTAAAAAGTCTGGGATAAGCCAGGTTCAATCCCTGTACCTCTCCAAATGAGATTTTTGAACTTGATGTTATCAAATTAATCAGGTAATTCAGGGCAGTTACTACTAACTAACAAATTATTTCTAGGCTCTTTTAAAAACCCCATTTTCTCCAATTGAGAAGAGTAATTCTTTTGAGCCATCCTCTTATGATTGTTGAAAGAAACCATAAAAATGGTGCTTCTGACAGCTGGACCAGGAAATATTTCCTGCTTCTATGCCATCTTATCCTTCCAATGTATTGCCCAACTCAGCCAACTTGCCCCCCCCTAAGCCAGCCCATGAGTGCCGCCGCAGGAGAACTCCCCTTGTCACCACCTGTCTCAGCCCATACTGGTGTCTGGTTGGACTCACACAGTAGAGGTAGGCTGGGCCTTGAAGGCCATGTACACAATGAAGGCAATACTGGAAAGATAATTGACTGCAGAGGCCCAAGGACACCAACTTCTAGTGTGGAGCACAGCCTGATTGGCTAGCCATAACACTGTAATATAGACAAAATCCAGCTTACTGAAGTCATTTGCAGAAAGGGCATCTGAAAAGGAAGGAGTGGCTGGAATCTCCTTCATATTTGGTGAAATCTGGCCTCTAGAATGGCCAGTAGGAAGATCCAGGTGGTGGGGATGGTAAAACTCCAAGTCAAGGACGCAAGTAGGCATAACTAAATGAGTAGGAGCAGAACTAGGCAGGTAAGGGAAGGCAACAAGTAATGTTGTGCTGCTTTACGTAAAGATGCTATCATAATAATTATATTGGTGCAAAAATAGACAATTCCTGAAATCAAATAATGAGTCATTGACATAAAAACATTTATTTAGATGATGTCAACAATGAGGAATGCTTCCCTTCATTATTACTTATACTTACTGGGAATAACTTAGTCTCTAGTGCCACCAGAGATCAGGTAACATTATCTTCAGTTACATTGGCAATTTTTTGAAAACTGGCGTATTTAGGCATAGGAAGAGCTGCACATTGGTTTCTTCTTCATAGTGATATGTTTGGCTTCTGCCTGTCAAAGTGCCACAATTATTTATAGAGCCTGTGTGGGGTTCCTATCCACCAGTCCCCAAAGTGTGTCCTGGGTCATAGCCAGGGACCAGCTGGAAGGGGTTGTCATTCTCTATTAAGGGAAAATGTATCTCAGAAATATGTATAGGGGTCAAATGGGCTTTTACTCACTCTCAGAAGGAAGATCCCCTAAGAAACCTTCTGCTATATGGCCCAGTGGGTCAGGGAAACAATATGGATTTGCCAATACTTGGAGTCCTCCAACAATATCTTGGACTCCTTGTACTTGGTCTTGGACTCCTGCACCTTAGTCTTGGACTTCTGCTCCTTAAACTTGGGCTTCTGCTCCTTAAACTTGGACTTTGGAGCCTTAGAATCAGACTCCTGTGCCGCTCTTAGGATCCAGCTCCTTATTCTTGGGCTCCTGCTTTGTTATCTTGGGCTTCAGCTCTCTGTATATCTTTAATGGCCTTGGTATTCCACTTGTATCAGTCCAACTAAGCTCCTGCTGGTGATCAAAAGGCTTCCAAAACCCTCTCAGCAGAAACTCAAAAGGCCTGGGAAAGACCCAGAAAGACCCTGTAACTTTCCAGCTAGCTACCTTCTTATAGTGTCCTTTTCCCAACAATTACGCCTTCAAAATGGCTTCTTTCTCAAAATCTTAAACCATTGCCGCTCACTTTTTCCTATAATAACTAAAGCTTACATACTTACTTTCTCAAAAGCTTAAGGTATTAATTCACTATTCCCTTGTTTATACTTTAAACTTTTGTCTTCCAACCAATTATATTCATCAGTAAGCATTCCAGAACTCAACCAATTAATGCAGAGCGCATAAATAGGCCATTTCTGAAGTTCCACTGGGATCCAACTAAGAAATCATTTTCCATTGCTCAAACCGCTCAAATTGACAACTCTTTGCGCACCAAAGCTTTAATTAGTTCACTATTCCAGAACCAGTATACCCTGCATTCAACCTAAACCAATTTAAATAGTAGAATCCTATTTAAACTGTTCTTTTTGAACCTCTTCAATTTTTTCTTCTTATATTTAAAAATATTGTAAAATCCAAGGAAAATTTCCCACCAAAATAACTTTGTATCCAGCTCTCATAGCAACATACCTTCATCTATCCTAGGAACTTAATAAATATCTTACCCCCACTTCTATCCACATTCCTTCTTGATGTTACTACTAAACCAAGGTAAAACATTCCACATTTTCCCACTTTGGCAAATCAATTTGTCAAAATCTTGGCTCATTTCTCTAGACCACCAGTTCTTCACCATCATCTTCTGGTCCTTTGGCCAGCTCATTTCAGTCTCCAACAGCTCAGACCAGTCCTACAGCTACTTCTTCAACAAAATTCACTAAACTTTCACTTAGCTAACATAAGCTCCACCTGCAAACCACTAAACATGTGGACTGTCACAGCCTGCAAGTAATTGGTTGTCTAATCAAGAAAAAACTGGTATAATTTACCATTTAACAATAGTAAGGAGACCCAATTTTTTATTTGGTATTAATATCTGAGTTTACAACATGTGGGCCTTGATAACCCCTGGTCATTTGAGGTCATTAAGGGGGTTTTCTTCTGGAAGTGTGATAGTTAATTGTTTCCATATATTTTGTTGTATTATGGCAAGGCATGCTAGCTGATTGTCTTGAGAATTCTGGACCCTGACACTACCAATCCCTGATATAATTGCAGCAAATTTGGGTTTTCCTAATTCACCATGCTGGGGCTTACTGAACAAGTGATTTCCCACATAATAGTATGATGTCTTTGGGCTACTACTGCTAATTATGTGACAATAATGACCCTCATAATTTACTGGGCCTTTTAGGGCAGGCTTTTCCATAAATCAAATGATCCCTTGAGAGCAACCTAGACCATGAAAATTAGGTTAAATCTTGAAAAGTTTGGGGAAAATGTTGGAGAATATGCTTCAAAATTTCTCCAAAGTAATTTTCTGAGGAACCAAAAGTTGGTATGTTCTTCTTTGGTTTTTCTACAATAACAAAATCAGGAGGATGTTGAGTAAATTTCAGTAAAGAGGCTTCCTTAGTGATTATCTATGGTATATGAAGGTATTTTTCTATGGGAACAGGATACAATGCTGTTTTGGTGAGAAGTTTTCCCTGGATTTTGCTATGAGAGTAAAGAACTAGGAAAAAAGTTGAAGAAGATCAAGAATAACAATTTAAATAGTAGAATAATATTTAAATTGATTAAAGATGAACTCAGGGAAGACTGTTGCTGGAATAGGAAACCAGTTAACATTTTGACACACAAAGGGTTAACACTTTGAGCATCTTGAGTGGTGGGTATTGTTTTCCTATTTAGATTGCAGTGAAACTTTATAAATGGTGAAGCTTTGAAAGTTGAAATCATTGGTTGAGTTGAAGGCATGTTTACTGATGAATATCATTGGTTGAAAGCCAAAATCTTAAAGTATGACTGAGAAAACAGAAAATCAATACTATAAGTTTTTGAGAGAGTAAGTATTTAAGCTTATTTTATTATAGAAGAAAGTGGGCAACAATGGTTTATGCTTTTAAAGAAAACCATTCTGAAGGCAGAAACATTGGGGACAAGGCTCTATAAGTAGAAGGTTGACTGTAAAGTTGATAGGGCTTTTTGGAAATCTTTTATTTGCAAGTGGGATCTTTGTTGGGCGCTTAATCTGTATATTTTTTAGGGAGACAGGCATAGGTAGGGGCATTGAGTGACTTGGGTTAGGGAGCTGCACGGTCAGTAGGGAGTGTCCACCACAATATAGGTGATAACTTGATATCATAATATAGGGATTTCCCAAGTAAGGACCAGGGACCAGAGTTTGGCACCATAGAGTCTACCAAGCCTGTGATAGTAATATAGAGTACTCTAAACAGCTGGGTAGACGTGATGCCGGTAGTGGTGGCAGATTCTATTGGGCAGTTGGGTTGAGGGGTCAGAGGCAGGGTCATAGGGACAAGGTAAGCAGTCAAATAATTGTACTTGTTGTGAAATAATATGGGTGGCCTTTAGTACCACTTTCCTTTACAACCAATAGTTTTGATGACTCTATTTCTTTCCAGAGGGGGTTAACAATGAATATGTTTTCCAGGTTAAACTTGGAGTAGGCAGGGTTTGGAGGATATTTGGTGAAATGCATGGGTTCAAAGGGTGCTTCAGGGGGACATTACAGCGCGGGCAGTGAGGTCACAGGATGGTCACTAGGAAGGGCAGGCGCCTTAGTGTCTACAGGACTAGAGTAGAAATGGAAAACTACTAAAACTAAATAAGGTAGGATTTTCTGGAACCAAAGTTTCATGAATCTTTATTATCAGAATGACAATACTGCTATCCCCAGAATGCCAGGGTTTTTATACCATCAGTTTTTGTTTCTTTGATTTTTGTTGACTTCAGGTCCATAGGTAATTTTCTGGTGGGTGTAGGCATTGAGGCAGGCTTTGAGGGCGGCAAGTTCAGGTTTGACTAGCTCTGGTAAACAGAAGTTACAATGCTTCATTCCACTTCTTCTGTTCTTTATATTGCCTTAGTTAGCTAATTACATTGCTAATTTTATGCTGGGAGCTGGTAGTGGCTGGTGCTTATTGGCAGGTTTAACTTAAGATCTTGTATAAACCTCATTTTGGTAAGTAACAACCTCTGTGTAGTTCTCAGTTCTTGATGGCATGCAATCAGCAGTAATTTGGTCTCTATTTGGAGAATCTCCTTTACTAATCTGGAGGGCTGTGGAGTAATTCATTAACTTGATTATGTGACCCAGTGGGTTATGGGTCCCTGTCTATCCTGGTTGGTGAAAGGCATACCCCAAGGACCAGGTGTGCTGGTCCACATGGAAGCTGTTGTGCAGGCAAGGGCTGATTTGGCCACAATAAAGACTCTATGCTGAAATTTGGAAAAGTATAGTGGTTTTGGGACAGGTATAGACCTAGTAGGTAACATGGGCTACTAGGGAAGTTAAGGTCTGCCTATTAGATAACAAAGGTCTACTAGAGGCAGAGAATGAACCAGCCTAGCAGGTAACATGGGCTGCTATGATGCTATTTAAGTGTCTTAACCTAGTAGGTAACATTGGCTACTGGGGGTGGGGAGTTTATCATCCTAGTAGTTAACATTGGTTGCTAGTGTGCTGGATGATGTCTAAACCTAGTTGGTAACATTAACTACTAGGGGAGGATAAATTCTTAACCCAGTAGGTAACAAAGAACTACTGGGAAGGTGTTGGGAATTTTGACCAAGCAATGATGCTAATTATTATGGAGCTCACAGATTAGGGTTTCAGCAACCAAACTCATAAATTAGCAATATAAAAATCAATGATGCCAATTATGACAGAGCTTGCAGATATGAACTACAGCTACCAAAAAAAACATAAATTGGTAGTATAAATCATATGCATATTAGATCAGCAGTAGTCTGCTGAACTGAATCATAAATCAGCCAATGGTAAGCGCTGCAGCAGCACTTAATGATACATGATTTGCCGCCACACCACTTTAAAAAGATACAGATGCTGCAGCGCTGCCTGGCAATTGAATTAGGTACCAAAGCGCTGAACTAATTTTACGTCAACAGCTACCACGCCAACTGAAAATTATTGCAGGCGCCCAGGTGCTGGGTTTGATTCCCCATAATATCATATTTCCTAAATTGACTGTATTTCTAAGCAATTGATATGAAGACACAAAACTAAGCAGGATGAGCAATTTTAAAATATACCAACCTCCCACACCAGCAAGGGCCACCTGTGCTGGGTGAAGCAATTAAATCTCATTGGTTGACGTGTTTGAAACAGCCAAACCCAGATCAATTATTATCCAAAATAAGAGTGTGTTGGAATATCCTAGAGGATATTGCCAACAGCTCAGGAAGATGCTCCCCCAGGTGTGGGAGAGGGAGGCTAAACTAAGTTTGGCTCCCATCCTGGGAAAAGAATCCGCCAGGACACCACCCAGTGCAGGACTGGTATGGCCACTTGAAGAGGGGTCTAAAGAGAGGGCGCAGCATATAAGTGGAGAAATTAGGAATCTAAGCCCATCAACATCTTCCCACCAAGCAAACAGGGGGCACGCTGAGGGGAGTTCTCTTGGGTCTCCAGTCCTTCTCCTTGAACCTGGATACCAGGATCCACAGAAGGGGAAGGTACTGGGGAGGCCAAGCTTGGGGTCACAGAGAGGACTGGCTTGTGGGCAGGATACTTGCAATAATTGCAGATGAGACTCATTACTATGTTTTTGCTGGTAGCAAGAATTTCCTGAGAGCAACCATGAATGTTCTCAAACATGTGCATAAATTGGGTGGGGTTGGTACCCACATGGTGTAAAAAATAGTAAATAAGACTCCAAAGATCTGGAGAAGTAGTCCATATCATCACCAAGGCAGGTGCCAGGGTAAAGGCCACAAACTTTATTAAAGAGACCAGCATTCAAGATCAGAAAGTAAAAGAAACAAAAAAATATTTCAATGCTTCTCCAAAACAGAAATTGAGTGGTAAATGAGGACTTGCAGCAAGGGGGTTTCTGAGAAATTTTAAGCAAAGGGGACAACAACCACAGGTATTATTTTAACCAGAGAGAAGGAGGTGCTGCTCAAGCGTATATTGAATAGAAGCAAAAGTTAAAGCAGGAAGGAGATGATTTCAAACTTAACGTAAGTAATTATAGCAATTATAATACTAAATTTGAAGTTTGAACTGCATCTTTGAAATCAAAAGAGGTGAGTGCATAGAAAAACACTAATTTTAACTCTAGGAAGTCCAGAAGCAACGCTGTAAACCAGGGAAGGACTGGAAGGTAAGGAATAATAAAATCTATTACTAAAAAAAGCCAGGGATCAAAGAGGACTAATAAAAAGGCCCCAAAGTTGAAACCTTAGGATAGGAAAGTTTCAGAACTTTTGATTTGAAAGAATGAGCAAGCAGGGGACTGAAAGTCCCCTGTCTTGCTTTAATAGTGATCTTCAGATTTCAAGGTCACCTGACCCAGGAATGGGTTTGATTGGCTGCAGGAGAAATTTTGCAAGGCAAATCCAGTAAAATGGAGAGTTTCACAATAATTTCCTATTCCAACTCTGATTGGCTAGTTTAAAATGAATGGTGCAGGTCAGCATTCAATCCAGTTGGATTGGAATTTGATAATTTGGCAGAAGCACAACCTGATTGATTTGACTTAATTAACTTTAAATGCGGACAAGCCCAAGCCAGAAAACAGTCCAAATTAATCATAGATTCCTCCCAAGTGCAAAAAGAGTTCAGAACATCAGTATTTATCACCTGGGAAGGTTATGTCAACACAAATCTCTCATAAACTGTGTGGGCTAAATCCCAAAGGAAATTAAGGGACTTGGCTGGCTTCTGAGCAGATTTTTTATACAACACAGGAATATTGTCCTATCCAAGGCTAAAGGGGGAGTGACTTTAAACCAGGGGGATATAAATACATTACCTATGATAATAATAATAAAATAACTTTGACTTATCATAAAGTGCTTCTGTGTGATCAGAAGCCATTTCCCAAAAGTAATTATTGATTCTTCTTCCTATATGTTCTTCTGCCATAATACTAATAATATCCTCACATATGACAGTATTTGAGACAAGTACTTTGCGCCCTATTACCATTGTGATTTAAATGAGTTGCCCTGATATCCCAAGCGCAACAGAAGGGATGGCTCTTCTACCTAAAAGGTAACATTGGCTGCTAGAGAGAATAGATGATGTAACCTAGAAGTAACTAAGGACTGCTAGGGCAGTGAGGGGTTTAGGTAGTTTCACAATCCCTTGACCACTTAAAAAAGTCTGTGAGTAGTGGTTTTACCTAATGGTCTGGTAATTTGTCCTTTTCTGTGTTTTCCTGGAGGCTTTGGGAAGTCCTAAAGCTACCATTGGGGCATGAATATGCCCAGAGACGTTGTCAGGGTAGCTAATCAGGTAAGCAGCTGCAAAACTTGATGATTAACAGGTCTCTGGGAAGTAAAGTTGGTTAATTTGCACCTGAAAGCTCATACTTATCCACCTGAGTGAGTAAAGATAACTGCACAGACATAAAGATTGTCTGTGGTTGAATGGCCTATGGTGGTGGTCACTTGCAGGGGCCCAGTCAAATGCCAGTATTCTTGTAGACTTATTGCTTGAGTCTGAGGTATTGATAACAAGGACTGAAAATGGAAGCTAGGTGGTTCATAGTTCAGATGGAACCTAGGAAGATCATAGTGAAGACTAGCTGAAGGACTTGAAGATCATGAAGCAGGACAGGCAGAAGGACTGGAAAATTGTGAATAAGGACTGGTTGAAGGACTAGAAGTTGGTTAGGAAGGACCAACTAAAGTAGATGAAGGAGCAGGAATGATGAACCTGAACTTCTGGAAATAGGATTAATGATGAGAAAGAAGCAGATGAAAGGATTAATTAAACTTCCAAAAAGATATGATGAAAAGATTAAGATGAATATCATGTAAGAAATAGGAATAAAGTAGGAAATAGTTCACAGAAAACAGACTTTAAATTTATTAAGAATTGATTGAGTAGGAAGGAGTCAAAGTGGATGGAAACATAACAGAAAAACTCTGAGGGCAAAGGCTAAAGTTTTGCTGAAATGGTTAAGTGAAGCAAGAAGCAAGCAACAGGCGGTTTTGAATGGCTAAAATGTGGAAGAAAATGCAGAGAAACAGGGAGAAACGTTGAAGAAATTAGGGTTCAAAAATACCCTAAGTAACACATAGTTGGAAGCATGCAAGTTTGGCTAGAGAAACATGGCAGGAATCATGACAAAACTGTTTTAAACGCAGAGCAAGACAACACCAGGTTTGAACCAGGGTCAAGAGCAAGTCATTTGGGCAAACATTTTGGCAAAACAGCTCAATCCAGGTGAATGATTGGCTGCAGCTCAGCGCTTGTTTAATCAAGGTTTTGAGGACTTTAAATGAAGGGTTTAATCCTAAAAAATGAGGGAATGAACCTGGAAAAGCTGGTTTTTAATTAGCTGAAGTAAGTTAAAAGGTTTAAATATTATAGAACAGAAGAAACTGGATAGTTTAATCCTGGAAAATCAGATTACTGAGAAGAAACAGGGACTGAAACAATGAGGTATAAAAAGGGGATCAGTCTGAGGCTTTTCAAGGATTGGAAACAGCAGATAAAAAAGGCCACTAAGACTACGCAGAGAGCTGGAGATCAAGATAAAGGTGTAGGATCCCATGATTAAGGAGCTGGAGCTTAGGATAAGGAACTGGAGCCTAATCAAAAATCAGGAGTCCAATACTAAGGTGCAGGAGTCCAAGACCAAGTACAAGGATGTCACAGTAAATTCCATAATGCTGGGGATTATTTGGCCAAGTAGGAAGGCTTGAAAAGTTGGAAACCCTTTAACAAAATTAACTGATTTAAAAGACTTAAATTAAACAGTTTATCTAAAATGGGTTACAGCCACTCCAGTTTGCCCGTTGTATTTAATTCCCTTTGAAAGCTGATGCTGATAAATTGACGTAATTTGAGGGTCACCTGATATTATCTTATTTATCAGCATGGTCATCAAAATTTTTTCACTCAAGGGTTCTTTGCAAACTGCACTAGATACTCACTTGACAATGTGGAATAAATAGGATCCCAGGATCCAGGTGGTATTGCTTGGTCAATTTTTGATATAAATTGAATAATTTTCACTGTTTCAACTCTTAAGAGTTGAGTCCTCCCAAACATTTTACTCAATAAAATCAAATATCTCTTGGTCTAACTTTATTTTCAAATGCATCTCCTAGTTGACCTGCTGCGCTACATCCCCTACAATCTAGTTCTTAGCCAGATCATTACAGAAAGATGGGGCCCTACCATTGGCACTTTGTTGTTGCCTCTGCCCAATGTTAATCCAATTCCTGTCAATCTTGGAGTTGTTCCTACTGTATCTAAAGCAGAGACACTTTTAACATCTCAATTTCCTGAATTCTACCCTGAAGACTCCTTGATTCTCTCCCAGGCCATATATCTTGCACTTTTTTGGTTGGGATTAATCATTTTGCTTAATACTAGTGTATCTTTTGGATATTTCAAAAACAGTATTTGAAGTTGTGTTGGTGGTTAATCATTAACTCCATGTGGATTTTGGTGGTGATTCCCCACCACTTGGAGACAGCTTCTTACTATCCAGAAATTTCTGTTAAAAAGGAGTCCAAGATATTGTTGGAGGACTCCAAGTATTGACACATACCTATTGTTTCCCAGACTCCCAGGCCATATACCAGAAGATTTCTAAGAGGATTTTCCTTCTGAAAGTGAATAAAAGCCCATTTGACCCCTGCCCAGATTTCCCAGTAGTAAAGATAGACCCTATGAGTGAGTTACCTAATATCTTCTACCCTAGCCAAGGGGAGGAGGACACCTACTGCCAAAGCTGTTGAAGGTTTGCCACTAGTAAGAATTCTCAGGAGAAGTGGGAGAGATTACTTAGACACCTTTAAATGACAGATAGGGGAAGGGAATTTATTAGGAATGAGTTTACTAAGCTTTTAAAGAATTGGTACAGGCCCACAGAGAGAATAGCACCATATGAGACACAAGTGCATGGTGGAGATGCCCACCTAGTGATAGGGAAAGTATTGAATGAGTTTGTATTAATGCAGGCCAAGTATAAGAAGCTTCAAGCAAGCCACCTACTGCTACTAGGGAATGGCAACTCCTTCCAGCCAGTCCCTGGCTATGACCCAAGACACACATGGGGACTGATAAAAAGGAACCCTACACAAAGGTAGCCAAGTTTCAGTACAGACTAGTCAAGCCTGAGTTTGCCTTTTATACTATTTCTATTGATATAGTGGGTCCCTTGCCAGTCACCAATAGCAAGAAAAGTTCATCATTGTAGCTGTGGATCATCTGACTAAATGGGTAGAAACCAAAGAAATTTCCAACCAGACCGCCTTGACCACCGCTATGTTCATACTGGAGAACATAATATATAAGCATGGTTGCCCCAAGTGCTGTTGACATACAATGACACCAACTTCACTAGCTGCATGATTCCCTGCCTAAAACAGTTAATGAGGATCTGTGTTACGCTCTCCACTCCCTACCACCCACAGATAAATGGTATGGTAGAATGCACAAATGGAAGTCTGGTACAGATACTTTGGAAGCTTAGCCACCAATAAGAGATGAAATGGGATACCTTCTTGCCAGTTGCAACCTTTGCATACAATATTGGTTATCACTGGGCCGCGGGAAAGCCACCTTTTCAGCTACTCTACAGAAGGCAACCAGGACTATCACCCCTACTATACTCATTGGTAAAACCTAGCCTGGCAGTATCCCCAGACTCCTATCCCAATAAGCTGGTACAGACATTGATTCAGCTACAATCTGAAGCCTACACAGTTAATCTTAACCACAAACTCCAAGACCTTGACTGATCCATGGCCAAACACCCTCTCCTACATTCCTGCATTGCTGAAGATGTGGTCTATTTCTTCAGCAACAGAGGATATGGTCAAGAGTCTAAGCTTGCCTCTTGCTGGCAAGGTCACATAAGTCATCCAAAAGACTGGCCCTGACTCATAAACATTAAAGGAGCCAAATTCTGGGTAATTGATTACTAGAGTGTACGCACAGTTTATGTTATCACTCCTGGTAGTCAACAGTAAGTCCCAATGAGGACAACAACTCAGAAAAAAGAAAGCTCAATGAAAAAAATCCATGGGCTGTTGTCCAGGTTGCAAAACCAAGAAATATATAGTGAAATAAATTTAAAAAGAGTCTTTATTGTTAGGGTACCAGGCCCTGCATATACCAGACCAATTGTACTAAGGCCTGAACTGCGGCCAAGTAACAAAGCTGGTTCCCAGGAGACCCACAAAGCCAATGCTCAAAGATAGGAAACTGGAGACCCATCAAACATCACACACAATTGATCTCCACAGACACAGGGAAATACACACTAAGGAAGAGATAATCTTATATGAGGGACTCCCAGAGCACATATTCATCTGGAGTCTTTCTACCTAGACAGTAGTATACCCCAAAAAGTTAGTCCAGGAAGGCAGTCATGGTGTACTACTTGGTGAGTTAAAACTTGTTAGCACCACAAAGTACCAAGTTCCCAGCAAGGGCCATGGCAACCAGATGGTCACTGCTGGTAGAATCTAATCCCTTCAGGGTAGCCTGGAGCGCACAACAAAGCCTCTTCTTAAAGTTATCTGTAGCCATCCAACCCTCCACCTTAGGAATGATCTGATCAGGAATGGCCCAGGCTCTGATTACTGCCTTAAAGATAGCTGCTACAGTAGCCTGCTGAGTGGCACCAAGCTGCTTGCCACAAAAAGCAAATTCCTGGAGATGGCTCTCCAAGTACTTTGTCACATGTTGCATAGAAAAACGCCAGTGGACCGTGTTACCCTCTTCCAGCTTGAGTTGAGTGATAACCAGAGGCTGACAAAAAACCAAGAACAAGGCTGTAAGCAAATGATTGTTCCCTTCCAAGAGCAAAATAGGAATTGATCCCCTTTGGAACTTAGTAGCCTAGTCCAGGTACTGCCCATCCATGTCTATCATGGGCAACAGCTGACTCAGAGCCTGCTCTCTTACAACTGGGATCCTTCTGGCTCAAGATAACTTTGGTAAAGCCAGTTTCTTCTTTGTGATGACCACCTGTATATTCTGCTTTTTGGACTTAGGAGATCTCAGAGTATAATGGTAAACCATACTGCTACCTGGGGTCCTGAAGGCATTTTTAAACCCTGCCATCTAATTCAGTGGCGGGAAATATTGTAAATGTGCTAACTAATGATGGATTTGATGGAAATTAAGTTTGAAGTCAGATCCAGAATGCAATTACACATTAGGAAATTGCTCAATCAATCAATCAATTGAGAACTAGTAAATACCAGAACATTCTGGATTCTACTCAAATCCCCTCAAGAATTAAGAATTTCACAGGTCTTAGATAGGGTTAATCAACAAGACATTCAATTCAGTAATTGGACCCCACACTTGGCGCTTAAGTCCAGAAGACTAAATGGAGATATCATCAACAATCTAACTGCCCAATTGATCTCTACTTCTGGGCGCAAAATCAATGGCTAATATTGATATTGATACTATATTAGTATTGACGCCAAGCCTGAAACTGTTTCCCTGTTTCTCCATTTTCCCAATTTTCCTCTTCCAATTTCCCACCCTATTATATATACTTGATAATATATTGAATAAAGACAGGTTTTTACCCCTACATATTGTTCACTCCTAATTGGGTTTAAAATCCTGCTATCAGGTATAGCAATTGAATAGTTAAAAGGGCTAAATTTTACTCAGTATACCTACCATAAAAATAGCAGCCTGGGTGCTGATTTCTACATCTGTTTAATCTACTACTCCTTTATCTTAGTATTATACCTGTTGTGGTATAGTGACAGCCTGGGTAAGGACAGAAGAATATAAGAAGATAATAAGACAAAACTGGTTCTTTATTTGATATGTTAGAAGGTTATATAGTAGGGGAGGGGGGATTATTGCCAATGAAAAGAAGCATCAAAAGAATGACTTGCCATATTGAGGCAGTAGAGAAGTGGCATTGGAAATTACAAGGGCAAAAAAACCAGTTTTATGCGCCTACCAAATGGAGAAAAGTGGCTCTTAAATGCTACAAATATATTATTAGTTGCAAAAGTGAAGGCCAAACTCTATGCACAATAGATCCTTGATTCAAATATTGCTTTTTAGGTGCAATTAAACAAGTTTACAGGCATAGAATAACAAACATGGCAAAAAATGTAGGCAATAAGGCAATTTTTATTGTCCTTAACATAAAAGGACTATGTTTAGTGTCAGGATTGACTATTCTTTTTCCCTAGGAACCTGGGCCTAGGAGTGGGATTCAAACCCTGACCTTGATTCCCCGTGGGCTGCCAGCCCTATGGACTGAGGGGCTGCCTACCCACATTTGCTTGAGACTGAGACTCTGCAAGCTGAAGCCCCTGCTAAGTCCCAAAGTCAGAATACCAGTGCAAGTTGGGCTATGGTGGTACCCAAGGAGGAGCTTCTTGAATTTCCTAATGGAGGTAGAGAAAATTCCTCTGTGAACTTCATAAACTTGAATTCCTCTTGGGTAACCAATCAGATTCAATCACCAAAGGAAAATACAGGTGTTGCAGATACTTAATGGATTAGACAAAGTACTGTCCACTTAGGGTTTAAGCAATATAGCAATTGCACAAGCGCACAATCATTTTATTGTGGCACAGTTTAATTAGAGTTAATCATGTTAAAAACACCTTAAAAAAAGTGTTCAAAGCGCTTAAAAAATGCGCATCAGGTGCAGGCTCTACTTTAGAGGTAAAAAATAGAATGATGTAGTTATTACCACTTGCCTCCATTAGGCAAGCTGTGTGAAACCGGTTGTTCTCTTGCGCGGCTCTTTCTACTGTACCATTCCACTCTCCTCCTTTAGGAAAGTCCTTCTGTCTGTGCCTCCTTTCCCCTGGTGTAAATTCCCCTGCCTTATACTATATAACTGCAACACTACTAAAATAAATCACTAGTTTTGTCAATATATCTTTTATTCTTCTGTCCTACCAAAGGCTATCACTATACCATCTAAAGGTATAATATTAAGAGTTAGGATCCTGAATAACTATTTGTAGAAAATAGCACCCCTTATTGCTACAAATACAACATTGGCGCTCATGTCTTTTCATATCAACAGCCCCACCCCCGCAGTTCTGTCTATGAGGAGGAAGGTATGCCCCTGGTGGAGTCTTCTGCCACTGCTTCCCCCTATCACCAGGCACTGGCCTTCACTGCTACCAATACTCATGCTGGGAAAAGAGCAGGTGCTCCCTATGGCCTGCCCACCCTCAGTCACTTCATGCCTGAACATCAACTCCCCTAAGCTATTGTTTTTGGCCAGCCACTGATCTTACAAGCTCCTTCATCCTTGGAAATGAACGCCAATTCTTCCCCCTCCAAGGACGCCATCTGTAGTGCCATCCATGCCATGGACTC
Organism: Entomophthora muscae; assembly: GCA_014839935.2. Classification (NCBI taxonomy): domain Eukaryota; kingdom Fungi; phylum Entomophthoromycota; class Entomophthoromycetes; order Entomophthorales; family Entomophthoraceae; genus Entomophthora; species Entomophthora muscae. The sequence continues at coordinate 265,070 of QTSX02000813.1, read as the reverse complement.
TGGTGCTACTAAACATGGTGCTTGCTATGAACATCTGACTATTCAGCAACCTTCTGCTGAAAACTCCTTGGTTTTTTTACAGAACCTCTCCCAGGTCAACCCTGACCAACTCTGTTGTGACCTTCATACTGTTGAACATATCAAGGACTATTTACAACAGTTCACCCATTCTTCTTTATGCCTCAACCAAATGCACCTGGGCTGCATCCAAAGCCCAGTGCATGACTAAGGTATACTGTTATCTAACCAACACAAATTCCTCCAGATCCTTTACTCTGATCTTGGCAACACTTTCACCACTGTTAACCAGTACCTTGCCAAAGTTACCAATGCCCAGAATACCATGCTTCACTGGGTCAACACCATCAAGAGTGGAATAGCCAAGCTGGTCCCAGTGCATGTGGTCCAGACCCTCACCCATCAGGGTGTAGACGCCAATTATATTAGTGTGGTGATAAACCATGTGCTTGAAAATGGCCCCATGATTCAAAGCCTGGTTCAGAAGGTGGAGCTCATGAGTTGTTGCCTTGCCATCATCCCTTCATTCAAATCCACGCCTATTGCTATGGACAACTCCCCCTCCAGCCATCTCCTTGGCTGTGATGTCCTTGAACTCTTTGATCACTACAAGAAGATTCAGGTGGAACTGGTCTAACAAAGCGCTGATCTTGCCTTTCTGTTTAATGGCTACCACACTATGTCAGAGCTTCAGGATTGTCTCAATCTTTTACAATCCCATGATAGATCAGATATCCAGACCCAAGCCAGGAAGAACAAGGAGGTAATAGCCTTGCTCCAAACTCAGCTTGCCACCCATGAGAAGCGCATTACCTCTCTGGAAGATGACTTGGATATCACCTGCCAAGAGAACACGGTCTATCAAGATGAGATGGACAAGCAGCGGCTTCTTCTGGATGCCTTCCAGAGCCAATTGGATAGAATGGACAGTAAGATTATGGTCGTCAACTTACAGGTGATGTCACTCAACTCCAAGAGTCTCCACAGTCCACAAAGGTTCTCCAGCCCCAAGCTCTATCATAGCTACAAAAGCAATGATGACCATGTTGTAACCAAGTCTCCAGAGTTGCCTGCCAACATATCTTACAATACACAGGGGGCGCTCAATGAGTTGCCCCTTGACTATCTAACAACATGAACCAATCTGATGGCAATATCAAATTGCGGGAACTTTCTCCTAATTAGGAGTGCTACTAATCCAACCTGTTGATCCCCGCACAAGTTATTCCTTGGCTCTAATCCTTACATGGAATAAGCCACCATGCCACCCCCTTGTGGCTGTATGGCTTTCCTCATATAGTATATTAATCACAATATCCTACAATAAACAATACCTTATTCTTATTATTACTGTCTTTTATATTGGACTGCTGTCTTCCCCAATTCCAAATACTGAATCCTCATTGGTTCAGTTGTAACAGTGGAAGCAGCAGTAGGTTTACAACCTACCTAAAAAAGATTTCCCCTAAGAAAGGACAGAGTATGGGCCGTATGGCTACTCCCCATCAAGAGATCTTCTTAGCAATTCCCAAGGGGGATATCCCTGACAGGTACGTTATTTACCAAGACCAGCTAGTTCTTACAAGTGTGTACAATTGACTCTGCCTTGAACAGCATGACGCCAGCGTCACCCTGCCTCAGTTGAACCTTTCACAGTGCATGCTCAACCTCCAGCTGGAATCCTTTGGGGGTGGGGTCAAAGGAGCCAACATTGTCAGCTGGCTTCACTCCACCAAAACCTGCCTTTGTATCTGCCAAGTACCTGAGCCCATGTGGGTTGCTACTGCGTCTGGGCGCCTCACAGGGCCCGCCGCTGTGTGGGTTACCAACTGGGCTAGTCAGAAAATTGAAGTCACCTGGGTGGTATTCAGGGACACCACAAAGTCCCGCTACAGCAAAACCTTCTCTCCTATTGCAGTGGGAACTCCTTTTCTAGCAATTTACAGACTGGATCTGTTCCCAAATACCTTGCTGCTACCCCAGAAGCTGTGACCAATGGGAACGCCATGCTTCTGAACCTGATAGTCAATGGGCTCAAGCCTCATATCTGTAAGTGGGTCCCCGTAGGTTGTTGCACCTCCATTGATGACTGCTACAAAGCCATTGTGGAGGCCAACAACCAGGCTTCAATGGGTTTCTGCCGTACAAATGATGCCCCACCTCTACCTTGTGCAACACCTGGTAGTGCCCACAACCAAGTAGGCCACCACTAGCCCTGTCAGCAGGATAATGGGACTAAATGCCCCCGCAAGGGGGAGCTCCAGCTAGCCCAAATTGAGGACCCAGGATAAGCCTGGGGGTTGTAGCTACAAGAGGTCCTACAACCTCACTTGATCTGCACTCTCAATTCCTCCTTGCAAAGAATTCCTGTAACTATGGTGTACACAAAGTTGAAACCCTTGACGTCTTCCAGGTCCATAGTGACAACCCCATGCTTCAAGAAAGCCACTCTCTCAATAAAGTAACCTACTTGGCTTATCCCTTCCTTTTTGTGGAAACACCTACAAATTGTTGATAGACACTGGGCCAACCACACTATGGTGGACCAGGTGCTTGCTGATTCACAGCAACTAGACTGTGTACCCAGAAGATTCAAGGCAGTACAAGTAGCTGACTCCCACAGAATGGCAATTACCCACAAGGCAGTTCCCTTCTCTGTGAGAATGGGAAACATCCAGGTTAATCTCTCTGGGCTAATCATGGCTGGGCTCAGCCACAATGTAATTGCTGGCCTTGACTGTCTTTGTCACAATTGTCCCTACATTGACTGGGATACGTCCGTTATCACCCTCAATAGAAATGGGGTGGGCTTTCAGATCTATTCTGTTTAAATGAGCAAGCTTCTTCACAATACTGTGTTTGTCAGAATAACAGAAACAGGCTTGTACAATTTCAAGGGGGAAAACTAGACTTCAATCAATAATCAGTCAAAGTTATCTGCGCTGAATCACCTGCGGCCCCTCTCTTGACCACTTTATCTTCACCAGTGCTTGCCACACTCCTCAAGGAATATAAGGACGTGTTCAGTGAGACACTCAAACAACTACCTCCACCCCCCCGGGAGATTCAGCACGCTGTACAACTCTAAGGGCCATGACCTAAAGCACTCCGCTTATACCGTCTCACACCAAAAGAAGATGAGACCCTCTGCCAGCACCTTGTGGACGCGCTTGATAAGGGCTTCATTTGCCCCTTGCTCTTCCCATACGGGATGGCTGTCTTCTTTGTAGCCAAGAAGGATGGGTCCCTTTGCCTGGTCACAGATTACCGCGCCCTAAATGAGGTGACAGTTAAAAATAAGTACCCCCTGCCATCAATTGACAACCTGTTTGACACACTTGCGGGTGTGAAGGTCTTAAGCAAGATTGATCTCACTGCAGGGTACAACCAGGTCCGCATTGCGCCAGGAGATGAGGCAAAAACTGCCTTCTGCACATACTACAGGTTGTTTGAGTGTTGGGTCATGAACTTTGGAATGACCAACACTCCTTCCACCTTTGCCATGTTGATGAACAAAGCATTTGAGAAATTGATTGGAAAGTGTGTTTTTTTGTACCTTGACAACATTATTGTCTTCAGTCAAGATCAAACCACACATCTCTAACACCTCTGTGCTGTCCTTGACACCCTTCAGAAACCCCAGCTAAAAGCTAAACCCTCCAAATGCAAGTTTCTTAAGTTGGATCTGCTGTTCCTTGGGCACATCATCTCTATTCAAGGGATGAAGCCTGACCCTGCCATGAACAAGGCAATCATCAGTATGCATCTCCCACTGATGTTGGTCAGATTTGTACCTTCTTGGGCATGATTACCTACATGTGCAAGCTCATCCCCAACTGCAGAGAGCTGATTGCACCTCTCACCAAGATTTTAAATACCAAACAGTGATTTTACTGGACCCCTTCCAGAGATCAAGCCTTTTAGACGTTGAAGCAGAGACCTAAAACTGCACCTGTATTGCAGTTCCCCAATTGGAACTGCCAGTACAAAATTGAGAATGACGCCTGTGACAAGGCTATAGGGGATGTACTATGGGTAGAAACTGACAAAGCCGTCTTCCTCCCTGTGGCATACAAGTCCAGGAGGCTCACTGACTCAGAGTAATGTTACCCTATACACAATAAAAAAATTGCGGCAATTGTGCACTACGTTGAGAAATGGTGCTGTTATCTGGAAGGGGCAACCTTTCCACCCCGCGTCCTGACAGATCACAAGTCACTTCAGTACTTCTACACGCAGTCCCACTTGATACACTGCCAAGCAGACTGGGTCAAGTGTCTATCCCCCTATCATTTGTGCATTGAGTACAAGCCTGGGAAGGAACTTGTCACAGCTGACGCCCTCTCACAACTCTATGTAGAGTCCATCACTGGGGATGATGGCTTGGATACAGACTGGCCAATGCTTTACCTCTGTTCTGAGGCAACTGGTTACAAAGGCCTTAACTCAGTAACCATCTCCAAGCTGAAGGACAACAAAAGTCAGTTCACCACTAATGCTGGCAATGTCTGCTGCCGGGCAGAGATAGGTGAGAAGACACCTTACATTCCCACCACACAATGAGGCAAAAAATTACTGCATTACCACTGCACCTTGGGTCACATTAGAGGATGCAACCTCTTTGAGATCATGAAACAAAAGGTTTGGTGGCCACACATGCGCCAATATATCTTGGATCTCCTCAAAATGTGTGTGCTGTGCAAAAAGAATACGTCCAAACCTGCACTCCCAAGTCTGCCCTGCCCATCAAGGCCATTGAACCCTTCAAACAGTGGGCCCTTGATGTGGTTGGGCCCCTCCCTGAAGACAGACTGGGAAAGAAATACATCATAACTGTCATTGACTACTTCACTTGCTGGCCAGTGGCCTAGGCAACAACTAACCAAACCGCCACCACCATTACCTGCTTCATTGGCAAGGAAATTGTGGCCTGCTTTGGGCGGCCCAAACGTCTCATCACAGATGGTGGCCCTGAGCTTGTTGGACAGGTCATGAAGGCATACTGCGCCAAGAATGCCCTCCAACAGATAGTTACCACCCATTATCATCCGCAAGCCAATGGATGTGTATAAAGGTTAAATGGCTTCCTGGTCCAGCTGATTACCAAGCTCTCACAGGAGCACCCCAATACTGCGTGGACTGAACACTTGCCCACCGCTCTACTTATTTTACAAGAAAGAATCAACAGAGGCACTGGGTTCAGCTCCAGCGCCTTGGCCTTTGGGACCCTGACAGGAGTCAAACAGGGGAAGTTACAGTCTACAGCTCCTGGGAAACCCCCTGTTGACAACTCTATCCCTAAACCAATGGCGTGCCAAAGCCCAAGAAACTGAGAACAAACTAATTGAAGGAGGGACAAAGCACCTTGAAGCCAGATACTCTGTAGGTGACCCCATCTACACCCTCAACCCCAATTTGGCTAAGTTGGAACCCAACCACCTAGGGCCCTTCAAGATATCTGCAGTCTACAACAATCACACTTATCAGCTTGAAGATGCCCAAGGGAACACCAAGACGCTCCACCGCAATTGCTTGCGCCCCTGCTGTGCCATCCCCACACAAAGGTTGTTTGTGCTGACCTTCCCAGATCTTCTGCAGACTCCAATCCTGGTGTCTGACAATAAGCAGGGGGCAAGGAGTGGTGTTGTAACCAAGTCTCCAGAATTGCCTGCCAACATATCTTACAATACACAGGGGGCGCTCAATGAGTTGCCCCTTGACGTATCTAACAACATGAACCAATCTGATGGCACATTGAATTGCGGGCACTTTCTCCTAATTAGGAGTGCTACCAATTCAACCTGTTGATCCCTGCATAAGTTATTCCTCAGCTCTAATCCTTACATGGAACAAGCCACCATGCCACCCCCTTGTGTTTGTATGGCTTTCCCCATATAGTATATTAATCACATTATCCTACAATAAATGATACCTTATTCTTATTACTCCTGTCCTTTATATTGGATTGTTGTCTTCCCCAATTCCAAATACTGAATCCTCATTGGTTCAGTTGCAACAACCACACTTGACTGGCCCCCATTACTGTACAAGTACTAGAGCCAGTGTTGGAGTCTGAGAATGACGTCTTGGCCACTCCTGAAGCCTCTGGGGCTGCTCAGGACAGAGAAGGCAAAATTGAAGCGCAACAAGAGAAGAATTGTTGACATGCCTCTGAGGCTAGATTTGCTGCCTCTACCCTTAGCTTTTTCTGTCTCACCTGCTCTTCAGTGAGGATCACACTTGCCCCCCTCCTACATGGCTCCAACAACTTCAATCCTGTCAACTTACCCAAGTTTGACTGCAAGAGTAATGTGGCCATGTTCTTACGCCTATACCAGAACTCCATGTATGGTGCTGACAATGCTATGAGGGATTCCACAATCATCAACTGTCTGAATGCCAAAACTCAAACCATTATCTTTCTGTGCCTCCCTGAGAATGGCTGAACTTTTGCCAACGTCTTCAGGGCCCTGAAGGAAGAATTTGGTAGCCAAGAAGCCCTTCTTGGTTAAAAGATGGACTTTGCTGACACCAAGCTAAAGGTGGGAGAAACCCTGGAAGACTTCACTTCCAGGCTCTACCTTGAAGCCCAAACCCTGTTGTCCATGAGTGCTGTGCAGTTTGTGATGTGTAGTCAGCACTCCTCAATGCTGTACGTGTCAACTGGGAACTATCTCTAGCTCTTAAGTTGGGTATTTACAATGCTCACACTGTGCCAGACCTGATTTGCCTCCTATACACCTACAAGGAAGAGTTCAAAGTCCCTCTCCCTAAAGGCCGCCCCTGCCAGCAAGCTGAGTACAGACCCTGTGTGGCGGTGGAGATTCCTAAGCCTTCTGACAATGTTGGGGCTGCTTCAGCCAACAATTATCCCTGTACTTGCTTCAAATGTGGCATGGCTGGCCACTTCTCTTGGGAGTGTAAGAATCCCTGTCAAAGGTTCACTATGTAGGTATGGAGGACGCTGAGGAGGACTATGCCAAGGACACTGATGTGGAGGAAGACAATGAGGACCAGTCAAAAAAACTACTAAGCAGCCAGGACAAGGAGAAATCCTTGGCTGCCTTTGTAATTTTGACACCCTCATCTCTCCCCATACTTCTGCCCCCTGAAAAACCTGCTCAGAGGCCTGCTGCTTTACCATCCTCTGAGTTAAACCCTAAGGATGAACCATCTCTGATTGACTTCAATTCCCAACCAACTCACAAGGATACTGAATCTGAAGGAGTTCCAGAGGACCTCATACATTGAGTCCTCACTTTTAACACTCAAACCCATTGGACTACACTTTTCCCAGAGGTAGTTATCACACAAATAGCTCAGAGAACAGTATCCTTGCCTTATGCTGAACAACTTGCTCAACCAGGTATGGAATTCACCCATGAGGAAGACAGCTCTGAACAACTGGCCAAGTTGCTGCCTAACGTACATGTCTCAGCACCTCTGGAATCCCTCAAGGAAGCAAGCCCAGCTGTAGGAGCTGTCATGGCTACTTTTCTGGAGAAGTTCAAAGGACTGAGCGTGCACCAGGTCTCCAAGATTGTGGAGATCAGAGAAAACCGCCAGAATTGTACTTATATCAACCTGGTGATAAACAAACCCCACGTCTGAGCCATACTTAATACAGGTGCTCCAGGGAACATCATCTCTTCCCACCTGGTCAAAAAGCCAAAGTTAGCCCCTGAATTGGCTTACCACAAGGAGTTCGGCACATCTGGGCCCCAGACCACTAGAGCAAAAGGGGCCTACTCTTCCCTTCCTCTTTACTTTGGGAAAATAATAATCAAAGCCCCTGCCATAGTTCTGTAGAACAATATCTATGAAATTCTTATTGGGACTAGCTTCATGGTTTAATATGGCACCTTGAATAATCATGGAGACCATACATTTGGGATCTTAGGCCACTCCATCCCCATGTTCTACCATGGCAACCGCCCCTCTGACCTGCCCTTATGTTGTCTGCACTACATCAATCTGGAATACACAGATAGAGAACTGTCAGTTGCCTATACACTGCAGAGTAAGAAGGCTAAGGTTCTACCTCTCTCAGTTGGGGAAGCCAAGGGAATCCCAGTCTAAACCTCCTTTAATGTGACTATACAACCTGGCTCTCAGGTGATTCACAATACAGGCCTGTTGCTGGCTCTACTGGCTAGCACTCATGGAGAAATCTTTGGCATCCCTAATGCCTTCAGACTAGAACCATGGGTTGCACCAGGAATCCTCATGCCAAGCAAGAAGGAAGTGCTCATATCTCTTGGCCAACATGAGTCATAAAGTAATGGTTGTCTCTAAACACCAACTTCTGGCTTATATACGGCTAGAAGAGCATGACAACTTGCAGGAGACCACCACCTTTGCAGACTTCTCTGAGTTGGGTCTACCTTGCGAACAACCCCTAGTACTATTAGTCGTAAACTGTGACTCTCTGTATGGTCTCTCTGAGGTACAAAAGGATCAAACCATGGATCTCTTTGCTCAGTATAAGGATATGTTTTCCAAGGATGACTACAACCTAGGCAAGGCTTTAGATGTTGCCCATCACATTGACACCCAAGGCAGTCCACCCATCTGCTCCAGACCTGTATGGCGTAGTCAAGCCAATCACACTGTAGCCAATGAGGAGCTTCAGAAACTATTAGGGTCTAGCTTACTGGTCCCAGTAAAATTCCTTGGTCTTCCCCTCTCCTGATTGTCAAAAAGAAGGATGGCAGCAACCAATTTGTGATCAACTACCGCCGTCTGAATGCTTTTATCAAGAAGGATTCATATCCCCTCCCTCGCATTGACAATACCTTGGGTTGCCTGGGTGGGGACAAGTTCTTCAGTTCAATGTATCTTATCAGTGGGTACTGTCATATCAATATACCCCCAATGACCAAGAGAAATGTGCAATTATCACTGATCAAGGGCTATTCCAACCCACAAGGATGCCCCAAGGCCTGTCCAATGCCCTGGCTACCTTCCAAAGGGCTATGAACACAGTGATAGGTGACCTCAAACTCACCAGTGTCCTATTCTATCTGGATGACATTAATGTGTTTTCCCAAACCTTTAATGGTCACTTGCAACACTTGGAGAAGTCTTCCAGTGGTTACTTGCTGCTAATCTTAAGCTCAAGCCACGCAAGTGCAACTTCTTCAATGAGCATCTTGAGTTCTTGGGGTTCATCATTAGCCAAGATGGACTCTGCCCTGTACCTCTGAAGGTGGAAGCCATTGAGAAAACACATATCCTGGCCAATAAGCAGGATGTGCAGGTATTCCTGGGGATGATTGGGTACTACCGTTGATTCATTCCCAACTTTGCATCCCTGGGCAACCCTCTCTTTCAGCTGCTCTGGGCTGATAAGGAATTCTTCTGGAGTCCAGCGTGCCAATATGCTTTTAATTCTCTCAAGGGTACACTGACTGCAGCACCTGTACTAGCCTACCCTGACTTTTCCAAGCCATTTGTGGTTCATACAGATGCTAGCCTGACTACTATTGGGGGTGTTCTCTCCCAATTGGACTCTGAAGGACTCAGAAATCCTGTTGGATACTGCTTGAGCATGCTCAATGTTCATGAGAAGAACTACACTGTCACCAGATGTGAGTGTCTGGCTATAATATACTCCTACCAGCAGTTCAGAGTGTATCTACATGGGGTACACTTCACAGTAGTAACAGACCATGCCTACCTGAAATGGCTGAAGACCCTCAAGGATCCTGAAGGGCATCTGGCACCTTGGGCCAGTAAACTCCAGGCCTACAGCTACAAAATCATTAATCAAGCTGGAGCTGTCCACCATAATGCTGACTGTCTCTCCTGCCTTCCTACTGTTGTCTTAGTATTCTCCATGGCTAACATTCTCTATGACAAGCTTATGAAGGATCCTTATTTGTGGGGGGAGGAGCCAGTAGAGATACAGAGGGCTCTCAAGAAGTTGGCTGTTGACACCAAGGTCTCTAAGGGATAACTCCTGAAGTTTTTTGGAGACTCTTGACTACTGTACATACGCCCATCTCTACACATGGAATCAGTGGTGGCTGCTCACAAAACTACTGGTCATGGTGGCATACAAAAGACACTAGCACTGCTTCTAGGAAGGAATGCACACTGATGTAGTAGATATGCTAGCCACCTGTCATGACTGCAACATTGAGACACCTAAGGTGGTCAAGTTCCAACACAGACTTGTACACCCTGGTTTTGCCTTCCACACAGTAGCCATTGACGTAGTGGGGCCCTTGCCAGTTACTAACAGCCACCACAAGTTCATCATTGTGGCTGTTGACCATCTGACTAAATGGGTAGAGGTCAAGGCAATTCCCAACCAATCTGCACTGGTGACAGCCACATTCATCCTGGAGAACATTATATACAAACATGACTTCCCCCAGATCCTGCTGACAGACAATGGTACCAATTTCACCAGTCACATCATCCCCTGCCTTAACTAACTGATGGGAATCCGCAGGACGCTATCCACTCTTTATCACCTACAGACTAACAGAATGGTAGAGCCCACTAATGGAAGCCTGGTCCAGATACTCCAGAAGCTAAGTCACCAACATGAGACTGAATGGGATATCTTCCTGCCTTTGGCCACCTTTGCATATAACATTGGATATCATTGTACCACTGGCAAGCCACCCTTCCAACTGCTCTACAACTGGCAACCAGGTCTTCCCCCTTTACTATATTCCTTAGTAAATCCTAGCCTGGCTGTGTCCTCAGAGGCCTACCTTAACAAGCTTGTTCAAACCCTTATTTACTTGCAATCTGAAGCCTACACCATAAACTTAAACCATAAGTTGCAAGACCTAGAACAAGCTGCATCCAAACACCCCACTCTATCCACTTACCTGGTAAAGTAGTTTTAAAAGCTATGGCAACAACCAAAAATACTTCAGATTTAAACAAAATGATTTCAGATTTAAACAAAATGCATCTCTCAGGTTAAAATATACACTCTGTTAACAGGGTTATTGGTGTTAATGGGTGAAATGAGTCAACACAGCAACAAAGGGCTCATGCGCAAAGCAAAACTATTCAAAATAAAATTCAAAATACAATCCAAAATACATTGATTCACAAAAAAATAGTGTGAGTTGACTTTTGGTGTACATATGTTTACTATGTGAATTGGTGAAAAAATACACCCAAGCAAGGTGAGTCAAAACTCAATCCAAAAACAAAACACAATAGCAACTCACTATGTAAACAAAATCACTCACTCAGTGTGTGCAATGGATTGTAATCAAGAATGATACCAAGTTATCTAAAATAAGACATGAGATCTGAAACATAAATTTTAAAAATATTGTGTTGGGTGCTTAATTTGGCGTAGAATCTGGGAAAATGGGTGAAAATCATTTTGGGTATTCTAAAATGGGCGTTGTAAACCAGAAACAACTAATTAAGAAATAAAAAATCTATAATTGGGATATTGGGTTGGAAAAACTCTAATTAAATATCCATATTCAGATAAAAGCAAAAAAAATTATGGAGTAACTTAATTAAAATTTATTAAGTATTTTATTAAATTCTCAAAATGGAAGGAACACAACAACAGAGTACCAATGCACACATTGTACGCCGCGGTTGCGGTTGCCCCTGCGGGTCAAAGAACAGGGTTAGTGAAACCCAAGTGCCTAATCAGGAAGGAGACGGGAGAGGAGAGTTCCATAGTGATGCTGCACTGACACAGCTGGTTCAAGAAGCACAAGCTGCTAGGGTGAAGATCATCAACCCTTGGGTCCCCAAGCTGACCTGGAAGCCCACCAAGGTCACCACTACAAAGAAAGTTAGAAACAAGGAGGTAGAACTTACTTTGTATGTGTTTGACGTTGTGTACCAGCAAGAGTTGGTCCCATCAGCCATGCTGGAGAAGGTGAAGCCTGTACTTAATACTAGCTATAAGCCCTACATCAGTGATGTTTATTAGGAAGAGGACAAGGATCCTGAGTTCTTCAGAACTGATGAGGGACATTTGGTGCTAAAGAAAGTTGCAGCCTTCTACAACAAGGTACCCATGCCTTGCAAGCCAGTCCTTGAGCAGGATCCCAATTCAACTACTCTCGCTTAGCCCGCCCAGAAGCGCATCCCCAACAATAAACACATCATCCTGCTTAAGCTAAGGCGTGAATTGGGCAATTACAAGGCGGCTGCAGCCCTTGTTGGAGTGGATCACAAGTACGCCTCCAAGACCTTCAACAAGTTCATTAACACTGGCCAAGTCCTTGCAGCAGAGAAATCTATGCATTTTTCCACCATGCTCACCAAGGAGCACAAATGGGTAATCTGCCAGTGGATCACCCGGGACTGCCATCTTGAATTGGCAAATATACAGGTGATGGTCAAGTTCACTTTTGGGATTGAGGCCTCAATTTCCTTTTACTACCATCTGCTGAAGGGGATGCGCTTTTCCTGGAAAAAGCTTGGGGTATCTCCATACAATCAGAATAGCCCAACCAACATTGAGACCCAGAAAAACTACGCAGAGGCGTACACTTCCCTCAAAGCCAAGGGGATGGTCAAATTTTACTATATTGACAAATCAGCATTTGCCTTGTCTATGCACAATGCATATGGCTATGTCCCCAAAGGCTCAAATGACGGGATGACTTGGTGTGCTGCAGTCCGCGCCACAGCCTATTCAATGGTGGCTCTCCTCAGTCCAAAGGGGGTTGAGCTATACCAAATGATATTAGGTTTGCATAACAGCAGGACCTTTCTATCATTCCTCCAATTGGTTCAGGAGCACCTGAGGCGCACAAGCCTGGGCTTCACCAACGTCATTGTGTTGGACAATGTTGGTCTCCACAAAGTGGTTGACATTCTCAATGAATTCCCAATGATCAACACCAGCATTGCTGTGGGCCCCCAGCAATTGGCCACAGAAAATTTGTGTCTTCTCTTCCTCCCAGCCTATTTGCCCTTCCTAAATCCCATTGAGGAAGTCTTTGGGTGGCTCAAGCAAGTTGTCAAGCTAAGAACCCCAACTGGGATCAAAGCCCTACTTAATTTGCTGCAGGCCAGGATCCACACCCTCTCAGCTGAGACCATGGCCAAATTCTATGGCCACACTGATTTGTTCATCCCTGCTTGCCTTGCCAAACAGCCAATCAATTAAAGGCTTAGCTTGTCCAACTATTTTATATTCTCTAATTTACAGTTCAAGATTTATTAATTATCATTTTATATTTAGATGTTTCCAAGCCTGCAATCACATTCAGCAGGACCATCAATGAAGGTTAGTAATTTATTTATTTATAATTTTTTTATTGTGTCATCTAAGGGTATCCCAAATGCTTGATACTGGATTACGCAAACGCATTAATATCCCTTTTGGCAAATAAATATAAAAATTGAATTAAAAAAGTTAAATGTAACATGTACAAATTAGAAATAGATTTTATTGAAATATATTATTATGCTTTTATTAAGATCTTCTCTGGGATATATTTTGCAAATTGTGTTTGCTAAAATAAGAATTAGAAATTTTTATTATAATAAGAATAATATGAATTGTAATGAAATTTACTAGAAGAGAAATTTTATTAAGAGTGCCTATAGTGAGTTCTTCTGTATGTACCCACCCTGCAATGGAGGTGGCGCACAACCTCCACTGCCCCACCATGGACAGTGAATACACCCTTATTAAAATATTCACAGCGGCTAGTTAAAGGGAGTATGGTCAGGCAGGAGTTCAGGAGCAGTTTTTTAGGTGGGGCTGCAAACCTGTAAATTCCAGCCAGGACCAGGGGATCCTGGGTGACATGGTCTACCAAGTTGTATCCAGGTTGGACCTTCTTCCCATCCAAGGTGAGCCAGGCCTTGTCAATTCCTAGGAGGACCCTGTCAAGATCCTCCACGCTGGCGCCCATTCCGAAGTAAAAGAGATACCCCAGGTAAACCACCAGATGAAGCCTTTGCCCAGCAAAGGCTTCTGTAAACTTGCACAATTTATTGAAAACTGCACTGAACTTTTTTTTCATGCTTGGTCTTTGTGAAGGTCAGCTTCATGGCTGCAGAGACCCCTGTCTTATTGGCACTCCATGCCAGCCCAAAGTCCGCCAAGAAGATTTTGGTTTTCTTCACAGCTGTTGCATCTGCAACAGCCAATTTTCCCACTGCGCGCCCAAAGTTGTCCAGCAGGTAAGAGAGTGTGTGCTCCAAGGGGTAGCAGAAGCAAGCAGCCTCATGGGCCAGCCCCATCTCTGGTACATTCTTGAATGGGAGTGTTGCCAGGACGTCCTAAACAAGCTCAATGGAGTTTACACAGTAAACTCCATTGAGGACCACCAGGTCAATGCATACCAATTGGGCATCCTTGTAGGCAGTAACTGCCCACTTGGATGCCCCCTTGGCATGTGTAAGTTCAGCCAATGCCTCCTGTAACATCAGAAAGGACCTGTGGACCCTGTCTTTGAGCTCCTACAAGACAGGGAGAACAGATATAGATGTTTTACCATGTGCTCAGCAAAATTTGAATAGAAGGTGGACGGGACAAAAGGAACCAGGACTCGGTGGAGTTCACCATCAATGTTCTCTAAAAAAAAGATAAGAATTTTGAAGTTGTTATTAATTTAATTTTTTAGGTTACCTTTGCATGTTTCCTCTTTGCCTGCAGCCTCAGCCAGCTTGGCCATTCTTGGCACAAGTAATTGTGCTGGCAATTCAGTGTCCACAGTTCTTGTGCGCTTTGCAGGTTTGAGATGTTCATACATCTCAGGGTTGTCAACCCAGATGAACGGCGCAGAGAGGGGAAAGGACTTTAATTGAAGGCCTTCCATGACATGCTTATGGACATTTAAAAGCCATTCAATTGTTGTTTTGGGGGTGTCTGGCATCTTGGCCATGAGTGCCTTGGCAGACACCTTTTCAATTTTATCCCCTGTAAAAATGGCAGCCTTGACTTTTGCCCTGACCTTGCGGTCAATGTCTTTAATTTTGGCAATTGCCAAGTCAGGATCCTTCAAAAGCTTCTCTAATTCTCTCATTGATTTTTTACTGTCAGAAAACCAGGCATAGGTAGAGGCATTGGGTGGCTTGGGATGGGGTTGGGCCAAGCCGGCGGGTAAAGCCCACCATAGAATGGGTGCTAACTTGATAATGTAAGATATAGATAGCCCAAGTAAGGACCAGGATCCTGAGGTAAGGATCATGGAATCCAACATTCCTTTCAAGGTGATATAGAGTACTCTAAACAGTTGAGTGAACGTGGTCTCTGCAGCGGTGTAGGTCTCCATTGGACGGTCAGGTTGTGGGGTTAAGGGCGGAGTCATGGGAAAAAAGTAGGCAGGCAGATAATTGTACTTGTCTTTGAACAATCTTGGTGGCTTTTTGTACCACTTTCCTTCACGTCATATGTATTCAGTTTCTCTAGTCCTGGCCAAGGGGTCAGCAATGAGGATGGTCTCCAAGTTGTACTCTGCGTAGGCCGGGTTGGGCAGGTATTTGGTAAAATGCACAGGTCCAAAGGGGGCTCCTGGGGGACGGTCTAGTGCCTGGGTAGGATCAGCAGGTTGGTCTCCAGAGGGGGCGGATTCCTGATGGTCTACTTGAATGGAGTTAAGATAGAAGATCACTAATACTAGGTAAGGTGAGTTTTGTTTGAACCAAAGGTTCATAAAACTTTATTATCAAAAATGACAATGTGGTCATCACCATACTGCTGGGGTTTTTATACCATGGGACTTTGCTTCTTCAATTTTTGCAGGGTTCAGGTTTGCAGACAAGGAACTGGCGGGGCATGGATCTTGGCTTAGAGTCTTGAGGGCAGCAGATCCAGGTTGTGCCTGCTCTGGCAAATAGAAGTGACAATGCTTTGTTCCGCCACCACTGTTCACTATGTCACCTGGGTAGTTCAATTGTACTACCCCTTCTTGACAGAAGGCTGGCAGTTGCTGGTGGTCATTGGCAGAGTTAAAAATAGGTTTTGTTTTAACCTCCTTAAGGCAAGCTGCAACCTCTGCATAGGTTCAGATCTTTGGTGGCTTAAGGTTGGCATCAATCTGGTGACCATTTGGGGAATTGTCCTTGGAAGACTGGCAGGCCTTGGAGTAACTTGTCAACTCAGGTTTACAATTTAG
Source organism: Entomophthora muscae (assembly GCA_014839935.2). Classification (NCBI taxonomy): domain Eukaryota; kingdom Fungi; phylum Entomophthoromycota; class Entomophthoromycetes; order Entomophthorales; family Entomophthoraceae; genus Entomophthora; species Entomophthora muscae. The sequence goes on along the minus strand of QTSX02000813.1, from coordinate 248,973 downwards.
CAAGTGGGTGGGTTCCTGTCCACTTTGTGTGAATTGAGTAGTCTTTGGAGGGTCAGGGTTTGATTCCAGGGTTTCTTATGTTGATTTTGAAACTCCAGTATTGGCTCTTGGCAGGTTGGCAGTAGGTCCTTCCCTGACCTCTGTTAGCCAGGTTACATCTACTTTGTAGTTATGGGTCTTCATTGGCACCAGTTCAGCAGCATACTGGCAACTATTCAGGGAATCCTCCGTAGTAGGCTGGCAGGTTGCGGAGTAATTTAACAATTTGAGCCTGTGAATTAATGTATTGGCAGGTCCTGGACTGTCTTGGAGGGTTCAATCCGCTTTCAGGGAACTGGGGTTCTTTTCTTGGGTTTTCAATACAAGTATTGAAATGTCATTCATGACATTTACTAACCTTTTCATATGTTTTTATAGCATTTGCCCCAATAAATTCTAGATTATTTTGATACTGTTGCCTCTTTTTTTATTCTTTTTTTTCCATTTACTACATTATCCCATCTTTTTACCCATTATGTATATGTTTTACACTCATCTCAATATGTGTTATTTGCTTTGTGTTGGCATTTTTTCCTTAATTACCATATTATTTTTGGTGCTTTGCACAGCCCCTTGTAAAAATATTAACTACAATTTGGTGATCAGCTAAATTTGAATTAGAAAATTATAGGTTAACTGTTTTTAGATAAAATTGTTACTGATCCAAATTTAGCTGATCACCAAATTGTTGTTAATTTTTTCACAGGGGGCTATGGTTGGGTACTAAAAATAACTGTGTTCTGGATCTAGATACATGGCATAGTAAATATATGATTTTATAAAATAAGCTGAACATAAAGAATAAACTCAACTATAAACAAAGAGAACATGAACAATTGAAATTCAAAATAAAGATAATATAAATAGAAAATGTTTGGCAACAGGGGGTTTATGGGGTGGGGAAGAGTGATGCCTAGTAGGTAGAATAGCGCAGGAAGGAAGAAATTGAGGAAGTGCCGGCCTGGGGGGTCTTGGAATGGGTGGGTGGGGCTGGACGGTGGGGGTGATGGTAGCGGGGGTAGGGGTAGGAGGATTGTGTGTGATGGCTGTCATATAACGCTTGTCATATTCCTTGTCTGTCATTGGTTGGATGGGCTGGTAGGTGGCAGTGGCACAAGGTGGGAGGCGCTTGTCCTTCTGTGATTGGTTGCCCATGTTCACATGGAAGACAATTTGGGCAAACAAGTCAGCCACCATTTGGTGGCCAAAGAGAAAATTGTGGTCAGGACCCCAATATAGAGGTCGCTGAAATCCTGAGGGTGGCGCTCCTGTAGTGTATCTCCAATGTTAAAGAAGACAACATCAGCCAGATGGATGTCTGTGTGGCCAGCTGGATACACAGAGGCCTGGTGCCTGTGTTGCTTGATGACCTCAAGGGCGGTGGAGCTACCCTCTATCTGGTGGCTCAAGAAAACCTGATGCTTTGAATTTGAGCCATCCCAGGAGTCAAGTAATCCACCAAGGATGTGGCTGTACTTGTAGCCATTGTTAAAATCTGGGTTTGTCCAATATTAGACAAAACCCTTGGCTGAAACAGCCAGAAATGCACCAATGAATGTCCCCTTCTTGACCTTCTTCCTTCTATTCTTGGCGGCAGCTTTTCCTTGCTCACCAAAATTTTCAAACACAATTGATAACTTGTAGTAGAAGATAAACATGACGTCATCTGATAGACTAGTCAAGCATTGTGCCAGGGTTGATTTGATGTCTAGATCATACGGGGAATCCTCAGTGCCATCCCATTGGTTGCCGGCAAAATTGGTAAGAACCTGTATGGAAGCCACCTTTCTGTGCATCCAGAGCTGCACCATGCGCTTGGAGACCCATATGTTATGGTGCGCAAGCTGTTTGCAGACCTGGGTTAGAGGTAGCTTGGAGTCCCGCTGGAGGAGGTCAAGCATTATTGGGTATGCCTCATTGATTTGGGACTTGGGGGCCTTCTTTAGCTTCTTGGCTGTCCCAATCAGATTCCCCTTATTCATTAAGTTATTGAATTCCTGCATTATTGTGGCTTGGGTGAATTTCAACTGGGCAGCAATCTGGTCCCATGACAGACCTTGTAGGTTTAGTGCCACAATTTCCTGGAGAATTTGGGCAGTGATGATTTGCTGTTTGGGGCGCTGGGCCACAGAAGCTGAAGCCTGATTGGCTGTAGGGGGGCAGGTTGGCTAGCGGCAGGAAGTTGTTCCAAATCAAGGTTGCCATCCTTATTGATTGGTTGATAGGCAGCTTGTGTGGGGGTGGGTACGGAAGCAGGGGCAGAGCTAGACGCTAAGTGACTCTCAAAAAAGTCAAAGCCATACAAATTGGGGGACAGTAACAGGTCAGCTTCCTTGTTATCCACCTCAAAGGCTTGGGTGTAAACAGGTGCCTCTACGCCCTGAGCCTAACCTCCATTGAAGCTGGTTTAGCTGCTGGCGCTGTTGAAGATGTTGCTGTTGAAAACCATATTGAAAAAAAACCTAGGATAAATCACTAAAAGTAGAAATTTTAAAATTTAATGATTTATTTTTATTGTAATCTCAAGTCCATATTTGGAAGGTTCTCAAAACCATTCCATACAAATCAGGATCCATGAAAATGAATAAAATGCCTCTGTTCCTAAATTGGATATCTGTTGATTGTTGTTAGACTGTTATTTTTCTATTTTAGGCTGCTCATACTACACATCTTGTGTGAGTTCATTTGTTTTGTGCTTGTGGAATCTCGCTTCTAGATTGCTCAAATTTTGTTTCATTTTAGTACTTCTGTCAGTACCTCATATGAATCCTGATTGGATTATAATATACTCCAGACCAGCACTCATCTATTTCACTTGTTGTGTCAGTTCATTTAGTTTGTGGTTTGAACTACACCGCTTGATGTTTGATATAATTTTGTATAATGAGATAGTGAAATTTTCTTTTGTTTGACAGTTCATTTATTAACTGAAATTTTATAAATTAATTGAATCCTGAATCTTGTGTGACTTGGATTTTAGCTCAAATCTGAAATCATTTCTTTAAATCTGAAGTATTTTTGGTTGGTGCCATAGCTTTTAAAACTACTGTAGAAGACTCAGTCTACTTCTTCAGCAATAGAGGGTACAGTTAAAAATCCAAACTTGCCTCCCTTTGGCAAGGCCCAGTTCAAGTTATCCAGAAGACTGTCCCCAACTCCTACACCCTTAAGGAGCCCCATCTGGGCAATTTATCACTAGAGTACACACTCAGTATACTTGTGCTGCTCCTAGTGACAAAGAGTAAGCCCCAATGAGGACAATAACCCAAAAAAACAAAAGCCTAATTAAAAAAGTCCATGGCTTGTTGTCCTGTTTGCAATAGTGATGCACCAAAGTATTAGGAATAAGAATGAAAGAGTAATGTGTTTATTGGAGACTGACAAGACTCTTCCAGTGACGCACCAACTGTTCTACCACCTGAACAGCAGCTAAGAAACACAACTGGCTACTTACAGGTCTGCAAAGCCGATGACCAAGGATTGGGCAACAAACCCCCACCAAACAAGAGATGTTATTGACCCCAATGTCCACAGGAAAGGTGATCCCCAAGAAGATACAGTCCCATAAGAGACTCTCACAAAGGGTGTACTCTACTGGGACCTGACCACCCACCCCATAGAACACAGACAAGGCCCACTCAAGGAAGACCCCATGTTCTCCTCCCGCTTGAAGTTGCAACAATTGGTCCCCCAAAGGACAAGGTTGCCAGCCATCACCATTGGCACCAGATGAGCAGTATCCTCCACTGTGTATGACTTCAATACTTCTTGAAAGACCCACCAAAGACGCTGTTCAAAGTTATCAGAGACTTTCCAAGCAACTTTTTGGGCCTCTGTAGCCCCAGGTGTTGCCCAAGCACAAAGAACTGACTTCACAATATTGGATACTGTCCCCTGTTGGAAGGCTGAGAGCACTTGGCCATTAAATTGGAATTCTCCTAACTGAGTCCCCAAGTATTCTTCTGCAGCTTGCATGGAAAACCGCCAATGAATGCTGTTATCCTTTTGCAAACCAGTCCCTGTCACCTCCCTGGGCTCACTCAAGGCAAGGAACAAGGCAGCAAATAATGGGTCTGTCACCACTAAGACCAGCTTAGGCACCAGTAGATGGTCTAGCTGAGCCCCCAAGTCCAGATAGCTTCTGTCCACATCATTTAGAGCTACCTGCTTCCCAGCTGCCTTCTTCACTTCCACTGGCCTTGTATACTTGCGCCTCTTTGTGATTACCACTTGCACCTTCTTCAAGGCTCTTCTTGGGACTCTTCTGGAGTGACTGTCCACCATAGCTGCCATCTTGAGACACCTAGCCTTTTAAACCTGTTGTCTAATCCAGTGGTGGGAAATGTTGCAAATCCTTAATGGATTAAACAAAGTACTGTCCACTTAGGGTTTAAGCAATATAACAATTGCGCAAGCGTGCAATTGCTTTATTGCAGCACAGTTTAATTATAGCATACCACGTTAAAAACACCTTAAAAACAAGTGTTCAAAGTGCTTAACAAATGTGCATCAGGTGCAGGCTCTACTTCTGAGGTTAAAAATAGAATGACATAGTTATTACCACTTGCCTTCATTAGGCAAGCTGCATGAAACCTGTTGTTCTCTTGCACAGCTCTTTCTACTGCACCATTCCACTCTCCTTCTTTAGGAAAGTCCTTCTGTCTGTGCCTCCTTTCCCCTGGTGTAAATTCCCCCACCTTATACTATATAACTGCAACACTACTAAAATAAATAACCAGTTTTGTCAATATATCTTTTTATTCTTCTGTCTTAACAAAGACTGTCACTATACCATCTACAGGTATAGTATTAAGAGTTAGAATCCTGGCTAACTATTTGTAGAAAATAGCACCCATTATTGCTAAAAATACAACAACAGGCTTTAGGCCTGACCCTGTGACCACAGCCCAAAATCAAGAAAATCAAGTGATCAATTTAGAAGTTCCAATCAATGAGAGAAAACCCAGCTGAGGTGCCATTTTGCTGCTCCTGAACTTGGGCCTTCTGGCCACTTGCCCACATTTTTCCCAATATTTTGAAAAAAAAGCCCTTATGGAAAATACTAAGTTTGGAGGCAGGATGCTATATATGCCTATAGATGCTGCGCTCAAACCTTGTTGCCATTTTTGAATAAAGATTATGTTATTTCAGCTTACCCAGATACTGCCTTATTTTGTATTTGCCATCTATCAAATCAGTACAAGATCTCCTGCCCCTCTGCCTGCAGATTTCTGTCCTCTAGGTGTTCCCTTTGGCCCCGTCTACTTCACAGATTATCCTTTGAAGTCTGAATATAAGGACTACACCATGGAGAAAATACTTGAACTAGATCTTTTGGCTGCATAAAATCTGCAGTTAGATACAATTGTTAAGGCACTGGATATTCTCAACATCCAAATTGTTTAGAGGAAAATTCAACTACCTTCCTGCTTATAACCTCCACATGAAACCGCCTGTGACCCCCAAGCCTATGCTTGCCTCCTCACCTGACCTCCCAGCTGACCACACAGGCAAGCTATTTGGGATTGTGTATATCACCCTCACAGGGGTGATTGACACTATAATCCTGGCCGCCAGCCTGTGGTCCTGGGTGGGGAAGTCCTTCTCCTACCTTTTTAAGTTAGCTCCTCTCTTGTGGTGGACTCTATCTGTAAAAAACCTGTCCTGAATTAACCCAGAAAACAATAGGCTGGCTGCCCAAGACTAGATCCCTGACATTTAGGCTGATCCATTCCATAATGCAACAATACCCCTCAACAGTCTACACTTACAACATGGATCTTTAATGATCATTACAGCCATTGAGCAATGAGTGATCCTGAATTAATCACTCAAAACCTCTTCAGTAATTATTTCATGTATAGCTGACCTATGGCCTTCTAAAGACATGACCTGAAAGTGTGCCTTATTGCAAACAGACATGGCCACAATATATTGACAGACATCAGTGTGATCTGCTAGATTTGAGCAGGTAGGCATCTTTGTTGTATCTACATTTGGCAGAGGATAGTGGCTTGTCAAGTCAGGGGAAATGTCATAATCTCTTGGCTGAAAATTCACCAATAAACTTCTGTCTAATTTTTTAGAGAAAACAAGAGACAAAAAGTCCCTTGTCTTGCCCTAAGGCTGAAATAATGAATGCACAATTGCCCCCCCAATTAAGCAGGCCAATAGAAAGTCAATCTCATACATTGAGAATAAATTATCCCGCACTTATTTTTAGAATCTATATGTGGGGAATCAATTTGAACCACTAGAATAAAAAAATAGATGGATCTGTTGTATCCCTGTTGTCATGGCCCATACCAGAGTCTGGCTGGGCTCCTGCAGGGGAAGCAGGCTGGGCCTGGAAGGCCATGTACATAATAGGTGCAATTCAGACCAGGTAGTTGACTGTGGTAGCTAGGGAACGCCAACTCCCAGTATGGGGCACAGCCTGGTTGGCCAGCCCTAATACTGTGATGTAGACAACCCCCAACTTACTGAAGTCCTGGGCAGGAGGCGTGTTGGGTAGGGGAGAGAAGTAGGAATCTCCTTCATAGCAGGCAAGATGGTCTCTCTAGAACAACCAGGAGGGAAATCCAGATGATGGGAATAATAATACTCCAAGTCAAGAGCACAAGGTGGATTAACTGAGGTAGCAGGAGTATAGCCAGAAGGATATTGATAGGCAAGTTTATATTGAGTTGTGGATTCCTGAATAGATGTGAAGAGAATAAATTAAATTTGAGCAAAAATAGATAATTCCTGCAATAAGATAATGATTTCTGGGCATAAACTTGTTTTATTAAGATTTCAAAAGTGAGGAGGGCTTTTCCTCCTCACTACTTATACTTACTGGTAATTTTGTGGCCTTTAGTGCCACCAGAGATCTGATGGCATCATTCTCAGTTAAACTTACAATTTTGACCAGAACTTGTGCACTTGGGCCCAAAAGTGGATGCTCATTGGTTGGTATAACCTGAACCTTTCTTGAACTGCAGCATGCCAAGGTGCCACAGTTATTTATAGAACCCGCAAGCAATCAAGCACCCAATTGCGCAATTGAACAATGACGCTCCCAATATACCATTTCCTGATAATTAAGAGTCCCAAATTTGATAATAGAATTAAAGCCAGGGATTTGAGGCTTGTGTGCCTCTCAAATCCCAGGCCATTTGTTAGTTAAAATGGGGGTTTTCTTGCTCTAGGAGATACTTGGTAAGGGTTTCCAAGCTATGGGGCTTTTTGCCTCTAGGAAGGCCAACTGATTGTCCAGGGTATTCTGGGGCCTGACACCTGTGATAGCTGATTACACAGGTTGAATATACAACTAAAAACTGCCTAATAATTTTGCAATTGGCCAAGCTATACAACTGAGTGGCCCCAGATGTTAGTGCATTTTCCCAATCCTTAAGCAATTCATTATTAGTCACCCCTGCAAATTATTCCTGGAACATGATAATATAAATAATCTGCAATGTCTTGCCCAATAAGGTGCAAGATTATAAATTAAGCCATGCAAAGTGTTGGGGTTAAGATTTAGCAAGTAAAGGAAGGTAGGTACTGTTTGTAAAAGCACCTTTAAGAGGTCCACTAAACCCTTATAGTTTGACACAAAAGGTGTTATTGAATTTGCTAAACCTAAACAAACTATATAGAGTAATGTGTTAAATAAAGATTTATTAGTAACTAAAGGGATGTTGACATTGGGGTATTCCCTGTGAAAGTATCTTAACATAAAAGTAGATATATTATCCCTCATGTAAAAGAATGGTGACAACAAGCTAATTTGTTGTTGTTGGGCAATTTTCATTCTAATAATCCTAGCTATTGTCGCAACATCTTTTATTACTCCCTCTCAGGGAGTTAACGCCCCAAGTAAATCACCAAGCAGCTCACCAAGTGGTTCACTACCCAGTCAATAAACTGGTGGCACCATTATTTGTTAACCATCTATGATGGGGATCACTCAATCCAGGTCCTAAATGGAACACAACTTGATTAAGCCTCGTGACTCAAGAGGAACATTACACAGATAAGCCCCATGACCTCCATGACGTACATGGATGGCATGTGACTTTTCATGATACTATATAATATCCTATACTCATATCAAATAAAGTATCTGTTGTAAATTATGCAGCCTGGGTGCTGATTTCTATGAATAGTTAGTCTACTACTTCTTTATCTTAATACTATACCTGTTGTGGTATAGTAACAGCCTGGGTAAGGACAGAAGAATATGAGAAGATAATAAGACAAGACTGGTGTTTATTTAGATAGTAGTTCACTTATATAGAGTGAGGCAGGGGAATTGCCACCAGAGGCAGGGAGGCACAGACAGAAGGACTTCCCTAATGAAGGAGAGTGGATTGGCACAGCTAAAAGTCCTGCGCAAGAGAACAACTACGTCCACGCGGCTTTCCTTAAGGAGGTAGATATAAATAACTTTGTTGTTCTATTTATAATCCTGGAAGTGAAGCCTGTGTCTGATGCCCATTTGAAAGGCAAATCAAGCACCCATTTTGAGGCGTTTTAAACGTCTTTATCCCCAGTAGAATCAGGATGCAATAGCGCAATTGTGCAATTGTTCTGTCACTTAATCTCTAAGTGGATAACTTTACATCTAATCCATTCAGGATCTGCAACATTTCCCTTCACTGGATTAGACAACAGGTTTAAAAATGGCTGGTGTCTCAAGGTAACGGCTATGGTGAACAGTCCCTCTAGAAGAGTCACAAGAACAGTCTTGAAGAAGGTGCAAGTGGTAATTCCAAAGAGGCTCAAGCATATCAGGCCAGTGGAGGTGGTGAAGGCAGCAGAGAAGCAAGTAGTCCTGCATGATGTGGATGACAGCTATCTGGACTTGGGGGTTCACCTAGATCAGCTACTGGTGCCTCAGCTGGCCTTAGGGGGGACAGACCCATTGTTTGCTGTGCTGTTCCTAGCTTTGAGTGAGCCCAGGGAGGTGACAGGAACTGGGTTGCAAAAGGGTAACAGTATCCATTGGCAGTTATCCATGTGGGAGGTAGAAGAATACTTGGAGGCTCAGCTGAAGGAATTCTAATTTGAGGGTCAAGGGCTCTCAGTCTTGCAACAGGGGACGGTATCCAACATAGTGAAGTCAGTCCTTTGCCCTTGGGCAACACCTGGGGTTACTGAGGCTCAACCAGTCAATTGGAAAACCTCTGACAACTTTGAGCAATGTCTTTTACAAGCCTTCCAAGAAGTGTTGAAATCATATACAGTGGAGGGGACTGCTCATCTGGTACCAATGGTGATGGCTGGCAACCTTGTTCTTTGAGGAAATAACCGCTGTGATACCAAGCAGGAGGAGAACATGGGGGTCTTCCTTGAGTGGGCCTTATCTGTTTTCTACGGGGTGGGTGGTCAGGTCCCAGTAGAGTATGCCCTTTGTGAGAGTCTTCTGTGGGACTGTATCTTCTTGGGGGTTGCCTTTCCTATGGACATTGGGGTCAATTGTGTGTCTTGCTTGGTGGGGGTTTGTTTCCCAATCCTTGGTCATCAGCTTTGTGGATCTTTAGGCAACCAGTTATGTTTCTTGGCTGTTGTTCAGGTGGTAGAATAGTTGGTGTGGTACTGGAAGAGTCTTGTCAGTGTCAAAACCACAGGCTTGACCTGCCAGCAAGGTTCCAACTAAGCAGGTTTGTGACCTTCAATCCGATTATCCAGTCACTTGAAGCCAGACTAGGAAGTCAACTTGAATTACCAAATTCAACAACATGAACAGATGATGATCCTTTACAGTGGATACCTTGTTTTGGCACGTGACTTGTTATCAGGATCAAGCCACCCCCTTCTTCCATCCAAGTGTGTGATCACCAATCATGTTCCTGTTATCCATTGATTCACATGAACTATATAATCACTATCTCACAATAAAGATTATTATCTAGCTTCTAAATATTTTTCCCTGTGTAACTCTGCTAAAACAGCACAGTTACAACATTGGTAGCACAGGTAGGTTCTCCATCCTACCTTATCTTGAAAAATTCTTCCTGTTGCCCGCACACGCTGCAGCCAACAAATCCTCAACAGAATTATGTCTGGCCTCCCACCCAACTGGACTCCGTACACTCCTGGTACCACAATACCTGATGGTTTCATCTTATACCAAATCATGGTAATCCCGCTACCCGCCTTCAACGCCATGTCTGCACAAGGGTTCTTTCAGGCTCTGCCATCAATGCCGCAACCAGCAGACAAAACCACCATGCCTGCCTATGTAGCTCAAAGACTACAAAGCGCTGCCTTGGAACCTTTTGCCGGGGCCAATAACAACAACGCTGCCGCATGGATCCAGTCCACCCAAAGTAAACTAGCTCAGATGGAATGCCCACAGCAATTTTGGATCACAGAGATTTCCATTTGCCTGACCCATGACGCTGGCACCTGGTGCAACAAGTGGCACAAAGAGCACACTGACAAGAACTGGGACGCCTTCAAACAAGACTTCTTGGCAAGATTTGTACTGAAGGACACCACACTCATGATCATCTGCCAAGTAAAGAATATGACCCAGACTGGCACCGTAAAGGAACTCACCTGCACCTACAAGGAACTCCACCTTTGTGCACCCTCCAACATGGCCTTTGACACCCCAGCCACACACCTCATGTACTACAATGCTCTCAAGCCACACGTGATGAGACATGTAAACCTGGATCAGGTGATCGACCTGCAAAGCCTATACCATGAAGCGGAAAAAGCGGAACAGACATCCAACGCTCTGCACAAGGCACAAGCTGGGAAACAAGAAAGACCCAAGGATTCCCATCCAAGCAGGAGCTCCTCTTGACCACCTCCTGGAGGCAATGGAAGGAACACCAACCACAAGCCCACAGGTTCCAATGGACATGGAAATGAAAACAATGCCCAGTCAAACTGTACCCATTTCTGTGTCACCTCCATGCAAGGCAACCCAGATGAGGGAAAAGCCTGGGGAGAGCACTAAGCAAGCCAAGCTCTTCCCACGCAACTCCTGACTTGCCCAACAATGAATACCAACCCAAGGACTTGGACCAATACCCAATGATCCAAGTGCCCTTGGAAGACCCAGTGCTGTACACCATTGCCAGACATCCCAATAAATTGATGTCATATACTTACTGCTTTTGCAGTTGCACAGGCTCAGCACTCTTGGACTCAGGCGCAGACCAAACCTTAGTCAACAGTAGCTTTATGAATAAGTTCAAACTGGCCACTAATCCTTTGCGGATTAAAAATGTGGTCCTAGCTGATGAACACCACATTGCTGTGACAAAGGAAACTACCCCCTTCTCTGTCATGCTTGAGAATCTCCACTCTACTACTCAAGGTCCAGTCATTGACTTTCCCAAGTTTGACATTGTACTGGGACTAGACTGGTTACAAAAGAGCAACCCTCACATAGACTGGGCAACCTCAGTATTGACCATCAAGCGTGAAGGTGTCAATCACCAGATCTATCCTGACTCTGTGGACCAAATACTATGCAACCACGTCTTTGTGCATATCACAGAGACCCAGGGCAAGAAGAAAGATTTGAAGTCAATTGACTGGGACTCCTGCCAGTACAAGATCATACACTTCAAAGACCACCAGGACACCTCCACGCCTCAGGACCGCAACATTGTGGCCTGCCACCCAGAAATCTTTAAGGAAGCGTTACCTGGGCTGCCTCCTGAGAAGTATATTCAGCATTCTATCCAGCTCAAGGGGGCTTTACCCAAGGCGCGCCCTATCTACAGGCTGACCCCAAATGAAGACAATGCCTTACGCGCCTACCTCAAGGAAACATTGGAAAAAGGACTTATCTGCCCCTCACAGTCTCCCTTTGGGGCTGCTGTATTCTTTGTGGATAAGAAGGATGGTACCTTACGCCTGATCACAGACTACTGCGCCCTAAACAAAGTTACCATTAATAATTGTTATCCACTACCACTGATTGACGACCTCTTCAAAGCCTTGGGAGGAGCCACTGTCTTCTCCAAGATTGATCTAATTGCAGGCTACAATCAGATTTTATCAAGGAGGAAGACATCCCCAAAACGGCCTTCTGAACTAAATACGGCTCCTACAAATGTGTGGTGCTCAACTTTGGTATAACCAATGCCCCATCCACCTTTGTAACCTTCATGAACAAAGTGTTTGCGCCCCACATAGGCAAACACGCCCTAGTATACCTAGACAACATTATTGTATACAGTCCCTTGGTGGAACATCACAAAGACTTGGAAGCAGTCTTTGCAACCTTGACACAACACAAACTGTTGGCCAAGCCTTCCAAGTGCCAGTTCTTCCATGAGCAACTACCCTTCCTGGGACATATAGTCTCAAAGGACAGCACCAAACCCAACAGTCAAAAGATACAGGCCATCTGCAAGATGCACCACCCAAGGATAAGTTGGAACTCCGCACCTTCTTGGGAATAGTGGCCTATGTACAACGCTTCATACCTGAATGTGGCGTCTTGACTTCCCCTTTATCTGCCATAACCGGCGCCAAATCTAAGCTTGTGTGGACCCCCAACGTGACCTCTGTTTTAGATGCCTCAAAGAGAAGCTCACAACAGCTCCCATCCTGCAATACCCCAAACGTGACGGGGAATACCAGATGGGAACTGATGCCTCAGATGCATCCATTGGGGGAGTACTATGAATCAAAAATAGTGACAGTGACTTCCTGCCTGTTGCCTAAAAATTGCGGAAATTGACAGATGGCAAGTGTTGATATCCTATCCACAACAAGGAACTGCTGGCTATTGTGCACTGTCTAGTCAAATGGTGCTGCTACCTAGAATGCCAGGAAGAATTCACAGAATTAACTGATCACAAGTCACTCATCTATTTCAAGACCCAAGAGAATCTGTTGCGCCGCCAAGCGCAGTGGAGGGAACTATTAGAGAGGTTTAACATGCTCATCCAGTACAAACCTGAGGCCAAGCTTACCATGGCGGACGCCCTGTCCTGTCTATATGTCTGTGCTTCAAGTGGAGAGAATGGGCTCAACCCAGACTGGCCTCTCCTGGTGTTACAAAAAAAAGACAAAGGGTCCCCCCCAGGCACAACCAACATAACCAAAGAAACAGTCATTAAGAATGAACATCTCTTTGCTGACGTATATGGGACTCTTCACAGGAAGATGACTGACAGCACAATCATTCCCTACATCCCCACACATCAGCAAGTCAACACTATCCTTTGCTATCACAGAGACCTTGGACATAACAAGAGCAGAAACCTATATGAGTTCCTAAAACATAAAGCCTGGTGGCCAACCTTATACTGCAATGTCCAGGAAGTTCTAGACCAATGTGAGGTGTGCAAAAAGTTTGCCAAAAGTAAAACCCCGCCAAAGTCAGTACTTCCCATCCGCACACAACTACCTTTCAAAGTATGGGCTCTTGACATTGTTGGCCTCATGCCAGGAAAACACAACAACAAGAAATACATCATCATCACCATTGACTTTGCAACAATATGGCCAGTAGCCCAAGCAGTAAAGGCACACACCAGCAATGACATTTGACGTTTTATTGGAAAAGAAATAATCAGCAAGTTTGGAAAGTCAGAACTCCTGATAACCAATGGAGGCAAAGAGTTGACCTCCAAAAACACCAATGTATACCTCACCAAGAATGGTGTCAAACACACTGTAACAACACCATATCACCCACAGGCTAATGGAAAAGTAGAGCGGCTTAATGGCAGCCTTGTGCAAGCCCTAGCCAAACTCACCGCCAGGAGACCTGAAGATTGATATAAGCAGCTACAGACTGCATTACTTGTGTGTCAAACCTGAGTGAACAGATCCACCGGGAAAAGCCCGTTTGAACTGGTATACGGCACACAGCCAAATATCATTCAAGCATTGACAGGACCTAAACTGGAAATTCCAAGTGAAGTTCCCCCCTGCTCAGACCCTCAAGTAATGGAGGCTAATTGTGAGCAAACAGCCAAAGAGGATGAACGTCTCCAAAAGACATTTGTTCCCATCTGCAATAGGCATGAAGTTGGGGACAAAGTATGGGTCATGAATGTTGACAAGAGCAAGTTACAACCTGAAAAAGTGAGGCCAGCAATCATTCTAAAGGTAAAAAACAATAACACTTACCTTGTGCAAGGACTTGACAAACGTAAGCAAGACAAGACCCTACACCATGACCACCTACAACCCTGCAAAGAAAGACAGAAACAACAGGAAACCGCCCTACCCGCTACAGAATAGCATCTAGTTCAATACAGTGCCCGGGCTCCTGACAACCTCCCTGACAACCTGCCCCCAGAGGAGGCCGGCCTTCAGCCAGGGGGTGTTGAAACCGCAGGCTTGACCCGCCAGCAAGGTTCTAACCAAGCGGGTTTGTGACCTGCAATCCAATTATCCGGTCACTTGAAGCCAGACTAGGAAGTCAACTCAAATTACAAAATTCAACAACATGAACAGATGATGATCCTTTACGGTGGATACCTTGTTTTGGCGCTTGACTCATTATCAGGATCAAGCCACCCCCCTTCTTCCATCCAACTGTGTGATCACCAATCATGTTCCTGTTATCCATTGATTCACATGAACTATATAATCACTATCTCACAATAAAGATTATTATCTAGCTTCTAAATATTTTCCTCATGTAACTCTGCTAAAACAGCACAGTTATGACATCAGTCTCCAATAAACACCTTGTTCTTTTATTCTTATTACTCATACTTTGGTGCAACACTATTGCAAACAGGACAACAACTCATGGAATTTTTTAATTAGGCTTTTGTTTTTTTTGGGTTATTGTCCTCATTGGGGCTTACTCTTGGTCACTAGGAGCAGCACGCATATACTGAGTGTGTACTCTAGTGATCAATTGCCCATAATGGGGCTCCTTAAGGGTGTAGGAGTTGGGGCCAGTCTTCTGGATAACTTGAACTGGGCCTTGCCAAAGGGAGGCAAGTTTGGATTTGTGGTTGTACCCTCTATTGCTGAAGAAGTAGATTGAGTCTCCTACCAGGTAAGTGGGTAAGGTAGGGCGTTTGGATGCAGCTTGTTCTAGGTCCTGCAACTTATGGCTTAAGTTTACGGTGTAGGCCGCTGATTGCAAGTGAGTAAGAGTTTGAACCAGCTTGTTGAGGTACACCTCTGGGGACACAGCCAGGCTGGGTTTACCAAGGAATATAGTAAAGGGGAAAGTCCTGGTTGCCGGCCGTAGAGCAGTTGGAAGGGCAGCTTGTCAGTGGCCCAATGTTATATGCAAAGGTGGCCGCAGGAAGGAAGGAATCCCATTCAGTCTCATGTTGGTGACTGAGCTTCCGGAGTATCTGGGCCAGGCTCCCATTAGTGTGCTCTACCATGCCATTTGTCTGTGGGTGATAAGGAGTTGATAGTGTCCCACAAATTCCCATCAGTTGGTTGAGGTGGGGAGTGATATAACTGGTGAAGTTGGTATCATTGTCTGTCAGCAGAATCTGGGGGCAACCATGTTTGTATATGATATTCTCCAGGATGAACATGGCTTTCACCAGTGCAGATTGGTTGGGAATTGCCTTGGCCTCTACCCATTTAGTCAGATGGTCAACAGCCACAATTATGAACTTGTTGCAACTGTTGGTAGCTGGCAGGGGGCACACTACATCAATGGCTACAGTGTGGAAGGCAAACCCAGGGCGTACAAGTCTGTGTTGGAACTTGACAACCTTAGGTCTCTCAATGTTGCAGTCATGACAGTTGGCTAGTGTATCTACTACGTAGTGTGAATTCCTTCCTAGAAGCAGTGCTGCTGTAGCAGAGCTAACGTATTCTGTATGCCATCATGGCCAGTAGTCTTGTGAGCGGCCACCACTGATTCCATGCGTAGGGATGGGTGTATGTAGGGTAGCCAAGAGTCTCCACAAAGCTTCAGGAGTTGTCCCTTACAGGCCTTGGTATCAACATTTAGCTTCTTGAAAGCTCTCTGTATCTCTACCGGCTCCTCCCCCCACAAAGAAGGATCCTCCATAGGCTTGTCATAGAGAATGTCAGCCATGGGGGATAATAAAGCAACAGTGGGAAGGCAGGAGAGATAATCAGCATTCTGGTGGGCAGCTCTGGCTCAATGAATGATTTCATAGTCATAAGCCTGAAGTTTAATGGACCAACGCGCCAGACGTCCTTCAGGGTCCTTGAGGGTCTTCAGCCATTGCAAGGAGGCATGGTCTGTTAAAACTGTGAAATTTACCCCATGGAGATAGACTCTGAATTGTTGATAGGAGTATATCACATCCAGACGCTCTTGTTTGGTGACAGTGTAGTTCCTCTTGTGAACATTAAGCGTACGCAAACAGTATCCAACAGGGTGTTCAAGTCTGTTGGAGTCCAGTTGGGAGAGAACACCCCCAATTGCAGTCAGACTAGCATCTGTATGAACCACAAACAGCTTGGCAAAGTCAGGGTAGGCCAGTACGGGGGCTGCAGTCAGTGTTCCCTTGAGAGTATTGAAGGCAGATTGGCACGCTGGACTCCAGAAGAATTCCTTATCAGCCCGGAGCAGCTGAAAGAGAGGGTTGCCCAGGGATACAAAGTTGGGAATGAATCAACGGTAGTACCCAATCATCCCCAGGAAGACTTTCATGTCCCGCTTATTGGCCGGGATATGTGTTTTCTCAATGGCTTCCACCTTCAAAGGTACAGGGCAGAGTCCATCTTGGCTAATGATGAACCCCAAGAACTCAATGTGCTCCTTGAAGAAGTTGCACTTGCATGGCTTGAGCTTGAGATTGGCTGCAAGTAACCTCTGGAAGACTTCCTCCAAGTGTTGTAGGTGATCATTAAAGGTTTGGGAGAACACATTAATGTCATCCAGGTAGACCAAGACACTGGTGATTTTGAGGTTGCCCATCACTGCATCCATGGCCTGCTGGAAGGTAGCCAGGGCATTGAACAGACCTTGAGGCATCCTTGTGAGTTAGAATAGCACTTGGTCAGTGATAATTGCCCATTTTCCTTGATTGGTAGGGGGTAGATTGATCTGCCAGTACCCACTGATAAGGTCCATGGCGCTGAATAATTTGGTACCACCCAGTTGTTCCAAGGTATTGCCAATGCAAGGGAGGGGATATGAATCCTTCTTGGTAATAGCATTCATTTGACAGTAGTCAATCACTACACGGTTGCTGCCATCCTTCTTTTTGACAATCAGGAGAGGGGAAGCCCAAGGACTTTTACTGGGGACCAGTAAGCCAGATCCCAATAGTTTCTGAAGCTCCTTGTTGGCTACGGCATGATTGGCTTGACTACGCCATATAGGTCTGGAGCAGATAGGTGGACTGCCTTGGGTGTCAATATGATGGGCAACATTTGCAGCCTTGGCCAGGTTGTAGTCATCCTTGGCAAACACATCATTATACTGAGCAAAGAGATCCATGGTTTGATCCTTCTGCTCTTTGTAGAGGCCAGATAGGGAGTTGCGGCTTATGACTAATAGCACCAGTGGTTGCTCACATGGTAGACCCAACTCAGAGAAGTCCGCAAAGGAGGTGGTCTCCTGCAGGTTGTCATGCTCTTCCAGTTGTATATAAGCCAGAAGTTGGTGTTTGGAGACAACCATAGCTTCACAACTCATGTTGGCCAAGAGTATGAGTACCTCTCTCTCACTTGGCATGAGGATGCCTGGTGCAACCCATGGTTCTAGTCTGGAGGCATTAGGGATGCCAAAGATTTCTCAATGAGTGCCAGCTGGTAGAGCCAGCAACAGGCCTGTATTGTGAATCACCTGAGAGCCAGGTGGGGTAGTCACATTACAGGAGGCGTAGACTGGTATACCCTTGGCTTCCCTAATTGAGAGAAGTAGCACCTTGACCTTCTTACTACACAGTGTATAAGCAACTGTAAACTCTCCATTGGTGTACTCCAGATTGATGTAGTGCAGATGTTTGAACACATCTTCCAGGGGTTAAAGGCGTTTGTTATAGATACAAGAGAATACTTTAATGTCATCCAGATAAACCAGGGCACATGAGGGCTTGAGGTTTCCCATCATAGCGTCCATAGCTTGTTGGAAGATTGCTGGGGCATTAGAGAGACCCTGAGGCATCCTGGTAGGTTGGAACAGCCTTTGGTTGGCAAGTATGGCACAATTCTCTGGGTCATCTGGAGGAAGATCAATCTTCCAGTAGCCAGGTATCAGTTCCATGGCCAAGAAGAACTTGGATGTGGGGACCCAGTAGGCAAGATCATCTTGCATTCTCACAGTGCAAGAATCTAATGTTTCTTATTGAGAGGCAAAGTCAACCATAAGAGGGGCATTAGAAGGCTCTGTTGTAAAAGAACAACAAGTGACAGGGTCAGGCACAGGCTTGTCAGGGGGAGAAGAATGGGGGGACAGAAGGGAGGTGAAGCCACAAATCCATCCAATGATATCTCCTTGTCCTGGCTGCTTAGTAGTTTTTTGAGTGATCCTCATTGTACTCCTCAATTCCAGAATCATCAGTGAATTCTTCCTTGCTCTGACTAGCCTGAGGTTTATTTGCTTCAGAACCACCAGGAGTGATGAAGGGATTGCTATCAGGTTCCCAGGAAGACTCCAGGGTACCTGCTGAAGGTGAAATGAAGGAGACATCTTCTTCATTGCTTCTGTGACAGTGGTGGGAGTCAGGAAGAGGCAATGTAGTAAGGATCTTCTGAGAGGGAGAACTATCATCTTTAGCATTCCCATGCAATCCTATTAGAGTATCAGGGGTACTAATTGCTGAGGCATCTTCAAGGTGCTTTCTTAGTTGGTCCTGAAGGGAGTCAAGGAGAGCACGTTGAGCATCCAACTCATCTAGCCACTCTTTCTTTTCCTGAAAGGCCAGAACTAATTCCTCTTCCAGAAACCTCATCAGTCTCTCTTGAGCCTTTATAGTATCCTGAAGAGCAGAGAATCCCATGGTGCAGCTGTTATGGATGTCTTCCGGCTTAGGAGTTTTCTGTTGATGATCATAGAACTCCAGGGCAACATGCTGATTCATCTGGGTGGGTACCAAGGAATAAAGTACATGTTCTATCTTGCTCATCCATAGAGCTATTCCAGAGTGGGAGTGAACAGCTTCTGATATATTTTGAGCAAGGTTTGGGGGGCCAGAGCAGCCAACAATTTGAAGGGTGCCAGAATTAAGGGAGATTCCATCAGGAGAACAACCAGAAGAAGAAGGAGGAGAATATTGACAGCATACTTCCTTCACCAAGGCAGGCTTCAAGGAGCAGGAGACGTGGTTCATGCCAGTTGCTTCAGCCATGGAGTCAGGCTGGATTGGTATCAAGGAGATAAGGGCTTTTTCAACAGAGTTTATCCAGGAGATCATACTTGACTGGGAGCTGGCAATTTCTGAAAGTTGTTGGCAGTTAGGCAACCACTGGCTTAGTCCTGGTTGACCATAGGAAGAGCCATGGAGTCTACCAGATTGAGAGCCAGAAGCAGTGAAGGTTGATCCTGGAGTGGGTTGGGAAGAAGGAGCCGCAGGTATAGGCAAGGACATCTCTCCCTCCACAAAAACAAGGCCATGGGGGTAGGAAGAGAGGAAGCTGTGGTTTGAAGAAGCCATGAGCGCCAATGTTGTAAATTATGCAGCCTGGGTGCTGATTTCTACAAATATTTAGTCTACTACTTCTTTATCTTAATACTATACCTGTTTTGGTATAGTGACAGCCTGGGTAAGGACAGAAGAATATAAGAAGATAATAGGACAAAACTGGTGTTTATTTAGATAGTAGTGCACTTATATAGAGTGAGGCGGGGGAATTGCCACCAGAGGCAGGGAGGCACAGACAGAAGGACTTTCCTAATGGAGGATAGTGGATTGGCATAGCTAAAAGTCCTGTGCAAGAGAACAACCACATCCATGTGGCTTTCCTTAAGGAGGTAGATATAAATAACTTTGTTGTTCTATTTATAATCCTGGAAGTGAAGCCCGTGCCTGATGCCCATTTGAAAAACAAATTGAACACCCATTTTAGAGGCGTTTTAAACGTCTTTATTACTAGTAGAATCAGGATGCAATAGCACAATCATGCAATTTTTCCATTGCTTAATCCCTAAGTGGATAACTTTATGTCTAATCCATTCAGGATCTGCAACAGTATCATTATCTTCTTAATCTTCCCCTTTATTTTGTTTATTATACTTCCCATAAGTATAAACACAGCACTATTAAAACACTAGCAAATTTAAAAATGGAGATCCAACAGAATGTATTTCTCTTTTGACTTTAAAGGTTAATTTTTAAAAGATATGCCATAAAAATATAAGTTTTAAAGTTAAAAAGTTAAAGATTTAGAAGAAAACTTAAAAGGATTGAAGAAAACCCCTGTGACTGTGATTTAGGGAAAAACTACTTAAAATTTCAGCTTGTAGGCTTACTCTTCTATGTGCCTTTATTTATAGATAATAAAAATGGGTCCTGGGGGAGATTGTCAAGAGAAAACAAAGAGTTTTGAGGCAGGTGAAAGTGATAGCCTAGGAGATTACATGGTGTGTTAGAAGGACAGCATTGCAACAGCAGCCCAAAGATCTGCAACTGCAGTTGGTGGGGGAAGCAGTTGTTGTGTAAGCAGCAAGAAAATAAGAAATAACCTATTTAAAATAGGATTGATAAAGAATATTAAAAGTGAAACTGTGCGTGCGCAAAAGCAAAAAGTGAACCTGAGAGCAAAAATTCAGGTAAAATAATCCTGATTTAAAAAAACTAATGAATTTCTACTTCAAAACCAAGTTTGAACTATGAATTAATAGCTATAAAGCCTGCTCTTTGGGGCAGGGCACAACATTGAACATTGGTACATTTTATGAGTATCCATGAATCTAATGCAATCCACATGAATGCCTAGCTCTGGGGGCTGAAGCTGGCAGTTAGGGGAGTAGATTGACTATCATGAAAGAGTTAGAAGTGTCAGATGATTATCATGGCAAGAGAAGCAAGGATGATATTCTTATTTAACTTAAAAAGTTGTATTTGGAGCCTTCACAGGTGGATGTAATATTTATTGATACTTCAAGCCACCCTGGATGAGTTTCACAATAGACTGAAGAACAGTCAAATTGGGTTGATCATAACTTCCTTGGGGGTATATTTTATATAATCCAGGAGTCACTTCTTTCCTGATTCTCATCTGTAGTAAAACTTATCATATTTATTGTGGCAGTAGGGCTGTGACCTAGGCTTTGGAAAGCACATGAGAAATTTGGTCTACAACCTGAGGAAGAGGATCAGAAATATATATTTTTGGAGTACTTGCTCACATTTCTAACAAGGTCACCAGAAATCCAGCCCCGTTGATATCTTTTTTAGTGCACAGCTTACACCTGTGCTTGGTTGATTTTGGCTTGGCTATATCAACAGCTGCACAAGCTACAGTATAGCTTAGGGGTACTGCCAAAACAAGACCTCAATAAGTTGGATGTCCATGATTAAGTTCAGAATTATTATTTTTTAAAGTTGTTTTTTAAGAAATAAAATAAAGTTTCTTTTGGATTTGAGATGGTTCCATTATTTCATGTCTGTAACGGGGCTTAAGTAAGGGAACTATTTTGATCTATTTCTTAAATCCTACTATTAAGAGGCCACAGTACTACCCACAAATCATGCTTTTAGGGCTTTCTATGGCAACAGTGGCAAAATTGACTGTAGGGATGTAAAAGTGAGAATTCAAAAGTGAGAATCTAAAAGTGGCCATGTCAACACTTTTTAAATTTTCAAAATGGCTTTTTATAATAAAGTAATTATTTTTTATTGACTTTTTTAGTTGAGAGAATGAATAAAAAGTATTTTATATGACCATAATAAATTTTAATTTCAGATGAGCTGTTTTAATTTAATTTTAAAATTTTAAAAGTGTTGACATGGCCACTTTTAGATTCTCACTTTTACATCCCTACAGTCGATTTTGCCACTGTTGCCCTTTAAACTAGTTAATCCTACTTTTTATTGCTCCAATTATGCCCATAGGATCAATGTTAATAAATGCAAAAAATTAAAGAAGATTTTATTCTAGAATTTCATCCAAAAAGTTAAGGCCATAGCTTTGATGAAATCATGGGTTGATCCTTGATTTTTTGGCGATACCGCAATTTATGACATCATATACAAAATAAAAGCGTAGTTTTATTCGTAGTTCCTTAATAGGAAGGATGAATCAGGTGGCTTGAACATATTGATAAAAGGAAAGGTGAAGTGGATTTGGCTTTTATCCACGGGGTTGAGTTGAATTAAGATGTTCTGGTGGCAGGGGTAATCAAAATGTATGATGTTTTTGTTTTGAACAATGATAAGCTGGACGTAAATTAAAATAATGTCTTGAAGTTGAGTATTTATCTGATGGTATATACATAAATAAGCAAAAGTTCGTAAACAAGTGTTTATCAGATAGCTGAAGTTGCTTCTGTCTGGCATGGGTTATCAAAGAAGCGTCTTGCTTGGTGATGATGGGTCGATACTAGCTAATCGGAACAGTGGAGTTCTCGTCATCGTGGCAGATGTTCAGAGCTGAAAGATGATTGGTTGTATCGGATTTGAAACAAGGATTTCGAGGACTTGGAAGAAAGCTTGGTAATTTAAGAAGAGGTACTCGGAAAGATGCGGGATTTATCGGGTGTTCAAAGAAAGAAGGATTGCTCATTTATTCCATGGCTTATCAATGGAATCAGCCTTGCTTTTGGTTGAAATGCTTTCCGATGGATTATCGATGGTAGAAATTATTGTGATTAATCTAGAATGAAGTGGGTTTATAGATTGTGATTTATAATATAAGAGCCAGTAATTTAGCTTTACAGTGTGCTTAAAGCCACAATCTTTTGGAAATCTAAAATAATATTTGTTATAATCCTTTAAAAAAATAAGGCAATTTGCAAGCCAATCGAGTTCCAAGGCTATTCAAATCTTGATAGTAGGATCGGATTATCAGTATATATTATTAGTAATAAACCTGGTTATTCCATCGCTCTTGCCTTTTGGAATTTGGATTTTTAGATCCAAAACCAACAAAGGTGGTATCAGCTTGTATGGAGCGGCAAATCCCGTCGCGGATAGAGCTGCTTCGGCACAATTCCGGCTAGCTTCCGTCACATCGCCATCTGATCAAATATTATTTTGTAATGCTTGAAATATGTAGGCTTACCGTTTTGGCTGTAGCGACCCAGAGCCGGGCCAAAGCAGCCCTAGTCATGAGGCTTTAAAATATATACTAGCTACAATCAGATCGTCATATATCACTTTCGGATTGCTATAACTCTTTGATCAGCTGAAGTTTGTATTTCGAGATCTCCCAGGTAAGCTTAAAAGTAACAATACTTTCAGAACCTTTCACAATAATTTATATATATTTGACTCATTATCCAAGTTGCTGTATCATGTCCTATAATAATAACACCTATTCTCCTATAGGTTGTTTTAACATGCCAACCAGTCCCACATCAAAAGAGCCTTCACCTGTGTTCCCTCTCCAAGATGGAAAAGACTCCACGGCTGCTCAGGATAAGCGCCTCACCAATCCAAGTGCAGACCTTTCTACTTGCTGCGTTAACTGTAAGACAAAGAAAACTCCTCTCTGGAGGCGGGCTGCCAATGGAGATACCCTTTGTAATGCATGTGGTCTCTACTTAAAGACTAACAACGCGAAACGTCCCAATTGCATGTCTAAGCGCGCCAGATGTGATGACGAGTTGGACCCGTCTCAAGATTCACGTGGCACTTGTCCTGGCGATGGTAATTGCAATGGCACTGGTGGTGCCAAAGCCTGTGATGGCTGTCCTGTTTACCACCAGCAACATGACACTAAAAAGGATCTAGTCTGTTTCAATTGTCACACGACAACAACACCTCTATGGCGAAAGGATCGCGAGGGAAATATAATTTGCAATGCATGTGGCCTATTTTACAAGCTTAATAACGCGCATCGCCCTGTCACCCTTAAGACAGGAGTAATCAAGAGAAGAAAGCGCGTTGTTATCAACAAAAAGCCGAAGCAAGATACTGACTCCGGAGAGCATGAAGTCCCTGAAGTTTCGAGCACTCGCCTTGCTCCTCCGGGGTCCAAGAAGGAGGCACCTGTACCATCGATTGAAGATTTTCCTTACAGCTCTTTTAAGAAAAACGCGATTTCGGAGCTTCGTCCAAAGCAGGTCATATCGTTTTCCAGTGAGAGCGAAGAACAAGCTTCGAATTCTGCTGCTCTGACCTTCAGTCCTAATTATCTTGAAACAAACCCTGTGAGGTATGATAGATGCCTCAACTCCTTCAAACCTCCCACTCCTGAGGACTCTTACACTTACCCTAGTACCTACATGACCTCTGAACATAGTCCTTCTCAATTCGAGCCACGTCCAGTCACTCCTGCTTGGCCGAGCTATCCTGCTGACACATCACTTGCCATGGGTCCACCTGCCATCGATCGCGATACTCTGATTGCTCATCGAAACAAAATCCAGCAGGAGGTAGAGAATCTCAATCGACTTCTCTCAAGCACATCATCTATTCTACAAGGGATCGATAGACTTATCTATCCACCTGAGCAAGCTCATCATACAGTACCCGATGCCGCACACAGCCAGGTCACGTTACCGCCTCTTCGCTACGTAACTGAACCCTACAACCACGTCCCTAATGCACCAGAGAGCCACTACCAGTGCTTACCACCCATGTATCCTGCTGCTCCTCCCCAGCCGTACTACACTCATCCCCAGAACTTCCGCTAAGGACTGGTTGTGTACACATTAATTAAAGCCCTTAATTATAGTTTTTCTATAATTTGTTTAGATATACTTGCTTTTACAGGCTTACTTTTCACATTAGATACTGTATAATGAATAAACCACTCGGCCCTGCTCGGTTTATTCGGTATCACAATCGGTACACTACAACGCTTTTCATGCTTCCTCATCTACTTTAACATTCAGTATATCACATTAAATTCTCACCGAAACCATATCCAAGATATTCCAGCTTACAACCACATCATCAGAATTTTCACCCACCACTTAACTCAGCGCAATATATGCCTGCTGCAGAAAGCATTTGCAACTCTAAGGTTTAAAGCTCAAAGCATCGCTACAAATTTCTTCCAAAGGCGACACGATCCTTAAAACTCCATGGTTCAAGATTAACGGATCTATGCTTGAAACTGCAATCCAACCGAAGTGAACACCATATTTTTAACCTTGTTTGATTACACATCCATGCTAAACTCACTGGATGACATCTTGCCTTCCGACAAGCAGGGGGTGCCGCATGAGCTGCCCCATACAGAAGCTTCTAGTGCAGTCCAATATCATCACTTCCCATACACCATCAAGTCCGCTGTTTCCATAAATTTGATTTTCCCAAACATGATTTACAATCCTCTAAGTCTGTTATCTTCAACTTTTGTCTTAATACCAACCACAATAAGTTGACATTCCATCTACTTTCAACACAAAAGGTTTAGATCAAGAGAACACACCAAAGACCCTCTATAAAGATATCCAACTGAGCTTTATCCTAGGTGCCCTTATGGCCCATATCCAAGGGGCACTTCTGATACACAAACCCTATTCTAAGGCCAGCCAGTACTCCCTAACATTTATCCACAGCTACACTCAAATCAATATAACTAAGCTTTCAGCTCACTAGCGTTTAGTCTCCTAACATATGATAAATATTTAACCACATACTTTTGCTGATGATTTTTGTGGCAGAGACAATGTAAATTGACTTTAGCCCAACCAAGCCAAATTTATAGATACTGAATCTCTAAGCCCATGCTAATGGCCACCTCTCTGTAATACTCTATGGACTGGGGAAAAACTTGAAGTCACTTAGGATTTATTTGGGAAGCTGCTCAAACCACCTCCAACAAGACATCATTATCTATCATCATAGCATTGTTACTGACCTGATCAGCTTACACAACCTGCTGTAAATAGGGATGCCTTGGCCTAACCTTGGCTAGAATCAGGAACTGGGCCCTATAGTTAAAACAGCACCACTTAATATTTAAATACTTAAAACCATTCTTTTGTTGTAACCAAGATCAACACCTTAACTGCCAACATATCTCACAACACACATGGGCACTTGCAGAGATACCCCATGATGTATATAATAATATATAGCATTCTACCTTCAATGTCAAAATCTGGGCAATATCCCCAAATTAGGAGCAAAGCCAATTCCATACATCTATCTCTTGATAAGACCTTTTCAGTATATTAACTGCTGCTTTTCAATAAAGCTATTATTGTATTCTTAATCTCTGCCCTTTTCTTTTAGACTGTTGTATTTCCCAGTCTAAATACTGAGCTATTACTAGTTCAGTTGCAACAATTTGACACAAGCTGTCCAGATTCAGAAGATGGCTGTGACTGGCCAGTGCTTGACTGAACCAGCCCTAGCTGTAGAATCTTTAGATGGGTTGGAAGATCATATAGACACTACTTCTGGACCCATTAATAAGAAGATATCTTTTAACACTTATTGTCAATCATCTGCCATTAAAAATACTCAGGTAGGTGTTCATAGATAAATCTACCTTTACAGATAGCTATTCTGAAGTCATGCTGGTACCATAGCAGCATTTTTTTACATGCTTTTAAGGATCATAAAAAGAATATTTAAAAGGAAATGCTATTTTTATTAAGAACATGAGAGAGCCTTTTATGCTGGAAAACATGTCACATAGTGACCATAGAGAGCACATGAAACAGTTGAAAAGGTTCATTTGAAGAACAAGGGTTGGTACCAGTAGAGTCTTTAGATCAGGTCTTGGGCCACTTTATACCAAGTGTTATGAAGTGGCATTCAGTAAAGATATCCCTGAGAGGGAGTGATAAACAATGTTATGATATCTTCTCTGGTAGTATTAAAAGACATACTATTACATAGTTCCTTGAGATAGTCTATAAATCAGGGAAAGTACTTATGACTGTACTAAATTCACTTTGTAATGGAGTGAAATAAAGCTATCAAAGTGTTTTAAATCCAGTAAGTAGAGGTGAATAGCAAAGGGGTTGGAAATTCCCAGAATAGGACTTTCAAAATACACTAGTTTTCTTACAGTGTTGCAACTGAACCAATGGTAGTTCAGTATTAGATTGGAGAAGAGAACTGTCCAAATAGAAAGGACAAGAATAGAAATTAGGTTATCTTTATTTGGGAATAGCTTAATTGATTTACTATACTAAAAAGCCATAAGTCCACCAGGAGGTGGCACTGTGGCAAGATCCAAATAGGGGTTGAGTTACAAATATTTTTTTGAGGGATCAGCACATTAAATCAGCAGCACTTTTATTATGAAGATTGTTGTGTACTTGGGCACAGCCAAGTGACTGCTGAGTATATACTTCCAAGAAGTATAATAAACAAGATAAAGGGGAAAATTAAGAAGAGAATGATACTTTATTGGATATGAGTTTGGAGTATTATATAATATTATTGTTGCAGTCAAGTTTCCTTCCTTGCCTGCTAACATATCTTACAATACGCAGGGGGCGCTCAATGAGTTGCCTCAGGATGCTTCAAACGGCATGGACCAATATGATGGTAACACCAAATTGCAGGCACTATCTCCCAATTAGGAGCACTACCAATTCAACTTGCTGATCCCCACACAGGTTATTCCACAGTCCAAATCCTTATATGAAACCTGCCACTATGCCACCCCCTAGTGGCTGTGTGGCTTTTCCCATATGGTATATTAATCACAGTATTGTATAATAAACAATATCTTATTCTTATTAACCCTGTCCTTTATATTGGACTGCTGTCTTCCCCAAATCAAGTACTAAACTATAATTGTGTCAGGAATATTCCTGACAACAACCTTTCACATGACAAAATTTTGGTCATGATTGGTCCTAAAAATCAAGACAAAAAATTGCAGCAGATCCCCCTGATTAGAGAAACTGCCACAAAACAAAAGGTCTTTGAAAAGGATATAAAATTCAAATTATTCAAATTTTGATTTTTATAGTCTGGCCGCGCGCGCCCACCAGTCAGCTGGCAGAAGGCAGCGCTCCCCCATGGCAGGACTGTCCACCCTCACTGGATGAAGAAACTGCCAAATTGGGAAACCAAAAAGGCAATTTCCCTAACACCAAAATTAGGGGAAAATGCTGCCCAAATTTGGGATCTACCAAATTTGGATGGGGCCAACAAGCTGCCCTGCAAAGCAATCAATGCAGTAACTGCAGAGGTTGAATTTAGATGCATGAAAGCATCCAAAATGGCACCAAACCAGTGCAAGTCAGAGAGTAACAATTCATTGCTTGCACATCTCCTCCAATCCTGTGAGAATTGGGGAGCAGGTTAAGAGGAAATAAAACCAAGCTCTCAACCACAATAAAATTGCGGTTTCAGCAACAACCAAAAGATTGCTGCCAACAATTTCTGGGAGGCCAAAGGGGAGAAGGGATCAACCAAACACCAAAAGCAACAGGAAAACCCAAAGGCCAAATTAAACTAATAAATTTCAAACTTTATTAGAGTAGAGAATGATGAAGCAAGGCCTTTTACAACACTTGTATTCATTTAAGGGATGTGATAGAATTAGAGTGGTAGATTGAATATCACAAACCAATTGACCAATGATATGAGCGGATACAAATGCATTTCTTGAGGCAGGAAGATCTTGAAATTTTTTGAATGGACATAGTTGAAAGGAAAACTGAACCAACTAACATCAGGAATATGCTTTAGATGCAATTACCACTGCTCCCGGCTGCTCCTGCACATGATATTTAACCAGAGGTGTCTCTTGGGTGGGTTAGGCGGGGGCATCTTCAGAATAATTCTAAAATATTAAGGTGATTGCCTTTCTTGGGCTTTTTCAGTAATCTTTCAGATAAATATTCAAACATAATTTGGTAGAAATTCCCAAGCATTTGGCAGGAATTGAAGTGAAGGCCTAAGGAGGAGGCATAACTTTACAAATCCCACTCCCAAAAGGGAGTTTCAGATAGCACCAAGTGTTTGGGGTTCCCTGTTCAATGTTTTTCATTATTTATGCCCCATCAAGGCTGATAGTATATAATGAAGCTCAATCACTTGATGATAGTTTGTGCTATAATTGAGAAAATTACCCCTCAATTGTTTTCACATAAATTAACCAGAATTTTACACTTCAGAAAGTTCAAGACACTAAGCTTTATCTATCCTTCCCCAGGACTAGAGAATGTATCACCTTATCTTCTTGGCTGTCCTTACAGCCAGCCTTGGGATTGGGGGCCACCAATACTATCAACTGCATGGGCCATTCAATAACCCAACTGGCAAGTGCTTTTACAAGGAGCTGGCACAGCTCAACTCTTCTGATCAGTATTCCTGGCCCACACTGGTTTTGCCCCACTCCACTCAGTCTGTAGCTATATACACCCTAGTATACTATATACTCACACATCTCACAGGTAATTTTGGACGTTATAACGTACACAAAAAGTTCTTTTGATGGATGGTGACAGTCTATCCCATTGTGACCACACTCACTGGGTTCCAAGTGGAAAACTTGGTACCTTACTTTGCTAAAATACTCCCCCAATTGTTGGGTCTTTACAGTATGATAGCACCCCCACTGGGGCTAACACCAACAGTCTCAGGATCAACCATGTTTGGATATCTCACCTTGATATGCCTTACATTCCTGACATCTCTTCTGCTTGTCTGTTACACCTATCTTTGCTGCTTCCAGATCCTCTAATCTAGAGGAGGGGCCACCCAACCCACCAATAACCACAAGGTCCAGAATGTCATCCTAAGCCAGCTTTCTAAGTCCACCATCCACTCCTCTGAGAAACAAGCAATATTCACATTGCTCTCCTTCTCCTATACCCTGTTTGAAGCTGAAGCCACCTGCTTCACTACCAACGTCCAAAAGGTCCTTCACATGGCAAGTCAACTCACTGGTCAACAGAAAGGCTGGTTTGCTGCCATTGTGTTAAGAGAGCCTAGACTACGCCATGACTTTAATTCCTTCATCCAGAAGCTGTTGGATTCAGTCAGTTCCCCTGAGGATCTAAATAATATCTGTCAAAAGCTATACTCTCTGAGATAGGGGACGTCTACTACTGCCCACTACACCAAACAGTTCTCAAAGCTCAAGAAAGCCCTCAACCTGGATAGTGATGAAGCCTGCTACCTTTACTACGCCGGCCTCTCACCCCAAGTCTAGGAGTTCCTCATCCACCATAAGCTCCCTGAGACTTACAATGAGGTCATCCAAGACACCCAAACCTGGGGATCTTGGTATGAAAATGCTCTCCCCGCCAAGGCCACCCACCTCAAATCTGTCCAAGTTGAGGTTGCTGGACCTCCTGCAAATGCCAAAGCCCCCATCTCGGGGTGATCCCCAGACCTGGGGGGCTTCATGCTATTGAGCAAAGAGAAAGCCTGCCGTGTGGCACAAGGTCTCTGTCTGTACTGCAGTCTTGCAGGCCACACAGTGATGAACTGTACCATCACCCAAACCAACCCCTTTAAACCTCCCTCCAATCCCCAGCCTCTTATGGCGGCTGAGGAAAGAGGTAATAAAGCAACCGCTTCTCTTTACTCCACTGTTCCCATCACCCTGACCTCCAACACCCAGAAGATACACATCACTGCCCTACTCAACACGGGAGCCATGGGGAATTTCATTAACACCTCTTGATAAAGAGCCTCAGCAAGCAGGCCACACCAGGAGGGACTGTAAAGCTGGCTGATGGAAGCACTCCACCAGTGTACTGTGTTGTGGCACCAACCAATGTGGAAATTGGGGGGATGAGGTTCAAACTGAACTTCTCATCCCTTGAGCACTTGGCTTTTCCTGTCAAATTAGGAATGCCATGGCGGCAGGAAGCCCAATGCAACATCAACTGGGACAACCACCAGGTACACATCTCCAGTTTAGGTCAGACCAGCACAGCCCCACTTGGAGGAAATCTCAAGCCAACCAGCACAGTCATGCCCATATTGGTGATTCCCTGACTATATGAAATGCTGGAGGAGTACACAGATATCTTTAGCAAGATTCCAATGCAAGGCCTTCCCAAACAAGGAACAAGCAACCTCAGGATTGACCTTCTACCAGGTGAAACTCCAAAATGGGGAAAGGCCTACCCAACCACACACGTGCAGGGCCTTGTATTAAAAGAATACATCTCCAACCTAATGGTCAAGGGATACATGAGACAATACCAATATTTTTGCTGATCACCAATCTTTTTTGTAAAGAAAGGTGACAAAGGACTACACTCATATGTGGATTACAGCCCCCTGAACACCATCACTGTCAAGGACCAATATCCTGTTCCATTGGTGGAGCAGCTCACAGAAAGACTGACAGGAGCCTTTTTATTCTCAAACCTGGACCTCCACAATGCATACAACCAGGCCAGAATTGCAGAGGGAGACAAATGGAAAACGGTAGTCAGAACAGTTTTTGGCCTGTAAAAATACCTGGCCATGCCTTTTGGACTCTGCAATGCCCCCTTGTGACCGTACTACAGTCACATTGGGCTGTGGTTTCACAAAGAGGTTGAATTGTGATGAATTTCATAGGTTGAAATTCAAAACAATAGGATTGGCCTTGGAGAGACTTTCCAGCATAGTAATGGATTACCCAGGAATCAATTAGGCTTTACTAATTGAGGGCTGTAATGAATAATCTGAATGATTCAGATTATGAGACTAGGTGTCTCAAACCGTCTGATTTACCATGGAGGTTAATTGATACCCAGGAATCAATTAGGCTGTACTAATTGAGGGCCAAAATGAAGATCTGAATGGTTCAGATTTTGAGACTAGGTGTCTCAAACTGTCTAATTAACCATGGAGGTTAATTGATACCCAGGAATCAATTAGGCTGTACTAATTGAGGACTGTACTGAATAATCTGAACAGTTCATATTATGAGACTAGGTGTCTTAAGCTGATTGATTAACTGGGAAGGCTAATTAATATATACACCCTGGAATATGATTAATGGGGATTTAATCATAGGGCCAAAATGGACTTGACTGTGTCAAGTAAAGGCTTGTTGTCTTCAAACAGATTAATTAACTGGGAAGTTTAATTAATATATGCTTGGAATATAATTAATGAGGATTTAATTATATTGTTTAATTGCCTTGACTGTGTCAAGAAGTTTGGTTAAGGTTAGCCAAAAGTAAACCACTGAATTGTGGTTTAAAAGCGCTGCGTCAGCAAATTCATTGGGTTAAAAGCGCCGCTGCGCCGCCTAATGGATTTGAGAAGCGCTAAGGCGCCACTATCAAATTTTTTCAGGCACTGGGGCGCCGCCTGGGAAAGTTCCTGGGCGCCGCAGTAGTGCCTGGTTCAAGTTTTGAAGCATTTTAATGGGGTTTTAATGAAAAAAACCATTAAATGCAAAAAAACAGCTAAATGTAGACAATGGTGTCTATGCATTCAGGATTGATCAGCTGGTTCCCAGTTGGAACAAGGATAGCTTGTATCAGGAATACATATATTCCACAGGGTTTTGGCGCCGGAAGTCCAGAATGCTTCAAGCCAAAGCAATACATTTCCATGGAAAGAATAAGGCAGTTCTGGAATGTATTAGGGCACATTCTTATAGGTTAAGAGTGTGAAGATCTTTTTGGTAAAGATCTGGATTGAATGACGCCGTTATGTCATGAACTATGTGATAGGAATACAGGTGTGATTCTGGAACCAGAGGGGTTTTCAGCTGAATGCACCCCAATTGGTATATAATGGAAACATGATAATAATTAATAAAAAAGATGATACTTATGTGTGACAATGGTTGCTTTCCCCCCAATCCTTTTATGTTTTGTGTTTTTGGCCTTTAAATGAAATAAGACTACCATGGAATGAAAGAGATTGTCTGCAGCTAAGACTATGGGAAGCAAAAAACGTGGAAGTGATCACCAGATGGCAACAAGTTTAACTCCAAGATTGCTTGCCTGAAATCTAAGCTCATCAAAGCTTACATAAAGGATTCCCTGTCAAACCGTAAAAGAGTCAGACCGGGATAACAAAGAGGCAAGCATGAATCTCCTGGATCCGTCAAACCCCTCTGCTTTTCAACCCCTGATGAAAAAAATCCTATTTGATCTCCTGGACGTCTGCATGGTGGTTTACCTGGACAACATCCTTGTGCACTCCAAGGATGAAGTCTCACACCTCTGCAACCTAAAGAAGGTTATAGAACGCTTACACCAGGACAAACTGTACTGCAAGAGAGAAATGCAAATTCCTCAAACCAGAGGTAGAATTCCTAGGGTAAACAATCAGGAAAGGTGGATTTGCCATTGCGGCTTCCAAAATTGCAGCAGTAATGGAATGGCAGGTCCCAGATACCCAATCAAAGTTGAGAGGGTTCCTTGGACTGACTAATTTCTGCCGTAAGTTCATAAAGAATTTTGCAAAGATAAAAGAGCCCCTCACATCACTGACCTCCAAAAGTGTTCCCTATACTTGGACAGAGGAGGCACAGAAGTCCTTTGAGCTCCATAAAACTGCCTTCACCACAGCCCTGGTAATCAGACAACCTGACCCTGAGCTCCAATTTTTTTGGAGACTGATGCATCAGACTTTGCCTTGGGCGCAGTTTTGCTTCAGAAAGGAGAGCCTGGAGTATACCAACCTGTGACATACTTTTCTAAGAAACTGCTGGATTGCAAAAAAACTGCAATGTATAAAAGAAGGAACTCATGGCCATAGTTAAAGCCTTAAACACTGGAGACAATACTTAAAAGAAGCCAAAAACACAGTCATTGTCTGCACTGACCATGGGAGCCTTCTCTAATTAACAGAGTATTGAGCAACTTGGGTTATTGCTGGTATGTTCAAAGCTACAGATAGATGTTAGCCTTGTCAATATGCTCTATCTAATCCTATGCAAGAGCACTACAGACTACAATAGAATAGAACTTTGAAGATAAGAACGTTTATTGAAACTGGAGTACAATCTAGCCAGCAGCTGCAATCTATCCAGGTGTAACTAAGAACTTGTTGTTAACCTTTCAGGCGTCTGTATCAATATATACTGCAACAACCCTTGTTCTTGTCTTTTCAGACAGTTCTCAGTGGCTACCTTTGCAATAGGTTCATCTTTGCTGGCTGTGTCTATCCTGATTGGCTGTCCTTGGCACGTGTGCTGCTACTGGCCTTAGCAGGCGTACATGGCACTTCAGCTACAGCCTACAATCTTCTTGAGCTAACCTACTGTCATTTATTGATTGGCTGTATCTTACACACCTATTATTGCGCTGTGAAACTTTGCTGTATTTGGTTGATGCTTAGAAATTGTCCCTGTTCAGCCCTCCTACATTGTAAGGTAGAATTCCAGTATTCCATTTGTAGGGCTTAATCAGTGATCCTTTTCTGGCTGGTAAGCCTTCTGCTTATTAATGCAACAGGTTAAATTGGGGATTATATGCCGTATAATAGCAGGCTTGATCCAGTATTGACCTGTGGATTATCCACAGTGTAATGCTGACCCAAACCAATAAGAAAACCAATTCTACACTGTGTAATGCTGACCCAAGCTTGGTATTTCCTTGACATATGCGCATCACTTGTTTGATACTTTCATAAACACCATCAGGATGGGTGTAGCTGAGTTGATAAAACGTCCAGCAGGATGATATGGGCAATATACAGTTGATGATTTAGTGATTACACACCGTGTAATCAATGATAGCCACTATATTGGCTAACATTTATATGGCGTATAATAGCCATATCAATCATAATAAACTAGTAATTATATGGCATATAATATAACACATTGGAATGATAATCAGTGATAATACAGCGTATAATTATTGCATTTATCCTAATAAACTAACAATTATACAGTGTATATCTGCCATATCCATTATAATATATTGGGATTATACGTCATATAACTTCCATATCCATTATAGTATATTGGTGATTATACAGCGTGTAACTACCATATCCATTATAATTTATTGGTGATTATATGGTGTATAATTACTACATTTAATAGAGTATCAGCCTAGTGATAGTACGGCGTGTA
Organism: Entomophthora muscae; assembly: GCA_014839935.2. NCBI lineage: Eukaryota > Fungi > Entomophthoromycota > Entomophthoromycetes > Entomophthorales > Entomophthoraceae > Entomophthora > Entomophthora muscae. Next base: position 213,981 of record QTSX02000813.1, on the reverse strand, counting down.
AATGATAATGATCTGCGTGCAATGATTAGCCTGATCATTTGTGGTCAATCAGCTTAATCTCACACAGAGAAAAGGAAGATTTACCAACACCTTGCCAGATGCGCCTTAGACTTGTCTTCATACAATTTCAAGATCAGCTACATCCCAGGAAACACCAACAATGCACCAGACACCTTGAGCAGACAAGAAAACCACAACAATGGAGATCAGTCATACAGCCACTTCAACACCAGACCATTCCTAGGCACCAATCAGCTCCTAATTGTCAGGGCCCAGAGTGCCCTGGACAGTCAGCTGGCCTCCTTAGAGGTGATAAAACATGCAGCTTGGAAACCCCCACAAAGCACTTTTCAGGGCAAAATACCCCCCTTTTGACTAGCAAATGGCCCGGGATTTGAGAAGCACACAAGCCTCAAATCCCTGGCATTGAGTCTGTTATCAAATTTGGGCCACCTACCTATCAGGAAACGGCACATTGGGAGCGCAATTGTTCAATTGCGCAATTGGACAATTGATTCATTGTGGGAGCTAAAAATAACTGTAGCAACTTGCCATGTTGCAAATTCCAAAAGGTTCATGTTATAGCAGCCAATGAGATCTCACCCTCTTGGCCAAGCACACAAATTCTGGTTAAAATCACAAATCCAAATCCAAATGATGCCATCAGTTCTCTGGTGGCACAAAAGGCCACAGAATCATCAGTAAGTATAAGTAGTGAGGGGGAGAAGCCCTCCTCACTGTTGACATCTTAATAAAGCAAGTTTATGCCTAGAAATTATTATCTTATTGCAGGAATTGTCTATTTTTGCTCAAATTTAATTATTCTCTTTGCATCTATTTGTGAATCCACTACTCAATACAAACTTGCATACCCATATCCTCCTGGCCATAATCCTGTTGTCCTTGCCAAACCGTCCTGCGCCCTTGACCTGGAGTATTTCCATCCCCATCCCCTGGATCTACCACCAGTAATGAAGGATATTCCAACTGCTCCTCCTCTCCCCAACGCGCCTCCCACCCAGGACTTCAGCAAGCTGGGGTTCATCTATATAACAGTATTAGGGCTGGCCAACCAAGTTGTGCCCCATACTGGGAGTTGGCTCCCCCTAGCCACTGCTCTAAACTACCTGGCTTACATAGTGCCTATTGTGTACATGGCCTTTCAGGCCCAGCCTGCCTCCCCTATGGGAGTCCAGCTAGACTCTAGTATGGGCTATGACAGTATGTTGACTATATCTAAACTAGTAACCCTGGGCCCCTATTCTTCTTTGATTATAGGGGCATCTTGTATGCTTTTATTTATGACCTCAGCTTACTACCTAAGACAGTATTTGACCAAAAAACAAGAAACAAACAAATTCCAAGAAGAAATTGTCACCAAGCCATCCCAAGTCCAGACTGTGACCATCTCCACCTCAAACCAGAACACTTCTGCCCCCACAATCTTTCCTGACCTGCCAAAATTGGACTTGGCTGGTTTCAGAAAAGGAATGATCATGATAAACATCTTGTTCTGCACCTGCCCCAATAGCTTCAGAGACAACACCCAGAAGGTTATGATGATGGCCGACCAACTGAAGGATGATGCCAGAGAAACCTTCTTGACCTGCCTTGAGGAAGACCCAGACCTCATACTTTCCTATGATCAATTCATGGAGAGAATGAACTCTGCAACTACCCCTGCTGGGTCCAAGACCCAAGCCTACATGGGGCTCATCCGCCTGATCCAGGGAAGATACAACCTGGAGACCTATATACAACAATTCCTACGCCTGGCAGATGCAACCAAGATTCCTGATGACATATCAGGATTGCATTTCAGAAACGGTCTGAACTCACACCATGTCAGCCTAGTGAGACACCACTGATGTGACCTTCCCAAAGACAAGCTCCTGGCTATTGCCAGAGGCATGGACTTCAGCCAACCACAAGGGTATCACGCTGGCCAACCCCAGAACAATCAAACCCCTGGCACAAGTAGGTCCTTCCTGAACATGACCCCTGAAGAGTACCAACGCCACATCAGAAGTGGACTATGCTTCTATTGCCACCAGAGTGGCCATTTATCCAAGGACTGCACTAGCCGCTCCAATGGAGCCCAAGGAGCAACCATCTCAGCAATAAATAGCGCTTCAGAATCTTATCCTATCATTGAAACTACCTTATGTTATAATGACCATGAGGTGAACACTGTAGCTCTCTTAGACAGTGGGGCAACCCTCAACTACATGGAACATAGCCTAGCTGAGAAACTTGGTGTACCAATCCAGGGAAATTCCCAACTGGTAACCTTGGGTAACAAGACAACAGACCTGTCCCACAAATGTGAAGAGTTTGTCTCCCTGAAGTTAAACAAGAGATTACTGCCCACCAGATTCCACGTCATGGAGAAGCTTCCCAAACCTGTAGTGATAGGTTTTGAATGGTGGGTTGACCACCAGTTGAACTTGGACTATAAGAACCATCAAGTGACTGTCACTCATGAGAGCCAAACCTTAGAGGTCCCCTGCCTGAACCCTCAGCAGACACCTGAGCTAAACAGCATCACCATGGAATCTTGCAAAGCTGAGATCCCAAAATGTTTGAAGCCTTGGGAGTCCATCTTCTCCAAAGAAGAAGCCACCGCCTTGAAAAAACATAGCCAGTTTGACCATGCCATTGAACTCCTCCCTGGAACCCAACCTAAGCATGGGCCAGTCTATAGTTGTAACATGAAGGAACAAGCTTCCTTAAGAGAGTACTTGGACAAGATGTTGAAGAAGGGATATATACATGTCTTCAAATCTCCTTGTTTTTCCCCTCTATTGTTTGTTAAAAATAAGGGTGGCAACTTACATCCTTGTGTCAATTACCAGGACCTAAACAGCATCATGGTGGAGAACAGATACCCTGTACCAAATGCTGAATTCTGCTCAGACCAGCTTTCAGGAGCCAACATTTTCTCAAAGGTTGATTTGAGGGACGCCTTTAACTAGATCCGGATCAGGCCTGGCAACAAATGGAAAACTGCCTTCAAGACTAGGCAAGGTCTTTTTGAATATTTGGTTATGCTGTTTGGGCTGTGCAATACACCCAGTACCTTTCAAACTATGGTGGACGTGGTCTTGGGAGGACTCAAGGACCATTGTTGTGTAGCCTACTTAGATGACATCCTCATTTACAGTTGCATACCTGAGGAACATGTTGAACACCTTCAAGTTGTCCTACAACGCTTCAAGGAACACAGACTCTTTTTTAAGCTCCGGAAATGTGAGTTTTTCCAAGAAGAAGTAGAGTTCCTGGGGTACAATGTACTGAAAGGGGGCTTCACAATGACACTTGATAAAATAGAAGCCATGACATCATAGCCTGAACCTAAGAACCGCAAGGAGGTCAGAAGTTTCCTGGGCCTGGCAAACTTCTGCCGGGAATTTGTCCAAAATTTTTCTTTAATCTTCTTGCCCTTGACCTGCCTCACCTCTGAGAAACACCCTTTTGTGTGAGATGATACCGCCAAGTCAGCCTTTGAGTTACTGAAGAACACCTTTGTTTCTGCCCCCGTCTTTGCAATGCCAGTTTACAATAAGCCCTTCATTGTGGAAACAGACGCCTCTGACTTTGCATTGGGGGGGTGTTGCTTCAGGAGGGGCATGATAGTAAGCTGTACCCTATAGCTTACTACTCAAGGAAGTTCACTCCGCCTGAGTTGAACTACCCCATCTACAATAAAGAGATGCTTGCTATCATCCAGTCCTTGAAACATTGGAGAAGATGCTTGTGTGACGCCAACCACCCTGTGAGAATCATGACCAATCACAAAAACCTGACATACTTCTTCAAACCACAACAACTGAATCAGCAACAAGATAGATGGGCCTTATTCCTAGCAGATTACAACTTATCAATAAGCTACAAGCCTGGCAAGATCAATATTTTACCAGATGCCTTAAGCCAACGAGTTGACCTTTTTTCTAGTGCCAAAGAGATTAAAGAATTCAACACTAAATCCTTGCTGCCCCCAAACATGATTGAGCCAATGCTCATATTCCTGGGGCTAGCCAGTTGAAGAGAAGAAATCCAACTAGCTCAGACCGTAGACCAGCACTGCATCTCCATCATGGAAGACTTAAAGAAAGATATCAACAGTCAATACTACCAAAATGGTTACTCCCTACATGGAAACACCCTGCAGCTACATGAATGCACCTATGTACCAGAAGGCCCATTGCGCTTAGAGATACTAAAGGAATACCACAACTCTCCCATGTCAGGACACCTGGGACGTACAAAGACTCTCAAAGGGATTCAGAGAACCTACATGTGGCCCAGGATGAAGCCAGAGATTGAAGGATACCTCAGTGGTTGCGAGACATGCAGACGTACCAAACCTAAGCAAGGAAAGCCATAAGAATTACTACAACCCCTTCAGATTGCAGAAGGCCCTTGGAAGTCAGTTTCCATGGACTACATTGTGGAGCTATCAAATTCAAAAGGATTCAATGCCATCCTTGTAATTGTTGATTGCTTCACCAAGATAGCTCACTTCATTCCAACAACAACCAAAGTAACCGCAAAGGAAACCAACACTTTATTCTGTAACCAAGTATTCATGAACCATGAACTCCCACAAGAAGTGGTCTTGGACAGAGGCCCACAATTCACCTATAAGTTTTGGGCCCAAATACTAAAGGACTTGGGAATAAAAAGATTGTTGTCTACTGCATACCACCCCCAGAGCAATGGACAGACCAAGAGAGTGAACCAGGTCCTTGAACAGTACTTACAATGCTACGTTAACTCAGAACAGAACAATTGGGTAACCCACTTACCAATGGCTCAGTTTGCGTACAACAACCAAGACCACAGCTCCACTGGTATGTCCCCCTTCAAAGCCAACTACGGATTCAACTCCATATGGAATGCCCCCCACAGAGGAAGCCAACAATCCTGAAGGACAATACTGGGTTAGCAACATCCACATGTGTCAAGAAGAATGCACCAAGAACCCGAGAAGAGCAGTACAAGTATACAAAGATTTTGCCAACAAGAAACAAAGCCCTGGTCCCCCAATTGAAGTAGGAGACCTTGTGTATCTCAGTGCTAAGAACATCAAGACCACTGCCCCTTGCGCTAGCTTGAGCCTCCATCAAACAGGTTCTTACAAAGTCTTACAACACATTGGCACTGTAGCATATCAACTAAAACTCCCCCCAGATGGAAGATTCACGACGTATTTCACCGCTCCCTGTTATCAAAAAGAAAGGACCCTCTCTCCTGCACCAGATAGTGAGAACAGCTCCCCCACCCATTGAAATAGGAAGCTTCACAGAACACGAGGTCAAAGCCATCCTGGGACACAAACTCCAATACCAAAAACCTCACTTCCTGGTCAAATGGAAAGGATACCCCCATGAAGAGAATACTTGGGAACCTGAGTACAACCTGGAGAATGCCACCATCCTACTAAAATAATACAAGTCTCGGAGTAAAGAGTTGTGCTCTGCAAGCTCAACTATGGTAGGGGATAATGTCAGGGCCCAGAGTGCCCTGGACAGTCAGCTGGCCTCCTTAGAGGTGATAAAACATGCAGCTTGGAAACCCCCACAAAGCACTTTCCAGGGCAAAATACCCCCCTTTTGACTAGCAAATGGCCCGGGATTTGAGAAGCACACAGGCCTTGAATCCCTAGCATCAAGCCTGTTATCAAATTTGGGCCACCTACCTATCAGGAAATGGCACATCAGGAGCGCAATTGTTTGATTGCGCAATTGGACAATAAATTCATTGCAGGAGCTAAAAATAACTGTAGCAACTTGCCATGCTGCAAATTCCAAAAGGTTCATGTTATAGCAGCCAATGAGATCTCACCCTCTTGGCCAAGTACACAAATTCTGGTTAAAATTGCAAATCCAACTCCAAATTATGCCATCAGTTCTCTGGTGGCACAAAAGGCCACAGAATCATCAGTAAGTATAAGTAGTGAGGGGGAGAAGCCCTCCTCACTGTTGACATCTTAATAAAGCAAGTTTATGCCTAGAAATTATTATCTTATTGCAGGAATTGTCTATTTTTGCTCAAATTTAATTATTCTCTTTGCATCTATTTGTGAATCCACTACTCAATACAAACTTGCATACCCATATCCTCCTGGCCATAATCCTGTTGTCCTTGCCAAACCGTCCTGCGCCCTTGACCTGGAGTATTTCCATCCCCATCCCCTGGATCTACCACCAGTAATGAAGGATATTCCAACTGCTCCTCCTCTCCCCAACGCGCCTCCCACCCAGGACTTCAGCAAGCTGGGGTTCATCTATATAACAGTATTAGGGCTGGCCAACCAAGTCATGCCCCATACTGGGAGTTGGTACCCCCTAGCCACTGCTCTAAACTACCTGATCTGCATAGCGCCTATTGTGTACATGGCCTTTCAGGCCCGCCTGCCTCCCCTGTGGGAGTCCAGCCAGACTCTAGTATGGACCGTGACACTAATGGCTGTCTTTGGGGCCTCCCAACTACTCTCATCCTTGGAAGAAGAGGTGAAGAACACCAAGAAAGATTCACCACTCATCAAGGATCTAATAGCCAAGATAAACTCTGAAAAACCCAACCCCAACTACTCTACCTATGAAGATTTCCTTTACAGACTTAATAGGTTGGTGGTACCCTCAGGAGTAATTCAGAACCAGGTGCTACAAGAGCTGCATGACTTCCCGCTAGGCGGCCACAGTGGTATCAAGAAAACTATGGCACACCTTCAGAATAGCTACTGGTGGCCATCCATGTTTCCCCAAGTGAAGAGCTACATTTCACAGTGTGTCTCCTGTATAAGGAACAAACACTCCACACAGAAACCACATGGGTTACTCCAACCACTCCTAATCCCATCCATGCCATGAGAATCTATCTCCATGGACTTCATCACAAACCTAACTCCTAGCCAGGGTTTCATAGGGGTCTCGGTAATTGTGGACTATCTCACCAAAGTTGCAGAGTTTATAGCTTGCTCCTTGGAGATGTCAGCTACTGCCACAGCCCAATTATTCCTCAACCACATCTACCACCACCACAGTCTCCCCAAAGACATTGTTTCAGACAGAGAGACCCAGTTTACTTCCAAGTTCTGGGGTGAAATAATGTCAGGAATATTCCTGACATAAATCAAATTCTCACTTAAGGACAATGATGAAAAAGAATAGAAAAAATTTCAGTTCCAGAGTCCAAATTTGATGAGGACTTTCCCCTTTAATTGGGGGAAATAAAAATCAAAAGGAGGAAAAATCAGAACCTAATACCTGTCAGAATAATTTCTCATTTGGGCAGGCGCCTGCCACGCCCACCAGCACCCTCTGCCAGCCTCCCAGCGCCCAGCCAGCTGCCAGTGGGCTTCCCACCAACCCTCTGCTTGCCCGCCAACCCCCCACCGCCCAGCCAGCCCCCTGCAAGCCTCCTGCCAGCCACCTGCTTGCCCAGATGCCTGTTGCCAGCCCCCTGCAAGCTTTTCTGCCAGCCACCTGCTTGCCCAGATGCCTGTTGCCAGCCTCCTGCCTGCCTGCTTGCCTCTCACCAGCCTCCCAGCCGCCAGCCCACCTGCTTGCTCCCTGGGTCTCAGTTGGCTGTCAGCCATCCACCCAGGCCCCATCCCACAGCCAACCAGAAGTCCCCATAAGTTTCAACCAATCAGAAAAGTCCCTGGTTGCAGGGAAACAATTCCAGAATAATTCATGCCCTTCTTCTGAAGGGCAAATTCATGGATCAGAGGAAATTTTTTATTCCTGCCATTCAAAAAAAGTAGGAGTTCAAGTTTTAAACTCCAAAACCTATTCTGGCCCAACAGAAGAAAGTCCAAATCAAGTTTTACATGTGAGAAATAATTCCTCCCACAACCAATGGGTTGCTGCTTTCCAGGTCACAAGATTGAGTCTAGGCTCCAACCAAATCATGTGCCCAAGACAGAAATAGATTCTAAGTGTACCTTGAGTTTTTCCCACCACATGACCTCTTGCCCACAAGAACCCATTGGCCTCAGTCAAGAACTTCTAAATCAACAACAGATTGCTTAAGAACAAGTGTTTGACCTTATCCTCAGGAACCAATTCCAAGTCTCACCTTCCAAACTTTTGGGATCCCCAATCTCCTGTTTTCACTCCCACTTGAAAAACTTTTCACAGTGGGGGATACTATAAATAAAGGATCCCCCCTCAGTGGTAGCTTGTGCTATTATTGAGTTTGATACCCTCAATAAAGCTAAATTTTACTTAAAACTTAAGTCAACTTTAGACTAGTTAGTCCCCGCCAACTCCCTTTTATCCAAGGAAGATGAACCATCTCATCTTCACAGCTGTGCCAACAGCTTGCCTTGGGATTGGAGGCTATCAACAAGGACCAGAGTTCTTTGGAACCTCACCAGAAGGGCTAGGTCATGATCTTCACTATGATCCTGGACAACTCAACTCCTCATACTCTGGTTCCTGGCCTCCCCTGGCCTCCCCGCATTCCACACTATCCATTGTGTTGTACACCTCCATGTACTATGTGTTAACATAATTTGCTGTGAGCTTCAGAAGATACAACCTCCATGTTAAGGTCTTCCTTTGGTTGATGATCATCTACCCAATCATCACCGCCCTGACTGGCTTCCAATTTGCCAACCTCCTGCCATACCTTCTGCAAGTAGTACCTACCATAACTGGGTATTACAAATAATGTGGCAGCTCCAAGTGAAACTCAATCTGTTGACAGCCTTCCACCCTCAAACCAATGGCCAGACAGAATGTGTTAACCAGATATTAGAGACCTATCTTTGTACCTAAATCAACACTAAACAAGATAACTGGGCTGACCTACTACCCTTGGCCCAGTTCAGCTACAACATCTGTGAGGTTCCTGTCCACCAGTCCCCAAAGTGTGTCCTGGATTGTAGTCAGGGACCAGCTGGAAGGGATTGTCATTATCTAGTAAGGGAAAATGTATCCCAGAAATATGTAAAGAGTTAAAATGGGCTTTTATTCACTCTCAGAAGGAAGATCCCCTTAGAAACCTTCTGGTATATGGCCCAGGGGGGGGTCAAGGAAACAATATGGATTTGCCAATACTTGGAGTCCTCCAACAATATCTTGGACTCCTTGTAATTGGTCTTGGACTCCTGCATCTTAGTCTTGGACGTCTGCTCCTTATACTTGAATGCCTGCTCCTTAAACTTGGACTCCGGCGCTGCGCTTAGGATCCAGCTTCTTATTCTTGGGCTCCTGCTCCTTTTATCTTGGGTTTTATCAGTCCAACCAAGCTCCTGCTGGTGATCAAAAGGCTTCCAAAACCTCTTGGCAGAAACTCAGAAAGATCCTGTCAAAGACCTGGAAAGACCTCCAAAAGACCCCTGTAACTTTCCAGCCAGCCAACTATTTATAGTGTCCTTTTTCCAACGGTTCTGCCTTCAAAATGGCTTTCTTCAGAAGCTTAAACCATTGCCGCTCACTTTTTCCTATAATATCTTAAGCTTACATACTTACTTTCTCAAAAGCTTAAAATATTAATTCACTATTTCCTTGCTTATACTTTAAGCTTTTGGCTTCCAACTAATCATTTTCATTAATAAACCTGCCAAAACTCAACCAATGAATGTAGAGCGCAGAAATAGACCACTTCTGAAGTTCCAATGGGATCCAACTATGAAATAATTTCCACATCTCAAACCGCTCAAAGCAACAACTCTTTGTGCATCAAAGCGTTAACTGGTCCATTATTCTGGCACCAGTCTTCCCTGCATTCAACCTAAACCCATTTAAATAGTTGAATACTATTTAAATTGTTATTTCTGGACCTCTTTGATGTTTTCCCCATATATTTAAAAATATAGTAAAATCCAAGGAAAACGTTCCACCAAAACAACTTTGCATCCAGCTCTCATAGCAATATACCTTCATCTATCCTAGGAACTTAATAAATAAATATCTTACCCACAATTCTATCCACATTACTTCTTGATTTTACTACTAAACCAAGGCAAAACATTCTACATTTTCCCACTTTGGCAAATCAATTTGGCAAAATCTTGGCTCATTTCTCTGGACCACCAGTTCTTCATCATCATCTTCTGATCCTTCAGCCAGCTCATATTCCAGCTCTTCAGCTTAACCAGCAATCAGTCCATCTTAGACAACAAACAGCTCATTACAGTCTTTCAACAGCTTATCAGTTCTCTGGCTACTCCTTTATCATGACCAGCTACTCCTGCATCATGATCTCTGAGCCCTTCAACTTATCCTCACTAGGAACCATCTTGGTTTCACCTGCACAATGAACCATTTTGGTTCCAAACTTCAATATGAACCAAAATTTCTTCAACTAGTCTTCTCTGTGATTAAACGGTTCCTCTCACTAGTTTTCTCTGCTGATTCTGTGAACCACCTTGGTTCTTTATCTCAGTCCCTGTTACCAGAACTTGTAGACCCAGGCATGAGTCTACATTGACCTGGCATTTGACTGGGCCCTCGCAAGTGGCAATCCACTTAGGCCATCCAACCATAGATCAATGTCTATGTGTTGTGTTTACTCACCCAGGTGATTAAGTCTGGGCTTTCAGTCGCAGAGTAATCAGCTCTACTTCCCAGAGGCCTGATCACACCAAGTTCTGCAGCTGCTTCCCCAAGCAAACCACCTTGGTGACACTTCCAAGCAAATATATACCCTCCAATGCTCACTTTGGGTTCTCCCCCAAAGCTCCCATAGGGGCATAAACAAGGACACCCTACCAGTCTTTTAGGTAGGATGCTTGCTCACAGACCTCCTGTAAGCGTATCAGGGTACGTAGAGCCCTCAGAGCTCTTCCCCTCCCTGGCAGCCTGCATTACCCGCCAGGAGTCCAAAACCTTCTCCCCCCCAGACAGACAAAGTTCCCTTCTTGATATCTCAGTCTTCACCCTTCTGCAGCCACAGCTCCCTGCTAGGAGAAGAACTATAGCCCAAAGCAGCCAATATCTTCTGCTGGGTGGAGGCAACATCTGCCTCTGGTAGTCCTTTGTTACCTACCAGCAAGGCCTTACTTACCCTAGTAGTCCTATGTTACCTACTAGGCCTCTACCTGCAACAAACAACCAAACTCTTGCTTGGCCAACAAAAGCCCCACCTGCAAACCACCAAACATGTGGACCGTCACAACATCTCTTACCACTCAGGTGCCAAGATGTCCCCATTTACAGCCAACTATGGTTTCTCCCTTCAAGAAATCCTCACCAAGGGCTTCCCAGGAACAGTAACTCAAGCTAATGAGTACTTCCAAAATTTGAGAGCAACCCAGAAGAGCCTATAGGCTAACCTTCAAGATGCCCAGCAGAAATACAAGGTCCAAGCTGACAAACACCAATGAGCCAACCCAGAATGCAAAGTAGGCTCCAATGTATACATCAACAACAAGAATCTTAAGATCAACCAAGCTGGTCAGAAATTAGGATCACACTGCATTAGACCACTCAAAGTGAAACAGAGAACTTCTGATACAACTTACAGAGTACAACTCTCTGAATGGTTGAGTGCCTACAAAGTCTTTCACATATACAAATTAGAAGCAGAGAGAGGAAGACCACCCACACACCATACCAAGGATAGCAACCCTCCACCAACCATCCTAAAACACACTCCAGAGTGGGAAGTGGAAGCCATCCTAGGGTACAGAAGGTCCATAACCAGATCCAGTACCTAGTCTCATGGGTAGGGTATCCACTGGAATCAAACTTGTGGGAACCCGCAAAGAAGCTTGCCAACGCCCCTGAGCTCATTGCTCAGTACTGCCAACAGATAGGTCAGCCAAAGGGAGAAGGAAAGACAACTGTCAGGAATATTCCTGACAACAAACTTCTACAAGACAACATAATGGTTCAAATGGTCCTAAAGGTCAAGAAAAAAATTGCAGCAGTTCCCCTTGATTGGGGAAACTGCCACAAAACAAAATATTTTAAGAGAAGAAATCAAAAATTTGAAATTTTCAATTTTTATAGGCCGGTTGTGGACCGCACAGCCGCCCCCAGGCGCCCACCAGCTGCACGCCCAGCCTGGCGGTTTATCTGCACACGCCTGCCTGCCAGCCACTTCTTGCCTGCCCTCTCCTGCCACCTTCCATCCAGCCCTTGCCCGCCAGCTCCTGCCAGCTAGCCATCCAGCTGGCGGCAGGTAGTGCTCCCTCCATAGAAGGACTTTCTACCTCTGCCGGATGGTGAAACTACCAAATTGGGAAGCTGAAAAAGGCAGTTTCCCCAACACCAAATTTAGGGGGAAGTGCTGCCAAAATTTGGAATCTACAAAATTTGGATGGGGCTGACAAGCTGACCAGCACAATAATCAGTGCAGTAACTGCAGAAGTTGAATTTGGATGCATGAAAGCATCCAAAATGGCACCAAACCAATACAAGTCAGAGAGTAACAATTCATTACCTGCACATCCCCTCCAATCTCACTCCCAAAAGGGAATTCCAGATAGCACCAAGTGTTTGGGGTTCCCTGTTCAATGTTTTTCATTATTTATGCCCCACCAAGGCTGATAGTATATAATAAAGCTCAGTCACTTGATGATAGTTTGTGCTATAATTGAGAAAATTACCCCTCAATTGTTTTCACATAAATCAACCAGAATTTTACACTTCAAAAAGTTCAAGACACTAAGCTTTATCTGCCCTTCCCCAGGACTAGAGGATGAATCACCTTATCTTCTTGGCTGTCCTTACAGCCTGCCTTGGGATTGGGGGCCACCAACACTATCAACTGCATGGGCCATTCAATAACCCAACTGGCAAGTGCTTTTACAAGGAGCTGGCACAGCTCAACTCTTCTGATCAGTATTCCTGGCCCACACTGGTTTTTCCCCACTCCACTCAGTCTGTAGCTATATACACCCTAGTATACTATGTACTCACACATTTCAAAGGTAATTTTGGACGTTATAACGTACACAGAAAGGTCTTTTGATGGATGATGGTCTATCCCATTGTGACTGCGCTCACTGGGTTCCAAGTGAAAAATTTGGTACCTTACTTTGCTAAAAAACTCCCCCAATTGTTGGGTCTTTACAGGGTGGTGTAGAAGGAGCTAAAATTTTCAGCTGGCTCCATTCCACAGAAACCTGCCTCTGTATTTGCCAGGTGCCTGAGCCCATGTGGGTTGCCACCACATCTGGGTGCATCACAGGGCCCGCTGCTGTGTGGTTTATCAACTGGGCAGGCCAGGAACACAAAGTCACCTGGGAAACATTCAGGGACGCTGCCAGATCTTGCTACAGTGAAACCTTTTCATCCATTGTTGTGGGAAGCCCACTCCTAGCCATCAAACAAACAAGATCCGTCCTTGAGTACCTTGTGGTGTGAAAACAGGCCCTTGCTGCTTCCCCAGAAGCTGTCACTGACAGGAATGCCATCTTGCTCACTCTTATTGTCAATGAGCTTAAGCCCCACATTTGCAAGTAGGTTCCTGTGGGTCATTGCACCTCCATTGACAACTGCTACAAGGTCATTGTGGAGACCAACAACCAAGCTTTTATGGGCTTATAAATATCCAACAATACACCTTCCCAACCTTGTCTGCACCTGGCAGCACCAACAGTCAAGCAGATCACTGCCAACCCTGTTAGCAGGAGAATGGAGCTAAGCGCCCCTGCAAGGGGGAACTTGAATTAGCTCAGATAGAGGACCCAGGAAAATCCTGGGGGTTGTAGATACAAGAGGTTCTGCAACCCTGCTTGTCCATTCTCTCCTCATGAAAGCCCCCTGTGACTATAACATGCTTGATTTCAAAACCTTAGATGTCTTTCAGATCCACAGTGACAACCATGTTCTCCAGCAAGTCATTCTTCCAATAAAATCACCTGCTTGGCCTACCCCTTCTGTTTCCATGGATATACCCATAAACTTTTGGTAGACATCAGGGCCAATCACACCATGGTTGACCAGAGTTTTGCAGATGCTCAAAAACTAGATCAAGTGCCTAGCCAATTCAAAGCAATCAGTGTAGCTGACTCCCACAGAGTGACAATCACCCACAAGACAGTATCCTTCTCTGTGAGAATGGGGAACATCCAGGTGAGGCTCTCTGGGCCAATCATGGCTGGAATCAGCCATATTGTGATTTTCAGCCTCAACTGGCTCTGAAACAATCACCCATATATCAATTGGGATACCTCTTTGCTCAAGCTCAATAGAAATGGTGTGGTTTTTCAGATTTACCCCATTGAAACAAGTAAATTGCTCCACAACACCATATTTTTTAGAATTACAGAGACTGGCACGTACAAATTCAAGGGGGGAAGCTGGATTTCAACCAGTGTTCAGTTGAGGTCATTTGTCCTGAACCCACTGCGCCTCTTCCCTTGACCACCACACCTCCATCAGCACTTGTAGCACTTCTCAGGGAGTATAAGAGAATCTTCAGTGAAACACTGGACCAACTGCCTCCTCCCCAGAAATACAGCATGCTGTCCAGTTATAAGGGTTGTTACCTAAAGCACACCCCCCTCTATTGCTTGACGCCCAAGGAAGACAAGACTCTCTGTCAACACCTTGTGGATGTGATTAACAAGGGCTTCATTTTCCTCTCACTCTCGCATAATAGGGCTGTAGTCTTCCTTGTAGCTAAGAAGGACAGGTCCCTTTAACTGGTAACCAACTACTGCACCCTAAACAAGGTGAATTTCAAGAACAAATACCCCTTACTGTTAATTGACAACCTGTCTGACACACTTGTAGGTGCTAAGGTCTTCAGCAAGATCAATCTCACTGCAGGGTACAACCAGGTCCACATTGCGCCAGGAGATGAGGCAAAGACTGTCTTTTGTACACGGTATAGGTTGTTTGAGTGTCATGCCATGAACTTTGGAATGACCAACGCTCCTTCCACCTTTGCAATGCTGTGAACAAAGCCTTAAAGGATTTAATTAGAAAGTGTGCTGTTGTGTATCTTGAAAAAATTATTGTCTTCAGTCAAGATCAAACCACACACCTCCAACACCTCTGCGCTGCCCTTGACACCCTCTGCAAACATCAGTTAAAGACCAAGCCTTTCAAATGTGAATTCCTCTGGTCAGAGCTCCTTTTCCTTGGGCATACCATCTCTGCCCACAGGATAAGGCCCAACCCTTCCAAGATTAAGGCAATCACAAGCATGCCACCCCCCACCAACATAGGCCAGGTGCACACGTTCTTGGGCATGGTTGCCTACTTAAGAAAGTTCATTCCCAACTTCAGAGAGCTGATTGTACCTCTCAACAAGCTGTTATATACCAAACATTGCTTCAACTGGACTCCTGCCAGAGATCAAGCCTTCAAGACGTTGAAGAAGCAACTTACAACTGCACTTGTATTGCAATTTCCCAGTAAAAATCACCAGTACAATCTCAAGACTGATGCCTCTAACAGGATCATAGGGGGCATGCTTATATTGAAAACTGACAAAGACGCCTTTCTTCCTGTGGCCTAAAAATTCAGGAAGCTTACCAACTCAGAGCTCTACCCCATACATGATAAAGAGTTAGCAGCAATTGTACACTGCGTCAAGAAATAGTGCTGTTACCTGGAGGGGGCCACTTTTCTATCCTGCGTCCTAACAGATCACAAGTCTCCTCACTACCTAAACACTCAGTTGCACCTGACTTGATTTCAAGCAGGGTGGTTCAAGTGCCTGTCCCTGTACCAACTTTGCATTGAGTATAAACCTGAAAAGGAACGTGTCACAGCTGACACCCTCTCCAGACTGTATGTAGTGTCCATCACAGAAGATGATGTCCTGGACCCCTAATGACCCATGTTTTATCCACACACTAAAGTCACTTGCTATGAGGGCCTCAATTCTGCAGCTATATCCAAGTTAAAGGACAACAAAAGCCAGTTCACCACTGACGCTAGCAATGTTTGCTGCCGGGCAGAGACAGGCAAAAAGACACCTTACATCCCCACAACACAGCAAGGGGACACCATACTACACTACTACCACACCTTAGGCCATATCAGGAGATGTAACCTCTTTGAAATCACGAAGCTTAAGATCTGGTGGCCCTGTATGCGCCAGGACATCTTGGGCTTCCATGAGATGTGTGTGTTGTGCAAAAAAACACATCTAAGCCTGCACCACCAAGTTGGTTCTGCTCTTCAAAGCCATGGAACCCTTTTAACAGTGGGCCCTCAACATTTTGGGCCCCTCCCCAAAGATAGGAGAGGCAAAAAATACATTATTACAGCCATTGACTACTTCATCTGTTGGCCAGTAGTGTGGGCAACTACCAACCATAAAGCCACTACTATCACTTGCTTCATTGGCAAAGAAATTGTGGCCTGCTTTGGACAACCAAAGCACCTTATCACAGATGATGGGCCTGAACTTGTAGGACATGTCATGAAGGAATACTGTGCCAAGAGCATCCTCTAACAAGTAGTCACAACGCCCTACCACCCTCAAGCTAACAGACACACAGAGCGCTTAAATGGTTCTCTAGTTCAACTAATCATATTATGGACAAGAATTAACAGGGGCACCAGGTTCAGTCCCAGCGCCTTGGCCTTTGGGACTCCTGATGGCTTGACAGGGGTAGAGCAGGGAAAATTACAATCCACAGTTTCTGGGAAACCTCCCCTGGTACCTATCCCCTCCCTGAGCCAGTGGCGCACCAAAGCTCAAGACATTGAACACAAGTAAATTGAGGGGGGGCAAAGCACCTTAAGGCAAGCTGAGGTCCATGAAAACTACACTTACCAACTTGAAGACGCCCAAGGAAACACCAAGAAGCTCTATCACAACTGCTTGTGCCCCTGCTGTGTCATCCCCACACAAAAGTTGTTTTTGCAGACCTTCCCAGACCTTCCTCAAGCTCTGATCCTGGTGCCTGACAACAAACAGGGGGCAAGGGGGTGTTGCAACTGAGCTTCCTTCCTTTCCTGCTAATGTATCTTAAAATACACAGGGGGCGCTCAATAAGCTGCCCCAGGATGTATCAAATGACATGTACCAATCTGATGGGAATGTTGAATTGCAGGCGCTATCTCTTAATTAAGAGCATTGCCAATTTGACACACTAATCTCCCTCTCAAGTTATTCTCAACCCAGACCTTATGTGAAACCTGCCGCTGTGCCACCCCCTGGTGGACCTGTGGCATCTCAATATACTATATAATCATACAATTCTCTAAATAAAGATTATTTTATTCCTATTATTGTCATTTCTATTTGGACTGTTGTCTTTCTCAATCTAAATACTGAACTATAATTGGTTCAGTTCCAACATAGATATTAGACATGTTTATTTCATTAAATTCTAAATAAAGCCTTTATATCACAACAACCAGCAAACAATCAGTAAATCATTTTTAATGAATTCTTTTTATTAACAATTATAGCTAATACTACAAACAACTTGTAATTATACAAAAAGTAGCATAATATAGCATTCATATTACAAAATTGCATTAAACTAGACATCTGATTTAGTACATGTAGAATTTTTTTCAATATATAGCATCTTTTTATTTGATAAATACTATCATTTTATTGCCATATCATAATGAATTGTGAATGTTTTATTGAACATTAAATATACTAGGTCTCATTGCTAGCCATTTTAATTCCACATTGTGTGCATATATCAATGCATTTTTTAATGAAATTAATTGTAAGCATGGTATTTTTCATTGTGACTTTATAATTGGACTGTGTCTATATTAGGGTGCTATTAACACTTTTTATATATTGATACAGATTGTATTTTAGATCCTGTATGTTTACCTATTAATAATAATTATTTAAAATTAAAGTCAAATTTTGTGATTGATAATAATACAATGGTTTAATCAATAACTGTTTATGACTTTAATTTTACATAATTATTATCAATAGGTAAATATAAAAGATCTAAAATACAATCTGTATCAATATATATAAAAGGTGCTTATAGCAACCTAGTATAGACACAGTCCAATTATAAAAACAATGAAAAATACCAAGTTTAGAATGATTTTATTAAACAAAAGAATTGAGATATAAATATATTGCATAAATAACAAAAGTTAAAGTTTAGCTGCAATATTATAATGTAATATTTACATTTGATAGTATATAATTTCTTATTTACAATGAAGATATTTATACAAACATATCATATGTTAACACATCAAATATACAACAGTCTTTAAATATGGGTAATGTTATTAGTTTAAAAATAATATATTATTAATTATTGATTGACAAAAGAATATTAATTTTGTTAAATCATCCATAATAAAGGGGTTCTTTTACTAATTAAGGGAAAAGTGTGGGAAGAAATGGGCAGAATTTATGTTGCCATCATCTGCATCTGTATAAGGGATGGCATCATATGTAATGGGGAGGGATTGGGTAGTGAGTTGAGGATCAAAGTTGGAAGGTTTCTGGCTTGGTTTTGATGGGAGGTTGAAGAGGAATAAATGATTGACTGGGAATGTCAGGGCCCAGAGAGGGGCCAACAAAACCCTATGTTGCATAGGTTTGTTGCCTGAAACTGAGCAATCAATTGATTGTTTGATTGATTGGTAAGAAAATTGATTGCATTGATTGATTTAAAGAAAACTTTGAAACTAAGTGGGGAATCAAAACCAGGAAAGAGCCAAACCTGGGGATGTTTGGAAAACATTCCAGCACTAAGCGCAAAAGGTTTTAATTGGCCCACCCCCTCTGAGACCAAAGAATTGGGACTTGGGCTACCAAATGAGCCCCAAAATTCCCTGCCAGCTTCCCTAGAACAATAATAGTGAATTAATCTCCTTAACTGACAAATAAGGGCCTACCAATGGGGCTCATCTTAATAATATCTCTTTGTTGTAACTGTGCTGTTTTAGCAGAGTTACAAGGGAAAAATATTTGGAAACTAGATAATAATCTTTATTGAGAGATATGGATTATATAGTCACTGTGAATTGTGGATAGTAGGAACACAATAGTGTTGATCACACAGTGGAATGGTGAAGGGGGTGACTTGATCCTGGTAATGAGTCAAGCGCCAAAATGAGGTGTCCACTGTAGGGAATCATCATCTGTTCATGTTGTTGGATTTTTAAATTTGAGTTGAATTCCTAGTCTGACTTTGAGTGGCTGGGCAATCAGATTGCAGGTTGCAAACCTGCTTGGTTGGAACCTTGCTGGCAGGTCAAGCCTGCTGTTTCAACACCCCCCCCGGCTGAGAGTTGGCCTCCTCTAGGAGCAGGTTTTCAGGGAGGTTGTTGGGATCCTGGGTGCCATACTGGACTAATTGTTGTTTGGTGGCGGGTAGAACAGTCTCACATTGTTTTTGTCTTGCTTTACAGGGTCTCAGGCAATCATGGTGGAGGACTTTGTCTTGTCTGCGTTTTCTGAGTCCTTGTACAAGTTAAGTGTTGTTTTTGTTTACCTTTAGGATGATGAACAGGCCCATTTTTTCTGGTTGTAGTTTACTCTTGTTGGCATTCATGACCCAGACTTTATCACTAACCTCATGTCTGTCTTAGATGGGGACAAAGGTCTTTTGTAGACACTTTTCTTATCTTTCTGATTGATCACTATTGGCCTGTATGACCTGGGGATCTGAGTGGGGTAGAACCTTGCTTGGCATTTACAGCTTGGGCCCTGATAGTGCTTGGATGATATTGGGTTGTGTGCCATAAACTAGCTCAAAGGGGCTTTACCCGGTAGATCTTTTCACATGGATCTGGCATACAAGTAATGAAGTTGGTGGCTGCTTGTAACATTCCTCAGGTCTCCCAGAGGTGAGCTTGGCTAGGGCTTGCACAAGGCTACCATTCAGCTGCTCCTTGCGTCCATTGGCCTGAGGATGATAAGGTGCTGTCACTGTGTGTTGGACCCCATTCTTAGTGAGGTATACATTGGTATCTTCAGATGTCAACTCTTTTCCTCTGTTGGTTATCAGGAGTTCTGGCTTTTCAAACTTGCTGATTATTTCTTTTCCTATGAACTGCTGCACATCATTGTCTGTGTATGCTTTTACTTCTTATGCCACCGTCCATTGAGTAGTGAAGTCTGTTTCAGTGATGATTTATTTCTTTTTATTGTGCTTTCCTAGAATGGTGCCTACAATGTCTAGGGCCCATACTTTGAAGGGTAGTTGTGACTGGATAGGCAGTACTGATTTAGGTGGGGTATTGCTTTTTGCAAATTTCTCACATACTTTGCATTGGTCTAAGACTTCTTGGACATCCTGGTATAGGGTCGGCCACCAAGCTTTATGTTTGAGGAATTTGTAGAGGTTGCGGCTTTTAGTGTGTCCTAGATCTCTGTGGTAACATAGTATGGTGTCTACTTGCT
The DNA here is from genome assembly GCA_014839935.2 of Entomophthora muscae. Taxonomy (NCBI): domain Eukaryota; kingdom Fungi; phylum Entomophthoromycota; class Entomophthoromycetes; order Entomophthorales; family Entomophthoraceae; genus Entomophthora; species Entomophthora muscae. Next base: position 193,707 of record QTSX02000813.1, on the reverse strand, counting down.
GATATGTATGAATGTAAGGGATGGTGATTCTGTCAGTCATCTTTCAATGAAAGGTTCCATACATGTCTGCAAACAAGTGTTTGTTCTTGATGACTTTCTTTGATTATGTTTATAGTGCCAGGGGGAAGCCATTGTCCTTTGTCTGGAGCACCAGGAGAGGCCAGTCTGGGTCAAGCCCATTCTTGCCCCTTGTGGCTCTGACGTACAGGCGCAAGAGTGTGTCTGCCATGGCAAGTTCTGAACCAGGCTTATATTGTATGAGCATATTGAACCTCTCCAGGAGTTTCATCCAGCAGGCTTGGCGGCAGGAGAGGCTCACCTGTGTTTTAAAGTATATAAGCAACTTGTGGTCAGTCAGTGCTGTGAAATCCTCTTGTTGCTCTAGGTAACAACGTCATTTGACCATGCAGTGCACAATTGCTAACAACTATTTGTCATGTATAGGGTATTGGCACTTGCCATCTTTCAGTTTGCAAGATTTTTAGGCTACGGGCAGAAAGTCACCATCATTGTTTTTTATTCTTAGTACTCCCCCAATAGGTGCGTCCAAAGTGTCTGTCTCCATTTGATATTCCCCATAACATTAGGGGTATTGCAGAATGGGTGCTATTGTCAGTTTCTCCTTAAGATGTCTAAAGCAAAGGTCACATAGGGGGGTCCATAAAAACTTAGATTTGGCACCAGTTATGGCAGACAGGGGTGCAGTCAGGATGCCACAGTTGGGGATTAATTGTTGTACATAGGCAACTGTTCCTAGATATGTGCAGAGCTCTGAATTGTCCTTTGTAGGTGGCATTTTGTAAATAGCCTGGATTTTCTGGCTGTCAGGGTTGATGCCATCTTTTGAGACTATGTTTCCCAGGAAAGGAAACTGCTTGCAGAAGAACTGACATTTAGAGGGCTTGGCCAGCAGCTTATGTTAGGCATGGTGGAAAAGACTGCCTCCAAGTCCCTGTGGTATTGTTCTACCAAGGGGCTATAGACAACAATGTTGTCCAGATATACCAAGGCATGTTTGTCAATGTGGGGAGCAAACACATTGTTCATGAAGGTCCCAAAAGTTGATGGGGTGTTTGTCATTCCAAAGTTGAGTACCATACACTTGTATGAACCATATTTAGTGAAGAAGGCTGTTTTGGGGATATTTTCCTCCTTGATACAGATCTAGTTGTAGCCAGCAATTAGGTCAATCTTGGAGAAGACTGTGGCGCCGCCCAAGGCATCAAAGAGGTCATTGATGAGTGGTAGTGGGTAACAATTTCTGATAGTAACTTTTTTTAGGGCTCAATAGTCTGTGACTAGGCGCAGGATACCATCTTTCTTTGCTACAAAGAATAAGGCAGCACCACAAGGAGACTGTGAGGGGCGGATAAGTCCTTTATCCAACACCTCCTTGAGGTACACACATAGGGTTTTTTCCTTGTTTAATATAAGGCAGTAGATGTGTTGCGCCTTAAGTACAGCTCCTTTGAGTTGGATGGAGTGTTGGATGTGTTTCTCTGGGGGTAACCCGGGTAGAGCCTCTTTGAAGATTTATGAATGGCAGGATATGATTTATCAATCCTGGGGTGTAGTGGTATCTTAGTGGTACTTGAATTATATGATCTTGTACTATCAGGAGTCCCAGTCAATTGCCTTGAGATTCTCTTGTTTGTCCAGGGTCTTTGTAATACGTACAAAGACATGGTCACGCAGGAGCTGGTCAACTGAGTCAGGGTAGATCTGGTGATTGACTCCTTCTATTTTGATGGTCAGTACCAAGGTTGCCCAGTCTACATAGGGGTTGTTCCTTTGCACCCAGTCCAGTCTCAGTACAATGCCAAACTTGGGGAAATCAATGACCAGGCCCTGGATACTGGAATGCAAGTTCTCTAGCATGAAAGAGAATGGGGCAGTTTCCCTTGTCACAGCAATGTGATGTTCATCAGCTAAAACCACATTCTTAATCCGCAAAGGATTAGTGGCTAGTATGAACTTGTCTACAAAGCTACTGTTGACTAAGGTTTGATCTGTGCCAAAGTCCAGGAGTGCAGAGCCTGTGTAACTGCAAAAGCGGAAATGGTAAGACATCAGTTTATTGGGATGTCTGACAATGGTGTAGAGTACTGGTCTGCTAAGGGTACTTGGATCATTGGGCATTGGTCCATGTTCTTGGCTTGGGACTCATTGTTAGGTAAGTTGGGAGTTGTGTGGGGAGAGCTTGGCTTTCTTATTGCTCTCCCTGGGCTTTTCCCTCATTGTGATTGTCTTGTGTGGCTGTGACACAAAAACGGGTACAGTTTGACTGGCTGTTGTCTCATTTCCATGTCCATTTGAACCTGTGGGTTTGTGGTTTGCATTGTTGTTGTTGCTCCCAGGGGGTGGTTGATTGAAACGTCCAGATGGGTGAGAATCTTTGGGTTGATCTCTTTTTCCTGTTTGCCCCTTGTGGAGAGTGTTGGATGTTTGTTCTGCTTTTTCTGCCTTGCAGTACAGAGTTTGTAGATTGGTCACTTGGTCCAGATTTACGTGTCTCATTACATGCAACTTGAGTGCCTCATAGTACATGAGATGGGTAGCTGGAGTGTCAAAAGCCATCTCTGAGGGGTACATAGTTGGAGTTCCTTGTAAGCTCAGGTGAGTTCCTTCACTGTGCCTGTTTGTGTCAGGTTCTTTACTTGGTGTTGTGAATGCCACCATTCACTGTGTTTTGATTTTGTCTTCAATGGGTTATTTTGAGTATAAATCTCTATCTTTTGCTTTCTCCCTTTAAAACGAGTCTGGCTCCAAATTGGGAAATTCAATTGTTCAGTTTCCTGATTCTGAGCAACTCACTTGCCCCACTCATGCTTGGGGGAATGATCCTATCATCTATGTACTGTTTTGTGGTAAAGCTACACAGTATATATTCTATTTCACTTCTACCAATAAAATTTAAGTTATATTCACATTTTTGTCTTTGTGTCTCCACGTACTTTGGCGCCTCTCTAGCCATGCCTAGCAGATATTATTCAATCAGGGCCACAAGGTAATCACATAGCCTTCCCTGTCATTCTAACCAAGACTTAGTACAAATCCAATCCTAAGGTTATGATTCCCTGTTGTGTATCTGTGCCATGCCTCAGGTCACAACAAAAATGGTGCTCACTATAGGGGCTGTAAGCCCCTTGGTTACCCCCTTTGCAACTACATTTTCAGGTCATTTGCCTCTGCCTATACAAGAGCTGACTTCACCTGAAATTAACAGTCCTCCTATTGAGGAAGAAATCACAGACCCACCTATTGTACCTACTGTGCTGAACCTTGGGAATGGTCCTCACCTAGTGGCCTACCCTTTGGGTACCCCTGACTTGGAACAAGTCATGGGGTTAGCCTGTGATGGGGCCATCCCTTGCCTCCAGCTTCAATTCAGTTAAGCAGAATACTACAAATAAATTGTGGCTCCAAAATTTCCACAGCACCTCCTCTCAGCAGCTGGCTCTGCTGAACACCTATTGTCATCCTTTGTATAACCTGCCTTAGCCCACCATCAAATGGTGTTAGGGCTCCATGTTCAGGAGATTTTGTCCCTACAAGCAGCCATCACAAACCACTGGGATTGATTTGCTGCCTATCAACAATGTATCCACTCCCTGTTTTCCTTGGTGTCAGACAATCAGCGCAACTCTGTCACTTCTCAATCCTGCTTGGTCAATTCCATCAAGAAAATGCTCCAGTTTATCCCTGAATACATCAGAGAGCGTCTACATGAGTTTCACCAGTTGGAACAGCCCTAGCAAACCTAAGTAGACTCCACGTTGAACACCTATCTTAATTATTTCAAACAACTTGTACAGCAGCTTAATGAGTTCAGTGCTTACTCCTTTGAGCAACTGTGAAAAGTAAAAGGCTTTGCTGCTAAAGGCCTTCATGAGCTCAGTGAAGAATTTGATCAAGATAGGGGTGTCACTACTGCTACTATTGCCAAGCTCCAGACTCAAGTGAATGAATTATCTACGCCCAAGCCAGACGCCCTGCCCTCTCCCCCATCTGAAAATTTGGCAGATAGAGAGCAGAGACTATGGGATGCTATTTAAGAGCTACAAACGTCTACCCATAGTCAAGGTTGACCTACTGAAGCGCCTCAGCCTGATCCTCAGGTGCTTGCTCTGACAACCCAAGTTACTGAGCTACAGCAAGAGCTTGCTGCCCTACGCAAAATGGTGGCAATTTCTGCTAGCCCAGTTGGAGTTATTGATGAAGATGGCTGTTGCCCTGGCTTTTCAGAAGCCCCTTGAATTCAATGTGCTAGAGAGTTGATTGCTCTAGCTAATGAGGTGGACCATTTGAAATAATACCACACCAAACTTGATAGAGACCTGCAAGAAATGAGTGAATTGATTGACTCAGTAAATGTCAGGTTTGCCCCTTGCCTCTCAATGGGGCCTTCCCTTACCTCCAGGCTGACTGAGCTTTCCCCAGTAGTAACATCACAGGGCCAATGCCTAGATGTTACTGAGCAGCAGACCATCCTAGCTACTAATACAGGTACCTGCACTGCTGAGACCCTGACTACTCTTGAGGAAAGTTTTTGCTAGCTGTGGGCCAGACAGCCCCCTCCAAATCCAAAGAGGAATTCTCCCTGCACATAAATGTACTCAATAGCAACAATGGTGGCCCAAATCCAGAAACACATTTCAAGCCTACCTTTAAGCAAGTCTTTGACCCCAAAACCTTGACCTTTGCAGCGTTTCTAAATATTTATGAAACTGCTGTGAGAAGAGCCTTGGATGAGGTTAAGAAGGAACACATTCTAATCTGTCTGCACCTGTCTTTCTGAGAGGTAGTAGTGCCAGAGCTGCTCACCATTGAGACCTGGGAAGATATGAAGCAGCTTCTGATTGACAAATTTGGTGATGAACTTAGTCTGGAAGTGAAGAAGGATGTCTTAATGCACATTGCTTTCAAACCTAAGGAGACTCTAGCTTAATTTGCAGATAGATTCTACATGGAAGGACAGCAACTTATAACAAGCAGACACTTGACGGCTCATGAAGCTTACATGGCTTGCGCTCAAGCCCCCAAGGTGAACCAGCTCCTGTGTCTTCACTTCAAGGCCCATAAAGTCATGATTTCTTCCATGAAGAGCATAAAGACACTGTCGCAGGATATGCACCTTACCCATTCTGTGGAAGTTGTGCAAGAGAATTGTGCCGCTTCTACCTCTGGTTTGTCTTCACGTGGCCCACATATCCTCACTATGAACTCGCAGAATCCTCCTTGACATCAGGTTTGCCATAACTGTGGACAGATAGGTCACCATTCCTGAGTCTGCACCAATCCTCAAGTTAAAGAAGCTGATCCCAAAGAACAGGCGGGAAAAGTTCAGTCAACCCAGAGGCGGAGATGCTCTTGGTTGACAATTCTTCCCAGTCTCCTTTGATTCCCCCCTCCATTGCTGATTATGAGCCTGCTGATACTTAGGCTCCTCCCATTCTGATGCTATTCCACAACATCTATGATGACTCTGATATGTTCAATTCTGATATGAAATATCCTGATGCCTATGGGTATTCAGTCCTTGCCGTCCCCAAAACTATTGCAGTCCCTTATAAGATATGTTCTGGGAAAACTACAACAACCGCCAAGCCTCTGCCTGAAGCCAAGGAGGTTGTCTCTTGCCCATACCTTAATCAAGCTAAGAGATCCCCTGTGCTTGTAGAGTATTCTGAAAAAGCTGCTGAGGTTGCTGATGCTGTGTTCAAAAATGTTTCAGTCCTGCTTCCTCTCCAGACAGTCTATAAGGAGTTTCTGGGCCTAAGATACATGATTTAAAAATGGGACAAAGAGCTAGCAGAAGCCCAAGACATTATGGCTGTCCTCCCTCCCTTTGGTTGTACTACCACTCATGTGGAAATATCCATTCAGAAGGTGAAAATCAAGGCCGTCTTGGACACTGGATCTCCTGTTAATTTTGTCTCCTTGAAGCTTGTTGAGAAGCTCAAGCTTGCCCCTGACCTCAACTATCACCAGTTGTATGGCACAGCTGGGCTATCCATGAATTGCACTATAGGAGCTTATTCTGCTCTTCCCATGTGGTTTTGCAAGCTACTCTTGGCTGTGCCTGCTGTTGTCTTGGAGAATGAGAGCTACAAACTCCTAGTTGGTACTCAATTCCTTAGGTAATACAATGGGATCATCAACTTAAATGACAGCTACCTCTCTATCTTAGGACACCAAGTCCCTCTGATTTTCAAAGAGCCATTTAAAGTTCCTGGGTGGCGCCTCTAGACATGTGTCTTAGAATATCCCACTGGTGTTTTCACTCTAAAATATCGTACCCATTCCACCAACATGAAGTGCCCTCCTATGGCATGTCCTGCGTCTGAAGGGGTTCCCCTCTTGGCCACTTCCACTCTAACCATTTCCCCTGGATCTCAGGCTATCCTAGACTCCCAAATATTGTATGAGCTACCCAAATGTACGTTCCTAGAATTATACTCTCCTTCCTTGCTAGGACGCAACAACCCCTATCTCTACCCAGGAATCTTGGATGTCTCTCATACAGACCCTGTTCAATTGCTGATTGCCAACTTAACCTCTCTCCCAATAATTGTCTAGAGGACAGTTTTTTGGCTATGGCAAGTTGTTAAATGCTCCTGACGTCCTATCATTACATCCCTTTAGTACGTTCCAGGATTTTAATTTACCTGAAGACAAACCTCAAGTCCTATCCTTGTTCACTGGTCAAGATTTCCCGCAGCTGTCTCCTGTTCAGCAGAAAGAGGTGCTTGACCTACTGGATCAGTTTTTGGATATCTTTGTTAAGGATAGCACGGATTAAGGTTTAGCCAAAGGTGTCATTTACCAGATTGATACTGGTGATGCTCCCCCCTTTTGCACTAAACGCTACTGCTGCAGTTGAGTAGAGGATGCTCAGGTGTCTAAAGAGCTCAAACAATTTCTAGACGCTGGACTGCTTGCGCCTTCTCAAATTCCATGGGCCTCCCCCTTACTCATACTGAAGAAAAAGGATGGAGGTCATAATATTGTGATGGACTATCAACAACTGAATTCCTTAACCAAAAATGATTCCTACCCCTTACCTTGCATTGATGATTCTCCCTGACACCTTGGGGGCTCCAAGCTCTTCTTTGCTATGGACCTAGCCTCTGGATACTGGAAAGTTGATCTCTCCCCCAAGGATAGACAGAAAGCTGCCCTCATCACTTTGGAGGGGTTGTTTGAGCCTACACAAATGCTGCAAGGGCTCTGCAATGCTCCAGCTACTTTCCAGCAATCCATGGACTCCATTCTCTGTGATTTGAAGCTCTCATGTGTCCTAGTGTACTTAGATGATATAAATGTCTTTAGTGCTACCTTTACCAACCACCTGGCCTATCTTAAGGAAGTTTTCATAAAGATTCAATAAGCTGGACTTAAGTTAAAGCCATCTAAGTGTGCCTTCTTCAAGGAACGCCTTGAATTCTTGGGGCATGAGGTGACTCAGACAGGAATTTGTCCCATGACTAAGAAAGTTGAGGCCATTGACAAAATGCTTCTGCTCACCAATCTGCAAGAGGTCCAAGTCTTTCTGGGTATGATGGGATACTATTGACAATTCATCCCCAATTTTGCTGACACTAGCAAGCCCTTGGTCCAGCTGCTGTGTAGTGTCCCTTTCAAATGGACTGCCAGTCAACAACAAGCCTTTGAAGCCCTCAAACAAAAACTCAAAGAAGCTCCCATCCTAGTATATCCTGACTACAATAAGGAATTCATCCTATATAATGATGCCAGTGACCTGGCTATTGGGGCTATCTTGGCTCAATTGGATGATGAAGGTGTGGATCACCCTGTAGCTTATATATCTTGTGTCCTGAATAAGCATGAGAAAAATTACAGTGTGACCAAGAAGGAATGCCTCGCTGTGCTGCATGCCGTCAAGCAGTTCCGCCATTATGTGTATGGCACCCATTTCACTGTGGTTACTGACCAGACTTTGCTCAAATGGCTACAACAACTTAAGGAACCAGAAGGACAACTTGCTAGATGGGCTCTCTGCCTGCAAGAATACAACTTCACTGTGCTGCACCATCCCAGGATTCAACATCAGAATGCTGATGGACTGTCCAGAATGCCTATCCTTGCTTTTCATCCTGCTGAGGCTGACTGGTTATACAAACTAATTGGATATCCTTCTTTGTGGGAGAACAAAACAGAAGAAGTCCAAGTTGCCCTTTCTAGATTATCTGAAGGCACACTCATTTGTGACAATCAGCTTTTCAAGAAAGTACAAGACCACTACTTGCCTTATGTAAGGCCTAGTCTTTGCCTTTCAGTGGTAATTCAAGCGCATAAAGGAGACTGGATTTGGAGGCATTGCCAAGACCTATGAATGGCTCCAGAAAACTTATTTCTGGGAAACCCTTTGTCTGCTGATTCCAGACACCATAGCTAGTTGCCACAACTGCCAGCTTCAACGGCCTTGAGCTGCTGCCCACAAGTTCAAGCTAGTCCCCCCTCAACATGTGTTTCACACTGTCAGTATTGACACTGTAGGACCTCCCCTTGCTCCTGCTCTGGTTGTCTCTTTATCCTAATTGCTGTTGATCATTTTAGAAAGTAGGTAGAAGCGCAACCTACCAAAGACATCACTGCCAACACAACTGCCGCCTTTCTGCTGCAAGATGTATTCTTTTGCCACAGTTACCCTCAAGTGTTTTTGTCTGACAATGGGACTAACTTCAACGCCAAGTTATTAACCTCTGTTGTTGAAGCCTTGTGGTCTAACCAGTCTTTTTCTGCCCCCTATAATCCTTCTACTAATGGGGCTGTTGAGCGCACAAACTCAACCCAGGTTTCTATCATGAGGAAACTCACTTATTCTGACACTGCTAATTGGGATCTATACTTACCTGCTGCTCTCTTTGCCTATTGCTTTAGCAAACATTGTGTCACTGGGTATTCCCTTTTTTGCTATGCTGTATGGTTGTAAAGCCACCACTCTGTTGTTCTTGGGGGGCCCCTACTCTCCTCTGATAAGGCCCTGAACCCTGAGCATATCAAAGATCTAGTCAATTGAATCATTGATATCCAGGCTTCTGCCTACACTTCTGCATATAAGACTAAGATGCTTGAGCTTTCTCCTGACAATGCTGGAAAAACTCCCCTGCCTGAGTTCAACATTGGGGACCATGTTCTGTACTATCAACACAGAGTAGGAGGACGCGCTCATAAGCTAGAATTGTTGTGGATTGGGCCCTTAGAAGTGACCTTCAAGCAAGGGTCAGAGTATACTGTGAAACTCCTCTCTAGTGGTCAACTGTTTGCTTGCATGCACGCCAAGTTCCTCTGCAAGTACTACCCCCCTAAGGCCAATCTAGAGGGGGGCAATGTCATGAATGCCACCATTCACCATTTTTTGATTTTGCCTTTGTTGGGTTATTTCAAGGTCAAATCTCTCTTTTTTCTTTTGCCCTTCAAAATGAGGCTGGCTCCAAATTGGGAAATAAAATTGTTTAGTTTCCTGATTCTGAGCAACCCACTTGTCCTACTCATGCTTGTGATAAGTGATCCTACTGTCCATGTACTGTTTTTTTGGTAAAGATACACAGTATATATTCCATTTCACTTATACCAATAAAATTTAAGTTATATTCACATTTTTGTCTTTGTGTCTCCACGTACTTTGGCGCCTCTCTAGCCATGCCTAGTAGATACTATTCAATCAGGGCCACAAGGTAATCACATAGCCTTCCCTGTCATTCTAACCAAGACTTAGTACAAATCCAATCCTAAGTTTAGGATTTCTTGTTGTGACTCTGTGCCGCGCCTCAGATCACAAAGTAAGTATCAAATTTGGCATCATACCTTGCTAAAGTCCTTCCTCATTTATTGGGTATTTACAGGTAGGTTCAACAGGTATTTCCCGCGGCTGTAATTTCCTTGGAAGCCCATTCCTGCTGCTCTATCTCTGCACACAGTTTTACTGAGTGCACAGCTTATTGTGTATGTCAGGGATCCAGCCTGTGGGGGGTTCTTGAGAACTTGCAGGCAGATGGCCTGCGGGTCCTGAGAGAAGGGCCCACCACAAGATTGGAGCTAACTTTACAATATAAGATAATGATTTGCCCAAGATGGCCCAGAGTCTGCTAACAGGTACCATGATATCAATAAGGCCAGTGAGGATGATGTACATCACCCCAAATATTTAAGTTGAGGTAGATTCATTGGCTGCAACAGATCCCTGCAGGCAGTTGAGCCGCGGGGTATGGGGTGGGGTCATTGGTACTGGGTAGGCAGGCAGGTAGTTGTATTTTTCTTGGAACAGTAGGGGAGGTATAATGACCTGGGTTCCTTCTCTGCTGATGGTTTCAGTCTCTCTAGTTCTGGCTTCTGGGTTGTAGAGCAGGATTTTCTCTAGGATGAATTCCAAATACACCGGGTTGGGTGGGTATTCAGTGAAATGTACCAGGCCAAAGGGAGCTCCTGGGGGACAATATAGTTTGGGTGGTTGGTCCACGGTTTCTTGGGGTTGATGAGTGTGAGGTACAGAGCCACAGGAGGAAGACTGCAAATGAAAGAGAACTAAAATCAATTATGGGATGATCTGGTTGAACCAAAGGTTCATATCACTTTATTGCAAGAATGGCATTGGGCAACTTTCTGGCAGCCCAGGGTATAACTATGCCCATCTGCCATGGAGAAACTTTTACAAACCCTTCTGGGCCAGGTGATACTGTCTTCCATGGTTTTGCAATCATTGGTGGTGTCCTGCCTGGAGGATTTCCCATTGTCTGGGTCAGAATGGGAAAACTTGAATTCCCTTTTGAGCTGCAGAATTTGCCATCCTTAGGCAGCCCACATTCTATGGGAAGCTTCTTCAATTCCCCAACAGCAGTGGCCCCAGTTATATTGGGATTGTTGATCAGGACTGCGCTCTTATTGGCAGGACTAACAGGATTCTTTTGTAGGTGCGGCACTGGTGCAGGTAGCTCTAGGTTGGTAGGTCTAAGGAGCTTCATCAAAGTTAAATTTGTTTCTGGTTTGAGCCCAAAAAAACGCAGGCTGGCAGCCTGCAGGGTTTTGGGGTTTGAATCCTGTAGTTGGGATTCTACCGCATGCATTGTTAACAGTAAATTGTCACTTGTGATAGTGTATCCCACTTCACCAGCATTTCCTTGAGCCCTGTCTGTTATGCATATCTGTCTGTGGTGTTTGATTAAGTGGAGTAATAATTGACACCCAATGGGGAAACTTCCAACAAAATACCAACAAAACAATACAAGATTGGACCGTGCTTGTAGACACCAGATTGGATACAATTTTCTTCATAATCTTAGATACTTGCAAAAATCTTGGCATATGACAAGAAGATGACATCACTGCACGTCCTCATTGCCCTCCATTTAAAAAAATTAATGATAGTTGAATTGTAGGGGTTGGTATCCATCAAACTAGGACCACTGAGAACTTTATTGGACAAGATTCTAGCAGCAACCACAACTCTGTGCATCCACAAATTGACTGTTCTCTTATTCATGAAAATGCTGTGGAGTCCCAGTTGGAGACATACCTGAACCAGGGGCATCTGCAGGTCATGTTCCATGATGGCCATCATAAGGTGATGGGCTTTTTCACCATCAGTTGAAACACAGGCACTAGTTGGAGTCTTCTTGGGAGAGGGACCACAGTTAGCATGAGATTGTAGGGTTGCAGTCTCAGTGGGCTTTGCAAACCCCATTATGGTTGCTATTTCCCCAAGGGACATAAGCATTCCTTGCTTTCCAACCATTTTCATAATTTTTGGGAGTGATTGATTTTCTTCTGCATCTTGAAGGCTGATTGGCTGGAGGAGGGATGTGTTCATCTTGGGGGCCAAATGATGTCATCTGATTGTCTGTCTATGTATTCTCACTTCCTTGGGTGGTCTATTGGCTCAATTGGCTGATTTCTGATGCTAGTGTTGCTGTATGATTTGGGTTAGCAGCTGCCTGTGTATGATGGGCAAACAGGGCCATGCTAAATAAAGCAGGAGAAAGAACACACTCCTGGGTAGTTCTTGGTGAGGGGCCTGCAGGTTGGGAGCTGTCATAGACAGAGGCTTCACCATTGGAAGACTCAGCATAGCCCTGCATGATCTTGTCAAGGCCAGGGAACAGCTCATTTACTTGGTTGCTGTTAGAAGAAGACATAATGGACTTTTTATTAAAAAATAAACTCCATAAGAGGAGTATATTTAGTCAATTTTATTGTTAAGTGCATCTAATTTGGTGAATATTAAAATCTAAATTTTAGCCATCTTAAAATGGAACAGGGTGATTTTTGAGAGTGCTTGTGATTCCTAAAAAAATTAGTCAAATCCACTCTATATTCTTTGACTTCCTGTTTGAGATGCCCATAAATTATATTTATTTCAAATTCACCTCAATTATGATTTGAAATTTGGTTCTTGGATTTGAAAATCCTGCAATTTCAAATTTGTTAATTTTACATGTTGCCTATGATTTTTTAGACATACAGGAAATCTCAAATTTTACATTAGAATTCTGCATTTCTGATTCATGTATCCCACATTTGTTTGATGTGTTGTTTCTTTAGTTAGTTGAGTTATCTGCACTAGGAATTTGAAATTTTCAAACTCAAACAAATCAAAAAAGTCAAATTAAATGGTTGATTTTATTAAATATGTTGGTTTTCATTCAGCTGGGTTGCCCGCAAATGTGATTCAAATTTTGGACCAAAGATTTCAAAATCCTGCATTTCTATCATTAGGCTCTGAATTTACAGTAAGTGATTGTATGAAAAGTTGAAGAAGCTTTTCAATTTTCAACAAGATCTATATTGAGCGCTTAATCTGTATTTTGATGGTTACATGTATGGTTGATTTGGTATAACTGGAGGTCTTCTGAGGCATTCAGAAGTCCTGTCTGAAGGATTATCTGGTCAAAAGTACTCCAGAACAGTGGCAAATCAGAGGGTTTCTAAGAGGATCTTTCTTTTGTTAATAAAGACTATATTGAGCCCTATTCTTTTTGTGAAAGAGAACTTCCACAGTGATAGTGACTTTGAAGCTAGTCAAGAAAATAAGAAGAGGCAAATATTTAGTTTGTTAATTCATGTAAAACTCCTTTTTGGGGAGTGAGGAAAGCAGTTCAAAAAAGTTTGAGATTTGGAATATTGTTGTAAAAATGCTTATCAGGCAAATAGCCCCTAGATATGAAACTGCCTTGGTAGACCATTTATTGCTGTTAAACATGTTTCCCACTAGTTACTAATTACCAATGTATATTAGGGCATGGTGAGTACCTTTCATAGTTGTCAGACCATTTAATTTTGTTTTTTTCATATTACTAGTACACCTGCAGGATGTCACTACAGCTCAGTTGATACCTGGATTTGATCCAGGACACCCAATGACCACCTTCCAGGAGTGTCACAGGACCCATGCAAAGAGACAACAAAAGCAAAAAAACACATCATCACAGCAATTGATTGTACATAAAGATGGCCTTTAGCACAAGCTATAAAAGAACACAAAGAGAACAATGTGATACACTTAATTCACAAAGAAATCATAGCCAAGTTTGGAAAACCTGAACGCCTAATTACAGACAGATGGAGTAACTGGACTTAAAGCTATTGACACCAATGTGTTACAACCAAGTTTCCCTCCTCGCCTGTCAATGTATCTTACAATACACAGGGGGCGCTCAATGAGTTGCCCCAGGACGTATCTAACGACATGAATCAATCTGATGGCAGTGTCAAATTGTGGGCACTATCTCCTAATTAAGAGTACTGTCAATTCAACTTGCTAATCCCTACACAAGTTATTCCCTGGCTTCAAACCTTACATGGAACCTGCCACCATGTCACCCCCTGTGGCCTTGTGGCTTTCCTCATATAGTATATTAATCACAATATTCTACAATAAACTACATCTTATTCTATTCATTCTTGTCCTTTCTATTGGACTGTTGCCTTCCCCAATCAAATAATGAACTCTAATTGGTTCAGTTGCAATAAATGTCTACCTCACCAAAAATGGAATAAAGCACACAGTTGTCAGCCCCTATCACCCGCAAGCCAACAGAAGAGTGAAAAGATTAAACAGTGCCCTTGTGGAAGTGCACAGTAAATTATCTGCCAATGGCCCACGCCTCTGGGCTGATATGCTCCCAACAGCACTGATGGTGTGTCAAGCCCGTGCCAACCATAATGCAGGAAAAAGCCCATACAAACTTGTCTATGAGAAAAAGCCTACCATTGTTAGTACCCCACTAGAACCACAGCTACCCCTACCTAAAAGGGTACCCACAGATATCAACCTGACAGTAAAAAAAGCCAGACAAGACCAAGAAGACAAGGAAAAGAAAAGAGTAGAAAGAGATGCAATACCACTCCCAGAAGAAAGATTCCAAGTGGGAGAAGTCTTGGTTGTAAACCACAATCTACACAAATTGGGACCAGGATTAAGAGGACCTGGCATGATTATGAAGATCAAACCAAACAACACCTACCTCATCAAGGGGGCTGGTACTAATACTGGATTAAAGCTCATTCACTGTTACTGACTCCACCTTTACAAGGCAAGAAACGCCCAATACAATCCCCAACTACCTGCTTCTAATGCTAAACTGGATCAATATCAAGCACAAATCCTGGATAATCTCAAGAAAGTCCTAAAAGCTCTGCTTTTTTAACACCCCAGGGAGAGATCTTGCAACATATATGATTACTCTCTCTCAGGAAAGTAATTCCCTTAGAAACATCCCAACCAAAGAATAATCAGTGGCACTCCTGCCACATTATCATGTTTTATAGGGATCAAATATTACAAATTCTAAGCAAAAAATTACTTGGACAAACCCCATGACTTCCATGACATACATAGACAGTATGTGGCTCTCATGGTACTATTTAATATTATATCTTCATGTCAGACAAAGTATCGTTATCTTCTTAATTTTCCCCTTTATCTCGTTTTAAAACTTCTGAGAAGATAAGTTTGAAAAAAAAGGCATGCTTTTTTAGACGTAATGTATGATTTTTTAAAATCGCTTCTTTAGGAAGTACCTTGCTTTTTAGCAGCAAACTGATAGGTATTGAATCATTTTACTAAAATTCCTTATTACTCCAAGCTAAGCGCCCTGCTGAATTTATTTTAAAGTTTACAATTGATTTCGAGTATTGCTTGCTGTAATGTCAATGTAATTCGTCTTATGTGCCCAATCTGGGTGGTTTTCAATCTGGCTGGGCAAATTTGTTTGGCTTCTCATTGGCCGCCAATAGGATTGAGGCACATTCAATTCGAAAGTTGAATGTCTTGCACTGCTACGTGGCACAGAGCTTGAAGCAAAGTGAATTAGAATCACTATGAAACAGACTTGAAGGCATTTATGACAAATAAAACTAGGCATTTAAATTACATTGCAAACAATTGAATCTAGTGCTTATAAATTTACGTGGTAATTTTCCATTGACACTCAGTGACTAGACAAGGAGGGGGACTCAAGTCCTGATACTACTGACGAAACAGAGCTTAAGGACTTAAGTAGGTTTATACATACATACCCAAAATATCTCAAAACATCTTTTAAAGGTAAATAATTTAACGTGCATTGACATTTTGATTGACGCTAAGAATTCTCATACTATGTCAAATCTAATCCTATTCCTTGACTTATAAAATTGATATTAATATCATATGTAGTTTCTTTTAAAATGAGACTCTTGAACACCATTAGATATGCTCTTTTAGCGGTTTTCTGTGTTATTCTACTACCTGGGTCTGTAGAAAGTTTCACGATTGCTGTCAAACCTGGAACGGATGAATGTTTTTTTGCCGATTTGCAACACTATGATTTAATGTTGCTGTCATACGATGTCCTTGAGGGTGGAGACCTGTTGATTGATTTTAAAGTATAGCTTCTTCTTTATTTTTATTCATCCTTTAGCTATTTAATCCTCTCAACGTCCAACTCCAAGACACCCCTGGCCGTAAAGATGCTTATTATTCTTACAATGCTTCCAACCCTGGACTTCACAAATATTGCTTCCATAATCAGCTTACTGAAAAGAAAGTGAGCTTCAACTTGAACATTGTAAAACATAAAGTCGAAGAGAAAAAGCAATGTAAATATTTGTTTGTTTTCTAGCTGACATCTTTTAGCAACCGAACAATTTGAATTTGAAGCCGAGCTCGAGAAAAATGGAAGAGTTTATCAATCAGATTGAGGCACAGCTTAGTTTCGCCATCTATCGTGATGAAAGTCATCTTAAAGGTAAAAATAGCTCTAGTATAATGCTTAATACTTCCAGTATCCTCTTCCTTTGACAGCAAGCTTAAGTGGTGGACTATAATTCAAGCGGTCATTGTTATTGGGGCTTGCTTTTGGCAGGTTACTTATCTCAAATCCTTTTTCGAAGTGCGAAGAATCGTTTAGTCACAAAGCCTCCTTATCTACATTCTCCTTACCAATCCACAGCTTTAAAAACTAAACATTCTTTATATACAATCCTTTTAGGTAAATGTTCAAATCATTGTCATTTAAAAGTTGAGTTTTTTTCCCTTTTTGACCAACTAACCTTAAAGTCTACAAACTGCAGCCCTAAATAGTGTAAATGAATGTCATGCTACTTAAACGGAATATCTAGAAGATTTTTATGTAAATTATTCACTATAGTTTCCGAAAACTGGTAGAATTGTTGCAAAAATTCACGGCGACTTTCCCATTTTTACAATGCAAATGGTTGGCAGACTTTTAAAAGGTTACTTCTAGTTTACTTATAGACTTAATAGCTAGAAATTAGCAATTGAAAAACAAGTCAGACTCATTTTTTGCAGCATAACCAAGACTCCTATTTCTTCATCAAAATATCAATGCCGATCTAAAACCACTTTTTAAATCCATGTGATTAAAACCATGGCCCTAGTATAGCACTATTTAATAATTTTTAAACCAATTAGTCCATTCAAGTGTTCAAAGCATTGGCTTTTTAAATTATTCTTTCTAAAATATCAAACAACAATATCATCCTTGTATCTCAGCCCAATGAGGCAATGGAAAGTACATTCCCTAGTTAAACTTGAATTTGGCCAAGATAAAGAAACATGATTGAATTTAATTATAATAAAAGCTAGCCTATCAGATATCTCAAAAATATTCCAAGGGAAGCATTTAATTTATTTCTATTACCTAGGTTTCTTATAGAAATCTCAGCAGTAGCCAAAATCTTTTCTTAGATACACACAAATTTAATCCTTCAATATAAATACTTGGCCATTTAGCTGCTAATTTTCAACATAGCACAGTCATGGTCAGTAGTTTTTATACTAGACAGAAGCCCAGAAAGCCATCCTTTACAATCACCTGGCAAGCTTAGGGACCATATATTCGATTAACCTTAGTATGGCTAGAGCTAGCAATGCAAGATTTTTTCAACCAATTTATTGACAATTCCGGCTATCACTAGACTCTAAGTAAGTTAAACAAGTTTCTTAAAGCTTTTTAGCCTATACACTCATGTTACACTTATACCACAACCAATAATAAGGTGATGTACTGGTTTTAGCTATTTCAACTAAAGAGGTGGATGATATAGTCTAACAATAGTATAATGATTAGACCAAACATAAATTAGCTTAAAGTTACCATTCAGGCTGAAGAAACACAACTAATACCCATATGCTGTATGATTGCCCCTCAAATGCAGCGTCTGAGCTTATAAATCAGCAATACATAATAAATTTTATTTAGATATGTACTATGTTTTTTTGAAGCAGGCACAGATAGTATGCACAAAATTGCAAGTCAGAGTGAATAATCTGGTATATTATATAACCAGATTTAGGCAGTGTTGCATCAAGCATGAAACTAATGGCTTTAATCAGCATCTGCTTCCTAGAGACCCCAATCTGCATTAATAATTAAGAAGCTTCAAAAATAGAAGTAAAGAGTCCTAGCACCTATTTTTTGGAGGGAGCTGCTATCAAAGATGGTAAATCAATCAATGTTTCAAACCAGTATACATCAACAAATATATATTTTTCCTCTTGAAATCTGGAAATCATAGCAGGACACTTGGACCATGACTTGGCTTGGCTACAGACCACACTGATTGGTATATATAATTTACAATTTACCCTAAATGTTAGCTTTCTTACTCTATCAGCAAAATATTTTTTCTCTTTATTTTTTGCTCCTAAATATCTATGCTTTGTTACTGGTAGTAGGTTAGGATATCATACTACAGTAGTTTTATAACCTGTTGAGACAAACAAAAATATAAGTAGTTTTCACAGCTATGGCACTAATAAAAAATAACTCAAGTTAAACAAAGTGGACTCAGATTTAAGCAAAATCCAAGTATCAGTGTAAAATATACACTCTGTTAACAGGGATTTTGAGTGTTAGTGTAAGACTCCAGAATTTTTCAACAACAGCTTTAGTGTAAAAAGCCTGTGCCCAACCATCACCAATAAGTTACTATTTCCCAAGGATACAAAAGATACATATAGGGTTGAGACAATAGTTTTATTGATGAGCCTAAACAGGAGGATATTGATTGCTTGAGGTAATAAAACTGTGAGGGCTTTTATACCCAATTCAATAAAAAAGAGATAATATTGAAGTTAATTTTAAGCAAGATTAACCCATAATTTGAATCATGAATACATTGCAAAGAGTAAGCTTTGGAAAGCTGGTTATCAGGGCTTTTGACTGACACTAGTTTAGGCTGAAATGGTTTGGTTTTTGCGGAAATATAGGCAATCAAAGACAGTAAAGAAGAAACAAACAATCAAACAGAAGTCTTGGTATAAATATCAACAAAATAGAAAATATCAGTTGACTTAAATTCTCAGTCCTGACATCAAGGTCATTTTTGGATTGAGGCTTCAATTTAATTTTCTACTATATGTCAGGGGGCTGCTATTTTCATGAAAAAACTTGGGGTATCTCCATATAACCATAGCAGCCCCAATAATATGAAGAACCAGCAAAAATACATAGAGGTGTACACTGTTCTCAAGAACAAAGAGACAGTCAGATTCTGTTTTATTAATGAATCATCTTTTATATCATCTATGCATAATTCATATGGCTATACTCTCATAGGTGCTAAAGACAGATATCTTGGTGTATGTTGGTCTGTACCACAGCCTATTCTATGATGGCTCTCCTTGGTCCAAAAGAGATTGAGATGTATCAAATGAGCAAGGAATATCATAATATAAGGACATTTCTATCATTTCTTCAATTGGTACAAGAGCATCTTAGAAGCACTAGCCCAGGTTTCACCAATGTCATTGTACTGGATAAGGCTAGACTCCACAAGGTGGCAGATATTCTTGAGAAATTTCCAACAATTGAGACAGGTGTGGCAGTTGGCCCATAGCAATTGGCTACAGCAACTATACACCTATTATTCCTTCCTGCCTGTTTCCCATTCTTGAACCTGATTGAATGGGTCTTATTTTTGGCTTAAGTATTTTTTCAAGCAAGGCACCCCAACTAGACCCAAGACCTTGTTTGATTTGCTACAGATTTGGGCCCATACTCATCCAGCAGAGACAGTGGCAAAGCTTACACACATTCTGAATCATATATTTCTTTGAGTTTTTGTTTTTCTACCACAAAGAGTGGACCCTCAGGACTCCAGACCACTGGTGGATGAGAACTGCGGGAATTGGACCTGCTGCCCTGAGTTGCAGCGACACACATTGAGTTTATCCCTATGAGCAAGTGTTTTGAAGCCTTGATGCACTACCTCAAAGGGCTCTGCTGTGTGCAAAAACATGCTTGCCTCAAACAGCTTTATTGTCTTTTGACTCTTCAATCAATGTAGTAAAACAGAACTAAACTTATCTAGCCCACAGGCAAAATTTAAGGCTCAAAGAGACCCACCCCCAGGAAAATTCAATTCCTGCTTTTCAGTGTTACCCAACAGTCAATTAATGCATCATATTCCTAGGAAGTCCAATAGTACACGCCATCTTTTTTACTGTTTTTGTACTAGTAAGTTATCAACCAAACATTCACAGTAGAGTTCCTGGAGAAGGTAACAGTTCATAACCACCTCTACCTGAATCATATATTTCTCTGTGCCTTGACAACCAGCCAATTATTAAAAGGCTTTTTGTTCCTTGTCCTTTATTAGTTTATATTTTTCTTTTTTGACCTTTATTTTTTATTTAGTTTAAATTTATTAATCTTTATTTTATACTTAAAAGTTTCCAATCACATAGTCTAAAAATGTCTAACATTAGCCTGCAAGCTTGATTTTTTATTTTATTTTAAATTTGTTGATTGTGGCTTGCAATGGCTATCCAAACACTTGATCATGGAGTAATTTTTATTTATAACCTTCTCATGAAAAATAAATATAAAGTAAATCAAACAGTATTATGTAAATTTCTCACAGTATAAAAGAAAAATTTATTCAAATAATAAAAATGGAGTTTTTATTTTAAAAAAGAAATTAAATTATAATATATATTAGAGGATATGCCATTTATATTTTTTGTAATAGTGTGCACACCTGTATGCTGCCACTTAGCAATAGAGATGGCACACTACCTCCTCTGGCATACTGTAGATGATGGATATGCTGTGATAAAAATATTTTCTTTGGATTTTAAACAGGAGGATTGTCAAGTGTGTGTTTAGGAGCAGCTTCTTAGGCGGGGCTGCAAACTCATATATCCCAACCAGAACCAGGGCATAGTGAATGACTCAGTCTACTGATTCATATCCTGGGGCAACCTCCTTGCTGTCTAGGGTGATCTGGGCCTCTTTAATCTCAAGTAAACCCCCATTTATGTTTGCTATGCTGGTCCCCATCTCAAAGTAAAGCAGGATCCCAAGGTAAACAACAAAATGGAGCCTTTGTCTAGCAAAGACCTCCATAAACTTGCACAGTTTTTTTGGAAACCACACAAATTTTCTTGTGTTTTGTTTTTGAGATCATTATCTTCATAGTTGACAAAATTCTCATCTTGTTCCTGCTCCAGACCAGCCAAAAGTCCTACAAGAGAATATTGGGTTTATTTGTGGCTGTTGAATTGATTGCAGCCAATTTTGACAGCATGTTCCCAAAATTCTCCAGTAAGTAGAATAATATGTGCTCAATAAAGAAAATAGAAGCAAGTGGCCCCATGATGTGAGAATTGGGGAGCAGGTTAGTAGGAAATAAAACCTTGCTCTCAACCACAAATAAATTCATGATTTCAGCAATAACCAAAAGGTTTTCACCAACAATTCCTGGGAGTCCAAAGGGGGGAAATGAGTTAACTGAACACTAAAAGCAACAGGCAAAACCAAATGATCAGATTTCACTAACAAATTTTGAACTTTATTAGAGTAGAGAATGATGAAGCAAGGTCTTTTACAAATCTTGCATTCATTTAAGAGATGAGATAGGATTGGGGTGGTAGATTGAATGTCACAAACCCAATTGACCAATGATATGAGAAGATACAAATGCATTTCTTGAGGCAAGATGATGTCAGGAATATTCCTGACAACAAACTTTTGCAAGCCAAAAGTTTGGTCATGATTGGTCTTGCAAATCAAGACAAAAAATTACAGCAGTTCCCCCTGATTGGGAAAACTTCTGCAAAACAACTGGTGGACCAAAAGGATTTTAAAAATTCTAAGATTTTGAAATTCAGGTTTTATACCCCTGCTGCGTGCGCGCCTGCCCTGCCAGCAGGGGATGGCACACCCCCCAGGGCAGGACCGTCCACCCCTGCCAGATGGGGAATTTGCCAAATTTGGAAACCCAAAAAGGCACCATTCCCAAACCTAAGAATAGGGTGAAGTGCTACCCAAATTTGGGATCTACCAAATTTGGATGGGGCTGACAGGCTGTCTTGCAAATCACTCAATGCAGAAATTACAGAAGTGGAATTTGGGTGCATGCAAGTAACTGAAGAAGCTCCAAATCAATGCAAGTCAGAGATTAATAATTCATTGCTTACCAAACCCCCCAATCCCAATCCCAAAAGGGAATTCCAGACAACACCAAGTGTTTGGGGTTCCCTGTTCAATGTTTTGCACTATTCATGCCCCACCAAGGATGATAGTATATAATAAAGCTCAATCACTTGATGATAGTTTGTGCTATCATTGAGCAAATTACCCCTCAATTATTATCACATAAATCAAGCAGGAATTTTACCCTTCAGAAAGTTAAAGACACTAAGCTTTGTCTTCCCTTCCCCAGAACTAGAAGATGAACCATCTTATCTTCTCAGCTGTCCTTACAGCCTTCCTAGGAATTGGGGGCCATCAACACTATCAACCGCATAAGCCATTCAATGATCCAACTGGCAAGTACTTTCACAAGGAGCTGGCACAGCTCAACTCCTCCAATCAGTACTCCTGGCTCACGCTGGTTTTTCCCCACTCCACTCAGTCTGTAGCTATATACACCTTTATATACTACATACTCACGTATTTTGCTGGTAACTTTGGGTGTTATAACCTACACACAAAGGTCTTTCAATGGATGATGACGGTCTATCCCATTGTGACCGCGCTCACTGGGTTCCAAGTGGCCAACTTGGTACCCTACTTTGCTAAAATACTTCTACAATTGTTGGGTCTTTACAGATGATATTGACAAATTTTGAATGGAAATAATCAAAAAGGAAAACCAACTCAACTAAAAATTGGGAAATCTGCTTTGGATGCATTTATCACTGCTCCCAGACGCTCTTGCACATGATATTTAACCAGGGGTGTCTCTTGGGTGGGTTAGGTGAGGGCATCTTCAGAAAAATTCCAAAATATTAAATTGAGGGCTTTTCTTGGGCTTTTTCAGTAACCTTTTTGATAAATATTCAACCATAATTTGGTAGAAATTCTCAAGCATTTGGCAGGAATTGTAGTAGAGGCCTAAGGAGGAGGTGTACCTTTACATATGGGCTCACTCTATCTCTGATATGTTCTTAAATAGGAGTGTCCCCAGGATATCTCAAATAAGCTCAATGAAGTTTAATGTATAAACTCTACAGAGAGCCAACAGGTCAAGGTAGACCAGCTATGTGTCCTTATATGCTGTAAGTGCCCATTAAGACACATCTTTGTTGGGTGTCAACTTAACAAGAGCCTTTTTAGTCATTATAAATGCCCTGTTAATTCTGCCCTCTAACTTGCAATCCATAGGAGGAGTCAGTGCCAGCTGCTGATCCACATAGCTGGCAAAATGTGAATAAATGGGTCATTATTTTAGAGATTAGGCCATTTTCTAATGCACATGCTGCTCAAGTCGCAGCATAACACAGTTCGATTTTGAAAAAGTAACTAATTACACAATTTATATTTAAAACATTAATAACTCAATGAAAAATTAATATTTTTTCACACTGTAAACTATCAAAATGAAGCTAAGAATCTTATCTTTCTATTGGTGTAAAAATTTTAATATGTATACTATGCTCAATATTAAAGCAAAAGTAATTTAAAAGAGCATAATCCAGATTTTATTATATGATTATATCTAATGATATAAAGTAGATTACTTCAAAGCTAATAAATACTTTTTTTTGAATACACAACAGATGTTTTTTATTTGACGAAATTAAAGATAAGATTGAGAGCTTTATTTTCGCATTTTATTTTATTTAAAAAGCTCAATTCTCTAGGATTTTATGATAGTTTGAAGTTAGGATGTTTTTATCACTGTTTAGATTGATTTTAAGGTTCAAGTGAGCTTCGAACCTCAAATTGAGCATTCATTAAATGGAATTCTTTAATATTTTATCATTTTAAAAATATGCGGAAGAGTTACAATTAACTGAATACATCATTTTAATTGATTTGCATTGATTACAAAGAGGATATGATGTAATAATAATGCTTAGCTGCTTCACATATATCACTTGTGCATGAAAACTGGGTATTTAATTAATTTCTGCAAACATAAATTCAAGTTCAAACTATAATAAAAGCTATCACACCATTTCTTTCAGAATGGTGTCATTTAGCTTGGTATATAAGAGCTAAAGTACCACAAAGCTTCTAATCCAAATAACCCAATTCAAAGACCACATTCTGATCATAACTACTCCATCATTAAGGCACACATCAAAGATCTGACCTAATTACAGATTCAAAATACTACCATGTCCTCAGTTAAATTTACTTCTTCCATGCTACCCTTTTTTTCCTTGGGAGCTTCAACAAAAAGAGAGAGAATTGCAATGTTAAAAAAGGCATTCCTCTTTATTGCTGGTGATGATCTTGATAATTTCATCAAGCACTTCCTTACTCAAACTGAATTTGGGAAAGCTCAGTTCCTGCCAACTATTCAAAATCAAAAAGGCAATGAGTTCATTGAAAACTTAAAGAATCTCATGAAATCTTCTCCCCAAAAACATCTCCCAGCCTTGCGATCTCTGGTTACTTCCAGTTACTCTTTAAAAGAGCTTAATGATATGGGGTTTAATATAACCAAAAGTGAGTTTGAATACTCAAGAAAAATAAATAAAAATAAAAATGTAAGCTTAAACAAAAAAAGCCAAAAAAATAATAACTATTCATTAAAAAAAGAAATAACTAAAAAAATAATTAAAAAATTGCTGGAAAATTCTTTTGAAACAAGCCAGTTTACAAAAAAAGTGCCTGAAAAAATTTATAAAGATATAGAAAAAGAGATGAGTAATTACTCAACTGAAATTAAATACTCTCTACTTAAAACAAAAAAAGAAATATATGAAAATATGAAAATAAAAAATGAAATTTCAGTTTCAATTTCTACTTACTATAAATTAATCCCTAAAAATATAATAAAAAGTAAAAAACAAACTGATATGTGCAATATTTGTAATTTAAAAAATTCACTAGAAAAAAGAAGGAAGAATGTGAAAGTAAAAACTTACCATTACCAGAATCTATAGACAATGACTTAAAGACTATTAATCAGCACCAAGACTTTTATGTTCATCAAAATTGTGAATATAAAAAAGATATTAATGAACTAGATGATGAGTCTTGTGTTGTAGTTATAGATTATAAAGAAAACTTAAAGGTTGGAGGTGGTCCAATTGAGACCAATAATTGTTTTTATTCAAAAAAACCAATCTCATTATTAGGGTTTGCATTAGTTTTTAAAGAAAACAATAAAATTAAATATGAATATCATGATTTTTTGTCTCAAATATTATCACATGATTCTTTATTTTCAGGTGAATGTCTAATAAGTCTTCTTAAATTAGATAGATTTAAAAAAATAAAAAATATAAAAGTATGGACAGATAATGGAAATCATTTTAGATCATATGAATTTTTATATTACTTATTTAAAGAGGCACCTAAATATATTAAGGGTTCCATAAAATATAACCGTTTTGTTGAATGCCATGGAAAAAGCATTGTTGATGGTCACTTTGGTGTAATATCAAAAATTTTAAAGGAAAAAGAAAATGTACTTTATATTAACAACATTAATGATCTAAAAAATATTTGTGAGAAAGAAGAAAGAAGAAAAGAATTATACAATTCATCTTTAACTGGTTCAATTGTTTCCCAAAAAGCATTTTTTTATATTTATGAAAGGAAATTTAGGCCTATAAAAAGAGAGCTTGAAGTTAAAAATCTGCGCATTAATCTTTCATATTTGATGAAAGATGGGAAGTTATATACTTCACCTTTAACATTTGAAAGCTTCTCAGAATATTCTGAGATATTTTATCATTTGAAATCACGTGATGATACCAGAGAAACAAAAATATCAGAAGATGCTAGTAGTGTATTGGGGCAAGTTCATGAAGTAGGGCAGCTTACTAGAGGGTGTATTTTAAATAGAGTTATCAGTCTTTCAAAAACAACAACCTTTTTTTCTGAAACAAACTAAGAATATTTATGATGAGCCAAAGATAGGGTAATAGCATTTATAGCTTTGGGGCTGCTATTACTCTCCCATGCAACTCATCATAAATATTTTTGGTTTGTAGTAGCACTTAAGATATTTTCAGTAGTACTATAAGTTGCAATTTTCAATTATAAAATCAATGAATTATTTTTTAAAAAATCACCCAAGCCCAAGATCAATTAAATATTTGGGATTGATTGTATTTTACTCTTTCTGAATAATTTGAATATGAATAATGTGATTAAGTTATAAAATAACCAATCTGGCGCCTAGGCATAACAAGAAAAATAATGTCCCAAATGTTTCAGGGACATATGAGACTAGGACCTTCCTCACAACACCATAAATAATTTCTATAAAAAAGTAAGCATTTTTATTCTATTAACTTTTTAATACATTTTTTGTCTTCCTTGTTCCCAGCTGATTCTGCAGGTCTTGTCATCTTAGGCGCAACAAGCTGTGCAGGCATCTTGATGTCTTCTGTGTATGCAGGTTTTTTGGACTTGAGATGTTCATACATCTCAGGGTTGTCACCCCAGACAAACGGCACAGAAAGAGCCTGTGACTTGAACTGTAGCCCCTTGACTACAGTCTTCTAAACATTGATAAGAGGTTTGATTGTATTCACCAGAATGTCAGGCATCTTTGCCTGCAAGGTTTTGATTTTGGCCTTGTCAATTTTGTCCCTGTGAAGACAGCTGTCTCAACTTTTTCCTTGATTTTTCTGTCAATTTCCTTGATCTCAGCAATTGCAGAGTCAAGTAACTTTAACAGCTTTTCAAGTTCTCTTGTTGATGTTTCCCAACCTTTTCATATGTTTTATAGCTTTCACTCAAATAAACTCTGTATTATTATGACATTATTTCCCCTTTGTTTTTCCCTGTTTGTTTTTCTATATAATTAAAATATCCCATCTCTTTTTTATCCATTGTGTATATGCTTTAGTAGATATTCTCAATTTTTGTTGTTTGCTTTGTGGTTTGCTGTGCTTCCATATTTGCTGTATTGTTTTAAAATTTTGAACAGCCCTTTGTGATATAAATAACAATGATTCAAGGTTTAGTTAATTTTAAATAAAATAATTATACAATTACTGTGTTTGTAGAAGTTGTCTGTGACCTGAATTCTAAACCTTAATGATAAACTTTAAGCTAATTAGGAGCCATATGAGAAAGTGAGTGTTGTGATATAAAGAGTCATTAAAAGACATTTTGATTCTTGGGTGCTAATTAATTTTATTATCTACTGTAAATCCAGAGCCTAAAGGTAAAAATGTGGTATTTCCAAATTTTTTTGCATGAACTCACCAACATAATAGAGTGATTTTCATCCCAGAACAACTTACTTTTTTTATATAAAATGATTAAAGATATTCCAGTAAGTCAATGAGTTTACACAAAAGAATTTGGCAATCCCGCATTTTTACCTTTAGGTTCTGGATTTACAGTAGTTGGTTTTCCATTGTGAGCCATTGCCACAGCAGTAATGGCAAAAAATGGCAAAACAACCAGCCAATCAGATTAATTAGCGCTCATGAATCAGAATATCTTTGAATAAACTTTTATATCACAACACTCACTTTCTCATATAGCTCCTGATTGGCTTAAGGTTTATCATTAAGGTTTTGAATTCAGATCAGCAACAACTTCTATAAAAAATAAATATATAATTTTCTAAATTAAATTTAGTTAATCATCAAATTTTTATTATTTTGTCACAGGGGGCTGTTTAAAAGAGCTAAAAAGAACTGTGTTCTGGATCTAGATACACAGTGTAGTAAACATATGATAGTATATAGAAATAAGCTAGAAATATAGGAAACTATGAAATAAAAAACAAAGAGAAAAATAAACAATTGAAATTCTGGATAATAAATTATATAAAAAATGTTTGGTGGCAAAGAGTTTATCTGAAACAGGAAGTAGGATGCCTAAGAGGCAGAATAACACAGGAAACAAGGAGTATATATGGTGCTGGATTGGGAGGTCTTGTCCTATTATTAAGTGAGAGGGGCTGACATGTGAGGGTTGGTGGAAGAGGGTGAAATAAATGGATTTCACATAAAGGCTAACATATGAAGCCCATTTACATTCCTCATCTGTCATTTATTTGATTGGTTGGTAAGCAGCCTTGACCAAAGATGGGAGGCATTTGTCTTTATGTGATTGGCTATCCTTATTTACATGGAAAACAAGCTAAGAAAACAAGTCAGCCACCATCTGCTGGCCAAAGAGAGAAGCATGGTCTTGGACACCAAGATATAGATTATTGAAGGACTGTGAGTGCTGCTCCTAGACAATGTCCCCAAAATTATAGAACATGCCATGAACTAGATGGATGTCTGTGTGAACAGCTGTATAAATCAAGGCCTGATGCCCAAATTTTTTATTGTCTTGATGACCTTAGCATTTTCCCCATCTGGTGGCTCAAGAAACCCTGGCAGGATGAATTTGAGCTGTCCTAGGAGACCAGAAATTCACCAAGGATATGGCTATACTCATAGCCATTGGTGTAATCAGGATTTGTCTTATAATAGAGAAAACTCTTTGCAAAAACAGCCAGAAGTGCACCAATTAATGTCCTCTTTTTGACCTTCTTCCTTATGTTGAATTTATTTGATTTTCCCTGTTCCCTGTTCCCTGAAATTGTCAAAAGAAATGGATGATTTGTAATACAAGATGAACATGATGTCATTGGACAAACTTGTAAAGTGTCTGGTAAAAATGGATTCTATGACAGGAGCATATGGAGAATCCTCACTGCCATCTCATTGGCCCCTGTTGAAATAGGTCAACACCAAGACCAAGGCTACTTTTCTGTATATCCAGAGCTGCACATGTGCTTGGAAACGCATATGACATTGTGCACAAGTTGCTTCTGGACCTGGGTCAGTGGAAGCTTGGGGTCCTGCTACAGGAGATCAAGTATAATTGGCCAAGCGTTGTTGATATGGGACTCTGGTGTGAGAGAGGGGGGCTAAACTAACTAAGTTTGGCTCCCATCCTGGGGGAGGATCCACCAGGATACCATCCAGTGCAATACTGGTATGGCCGCTCTAAGGGGTGTCCACAAGGAGGACGCAGCAGATAGTTGGGGAAAGTAGGAATCCAAACCCATCAAGACCATTCCACCAAGCAGTCATATGGAGCACTTGGGAGTGTGCTCTTGGGTGTCCAAACCTTCTTCTTGGTCCGGAACAACCAGGGCCTCAGAGAGGAGGGGCACAGGGGGGGCGGACCAGGTGGTGCAGAGGGGACCAATTCAAGGGCAGAAACTCAAGATTGTCACAGTTAACTTTTCACAACATTCTCACTAGTAACAAGAATTTCCTAGGCTTGTCCAGGAATGTCCTCAAACATATCCATGAATTGAGAGAGGTTACTTCCTACGTGGTAAAATGAATAGGAAATACAGCTCCAAAGATCTGAAGATGTAGTACATATTATTACCAGATCAGGTGTCAGGGTAAATACCATAAACTTCACAAAAGAGGCCAACATTATTTTTGAAAAGAAGGGCAGAGAGGAATTTTCCAACCTTTTCTATGTGCAACTGGTCAAATTTGATGAACTCTGAAACTGGAGATTTATGTAGGCGCTTAGGAACCAAGAGGCTGCGTCCACAAGCTATACACTTTCCAATTAAAGGGGAGGAACTAGTCAGGCGTGTATAAAGCAAAAGCAAAAGCAAAAGTTGAAGTGAGTGAAAAACAATTTGAATTTAAAGTAAGCAATTATAAGGATTATAATACTAATTTTAAAGTTTGAACTAGGTTTTTGAGAGCAACTAAGGTAAGTGTATATACTAACACTAACATTAACTTTAGAGGCTTTGAAAACAGCACTGTAAGCCAGGGAAAGGCGGGGAAGGTAACCAACAATGATTCTAATACTAACAAACCTAGGTGTAAGAGGGGAGCTATGTTAAGGACCCCAAAATTTAAACCACAAGTTTAGAAAAGTCAAGAGCTTTTTTTTGAAAGAATGAGAAAGCAGGGGACCAAAAGTCACCTGTCTTACTTTGAGGGAAACAGGCTTCAAATAGAGAGGTCGCCTGACCCAAGCAATGGGTTTGATTAGCTGGTAGAGAAATTTTGCAGAGGCAGATTCATTAAGTTGGAGGGTTTTGCAATAATTTTCAGCTCCAACTCTGATTGTCTGGCATTACTGGAGTGAGTTGAATCAGCATTCAATCCAGTTGGATTGGGATTTGGTGATTTAACAGTAGTGCAACCTGATTGTTTGGAATTAATTGATTTTAAATGCGGACAAGCCCAAGCCAAGAAATAATCCAAATTAATCAGAGATTCCTCCCAAGTTGGAACAGAGTTCAGCACATCAATATTTACCGCCTGGGAAGAGTATGTCAACATAAATCTCTCATCTACTGTGTGGGCTAAATTCTCAAGCAAATTAAGGGGCTTGGCTGTCTTCTGAGTAGATTTTT
Source organism: Entomophthora muscae (assembly GCA_014839935.2). Taxonomy (NCBI): domain Eukaryota; kingdom Fungi; phylum Entomophthoromycota; class Entomophthoromycetes; order Entomophthorales; family Entomophthoraceae; genus Entomophthora; species Entomophthora muscae. The sequence continues at coordinate 163,419 of QTSX02000813.1, read as the reverse complement.
TGGTGCGACGCAGGAAGATTGTCCTATCCAAGGCTAAAGGGGGGAGTAACTTTACATCTGGGGCCTTCTTTGGCTTTTTGGCCATCCCAATCAGGTTCCCCTTGTTCATTAGGTTGTTGAATTCCTCCATGATGATGGTCCAGGTAAATTGCAATTGGGTGGCAATCTAGTCCCAGGACAGACCCCACAGGTTTAGTGCCATAATTTCTTGGAGAATTTGGGCAGTGATTATTCTGCGTTTGGGGTGCTGGGCCGCGGGAGCTGAAGCCTGATTGGCTGAGGGGGGCAGGTTGGCTGGTGGTAGGAAGTTGTTCTGAATCAGTGTTGCCATTATGATTGGCTGTTTGGTTGGTAGCTTGTGTGGGGGTGAGTAAGGGAGTGGGGGCAGTGCTAGATGCAAAGTGACTATTGAACAAGTCAAAGCCATAGGGGTCAGGGGTCAAGGACAGGTCAGCTTCCTCATTACCTGCATCAAAGGCTTGGGTGTAAATGTGTGTCTCCACGTTCTGAGATTCACCTTCATTAAAGCTGTCTTGGCTGCTGCTGGCTTGCTTGCTGGTGCCGTCAAAAAAGTTGATAGTAAAAACCATTGTAAAAAAACCTAGGATAAAATCACTAAAAGTAGAAGCTTAAAATTTTTTGATTTATTTTTATTGTAATCTCAAGCTCACATTTGAAAAGTTCTCAAAACCTTTTCATACAAATCTGGAGCCATGAAAATGAATAAGACCCCTTTTTCCTAAACTGGATAGCTGTTGATTGGCTGTTAAACTGTTAGTTCTCTATTTTAGGCTGCATATGCTACACTTCTTGTGTGACTTCATTTTGTTTTGTGTTTGTGTAATCTCGCTTCTGGGTTGCTCTATTTTTGTTTCATTTTAGTTCTTCTGTTGGAGCCTTATCTGAAACCTGATAGGATTATAATATATTCCAGAACAGCATCCATCCATCTCACTTGCTGTGTCAATTCATTTTGTTTGTAGTTTGAACTACGCTGTTTGATGTTTGATATAATTTGTAATGTGTGTTAGTGATTTTTTGTTTATTTTTTGACATTTTACCAGTGCATCAAAAATACTTAGATCATTTGAATCCTGAATCTTGCCTGGCTTGGGGCTTGGGGCTTGCTTAAATCTGAGTTCATTTTGTTTAAATCTAAAGTATTTTGTTTGCTGTCATAGCTTTTAAAACGGCAACAGTGGCAAGATTGATTGTATGAATGAAAAAGTGAGCATTTCAAAGTGAGAAGCTTGAAGTGGCCAAGCTGATAATTTTAAAATTTCAAAATTAGATTAAAACAATTTATCAGGAATCAAACATCATTATGGATATATGAAATACCTTTTATTTATTCTCTCAACTAAAAAAGTCCTGGAAAAGTAGTTACTTTATTGTAAAAATCCATTTTGAGAATTTAAAAAGTGACAACTTGGCCACTTTTAGATTCTCACTTTTGAATTAATACAGTTGATTTTGCCACTGTTGCCTTTAAAATTTACTGTACCTGACTCAGAATGTGTGGATTAAAATTGGAAGAGAAGCTGCAGATTGATTAGTATACTTTAATATGGTTGGATAGTTAAACTCTTTGCTTTGGGCAAGCCCATGAGGTGTCCCCCATTTTACCCCCAATCAAGTC